>BCJK01000005.1:706139-716709 GCA_039545395.1 Filobasidium uniguttulatum | reverse complement strand
AACAGTCTTCAGCAATAGCTACTATCCAAACCTCCCCAAGTCAAGGTATTCTACCTGACTAAAGTGTCTATACTGTTGTCTCGAACCTGGTTAGTATTGTCAAAGGTCCAACCTTCAACCAGACTTTATAATAAAGAAAAGAGCGAAAAAGAAAAGTGAAAACACAAACACAAACACAAACCAAACCTCAATCCCAATCCATATCCTTACTTATTTTTTTATTTCTTCTTACAAGAGTAGAGTAAGTTATTTTGTCAGAATCCCAGTCTTCAGTCTTTATATAGTCCCAATTCCCAGTCTAAATCAAGTTTAGATAGTTGTAAAGCAGTCCCATTGTCCATTCCAAGTCATTCCTAAAGCATTTCCCAAAGCCATGTCCAATTCCAAAGCCAATTCCATTTGAGAATTCAGAGAGAGAGGTGGCAATAAGGAATGGTGGCAAATTGGTGGCAAGTGTTGGCATTTGGTGGCAAATGGTGGCAAACATGCATGGTGCATGGTGTAAGTTGATCCCAAGCATTCAGATACCATTGTTGGTTCGTTTGCAAGTTGTATTAGACAAGTGGGATGTGTTGCCAGCCGTTTGCAGTCGTTGTGAAGGGTTGGAGATCGATGTAATGCGATCAAAAAAGTGGTGGCAAATGTAGAACAAGTTCAGGAATGTTTAGCCTGAGTGTTTGTCATGTAGGGACAACGGTTCTAGCTCACCACAACGGTCTTTGTGGTTGAAGATGGGGCTCCTCCTCATACTGGGGAGGCCGCCGTGAATGCTCGACGGGAATTGGGTTTCATCCAATTTGACCATCCGACGCGTTCTCTGGACCTCAACCCCATTGAAACCATCTGGCGCCTCCTCAAACGTTGGGTGGGTATGATGGATCGAGTGGCCACTTCACTTAGAGAGCTCTGGGATCAATTGGTCGAGGCTTGGGATTCGATTTCCATCAAGGAAATCAACCGGGCTATCGACTCTATGCCTGAGCAAGTGAAGGCCGTGGCTGCGAGCAAAGGCGGATATACCAAGTATTGAACCGATTTACTTGTACCCCATGTCAATGAGAACTACATCCTGTAAAAAAATTCCAGAAAAACTATGTATCAATGACATGGCCTTCAAGTGTAGTTGAGAAAGCGAGGGGGTGGATGCGCGCGCAAAGCAGAATTGCTACGCTCTTTTTGTCACTACGAGTACACCAGCAATTGCTCTCCTTGCGGCCCTAGTCATACAATCCCTGAAGATGTCTGGCATGGTCGCAACACTGACCTCTCTCACCTGCGCCCTTTTGGGACCACACCCAGTCCAACAAACTACATAAACAATACCTCCCAGGTTGCCTGCTATCCTATGAGGAAGGCACAACCAACTACCATCTGTGGGACCTCAAGAGCAACAAGCTGGTAGTCAGTTGGGATGTGACCTTTAGGGGACATCATGACATCCTCCCCCGTGTCAACTTGGACGTTACACCTCTGCCCGCTCCTTGTCCACCCCCAGCTGCAGATGAGGGGGGCCTACAAATGACCAAATCTGGTACTGTTCACAACTCTAACAGAGAGGAGGTAGCTCAACACCCTACAGGGGAGCTACCTCAACACTTTTATGCTGAGGAACACGCTCATAACCCATCAAATGGGGAGCACCAGAATCACCAATCATCACCCGCAGCTGACCAAGAAAATGGCCTCAAACACCATAAAGGTTGGGTCTGGGAAGAAATCACCAAAGAGTCCATCAAATTACCCAGGGCGTCTTGCCAATGTAGACCGCCGTCTCAATATACATCAACCAAGACCAACAGAACATTGTCCAGTGCTCTCATTGCCAAGGCACACAAAACAACTTCCCTTCCAAAGACACTCAGAGAAGCACACCAATCTGCTGAATGGCCCAAATGGGAGAAAGCAATCAAAATTGAGCTCTCAAAAATGGCCAGATACAAAGTCTGGTCAAATATACACAAACACCAGGTGACTGCCAAACCTCTCAAAGCAAGATGGGTGTTCACAAGGAAAATTAATGGGGAGACGGGAAAACCTGAAACTTACAAAGCAAGATGGGTAGCACAAGGCTTCCTACAAAAGCCCGGTGTTGATTACAATGAGCTGTACGCTGGTGTAGCCCACAAAGATTCCATAAGGGTATCTCTCTCTCTTGTCAACTATCTGGATCTTGAATGTGACCAGTTTGATATAAAAGCCGCCTTCCTGAACAGAATGCTTGAATAAACTGTGTTCCTCAAACCACCCAAGGGTAGCAACATTCCATCCAACAAGGTTCTACACCTTTGAAAATCTCTTTCCCCGAGGTGCTTTAATCAAGCCCTGAATACATACCTCAGCCTCAGGTCTCAGGGCCTGCAACCAACAACAGCGGATGCCGGTCTTGACACCCACCAATCTACTACTGGCTACCTCTTCCAAACGTTTGGTGGTACCGTTGCCTGGAAGTCTAAGCAACAACCAACCACTGCGCTGTCTACCGCAGAGGCAGAATACATGGCATCTTTGGACGCTGCACGCCAAGCTACCTGGCTGGCCCAACTACTTAAAGATCTTGGATTTCCCCTCAATGGTCCCTTCCAGATCCTGAACAATAACAAAGCTGCAATCTTGTTGTCTAAAAACCCAGTTGCACATGAATGTACCAAGCACATCAATATCCAACACCACTTCTTATGGGAAAAGGTACTCAATAACTCAATTGACCTCACTCATGTCTTGACCAAAGATGACCTCTCGGACGCCCTCACAAAGCCACTTGACCGTCACCTCTTGAGCAACCTTTGCAATTGTATGGGACTCCAACCAAACCCAACTTGTCAGTGAGCAGGTGTGTTGAAATTAAGCTCTCAAGATCCACCTCCAAATCTCTTTTGTCAAAGTCCAGCAAGAGGAGAACCTTACAATCCTGCCCCATTGCGTAAACTTGGTCTTGACGCCTCTACCTCCTTTGTCTTCACTGAGTCTCTGAGCAGTATATATATCATGGGTTCCTCTCTTCCCTTAAACCATGTACCTTAGCATCCCTCATCCAATCATCACTTAGCAATACTCTTCCATACACTTGAATCCTAGTACTGATCCTGAGGCATCCTTGATAGGATTTGGTTTTCTACAGTTCTGAGGTCAAGGCCTGAAAAATTCAGGAGTCAGTTCAGAATGTTGCAACCATTTGCAAATTCACACTGTATGACAGGTCTTACCGACTGCAGTATATGGGCACTCAATAGGGGAGTTCAAAGTTGGCTATCACGCGCAACACAACGCGGTCTTTCACGCACTTGTTGTGCGTTGAGGTCCAGCCCCAATTCACGCAACGCAACGCGCAACGCGGACGCTGAGAAATGCCAGACCTTTATATTTGTCAGACCTCATTCATATATTTGACATGTATGTAAACTTACTCTCACTCACCAACATACAACTTTCCAAACTACTCATCCGTCAGTAAATTTCCAGTTACTCAGTACAGATTCAACCAAAATGCCATCCCAAAGAACTCGTCAAACCACCGGCCAGAGCAAGGGCAAGCAGGCAGGTGCATGCTGTCCTGCTGCAGTTCCTGCACCCAACTCCGACTCACAACTTGGGCCGGAGGGCACTCAACCAGGAGTCAATGACCAGCTTGAGACAGCTGGACCCCTGTCCGCCGGTACCCCTCAAGTCGGCCGCTCAGCCTTGGCCACCCCTCTGTCAACTCAGCGGGACACGCACTTGCTCAACAAGGAACCGGGTCAAATCCGGTTCACGGATCTGAAATTGCCAACTGACCCTACAGTGACGGCTGAAAGCGTCCTGTTGGATTGGATGGTGGAGGACGGTAACATGAACCGTTACCAAAAAAACAAGAAGTTGGCCAGGGACATTGTTGCCCGTATCGAGAAAGAGGGCATTGATATGCGTGGCTTGAAGAAAGACCACAAGGCGGTCAAGCACCGCATTGACCAGATTACCAAGAAATACCGGGACGCCAACAGGGAGTGGAATGCAACGGGCAATGGGCTGCTGGACCTCAATGAGTTGGATGGCCTCAAAGACGCCAAGAGGGGGCGCAAGCTGGACAAGAGGGATTTCCTTGAAGAGTTCCGGCGGAAGTACCCTTACTTCAAGTTACTCCGCCTGACATTCAAGGGGAAAACCTTGACGGACAGGAGGAGCAACTACTGGTACGCCACCGGTGAAGGCAAAATGCAGGTCCCTGAAGACCCTTGCCTTTCAGATGAGTCTGAGGCGGACAACAGGGCGTCAGCAACTCCCCTTGCCATTGACGACGGGAGTGGGGACAAAAACCAACCCAGTCAATGGCCCCCTCCTCCCAGACAGAGGATAAGACGGCGGCGCTCCAATTCCTCTGACCGGCTCGACAAATTGCTTGAGAACTCTCTTTGGGATGGAGCTGCCGCCAAAGATAAGGAAAAATGGGCAAAAGCCTTGGACAAAATCAATATAAAAAACGCAAAAAAAGAAAACAAAAGATGCAAGCTCATGAAAAGAAGCGCAAAGCTGGATGTACTTGAGAGAGAAGAGCGACATGGTCTTTGCACCAAGGAAGAGATAAGGGAGCGTTGCGCTTCAGGGTATTTGGATGATTCGTCCTCTGACATTGAGGACAACAAATTCGAGCCCAAGAGCGACGGTCTACCCGGTCTCTAAAATCTTCAAATCAATTGTACCGCTTTTTCACATGTCATTGATATACAACATTTGAGAGTACTTAGTACATACTGTTTCTATCTAGCAATGTCTCTCTTGCAATGACATCTTTCAGCCCTCTTGCAAACATATCTTCTCTTTTCAGTGTCTCTCTCGGCCGCACCATCGCCTGATGCTCTTGCTCGCTCGTAGTCTCGCAGCCAACGCTGGCTCTTTCTTGTGATCTCACATTCCATGGCGAGCCATTCTTCTCGAGTCCAAAAGTTGTCCTCCTCCGGTCGTCAATTCAAGAAGTTATGGAGTAACATGCAGGCATGTATCCATCTCCAGGCTTGAACTAAATCAGACCGGCCATTGATCCTCACTCTCAGGCTTTTCAAGGACGAGAAACGGTTCTTCAATTGCCCAAAGCAGTGCTCGATGGCAATCCGTGTCCTTGCAAAGTGAAAGTTGAATTTTGCCTTTTCCTTTGGAAGA
The DNA here is from genome assembly GCA_039545395.1 of Filobasidium uniguttulatum. Classification (NCBI taxonomy): domain Eukaryota; kingdom Fungi; phylum Basidiomycota; class Tremellomycetes; order Filobasidiales; family Filobasidiaceae; genus Filobasidium; species Filobasidium uniguttulatum. The sequence continues at coordinate 711,579 of BCJK01000005.1, read as the reverse complement.
ACGCCCTGCCGCGGTTGCAACTTGTATGGCCCGACAACATATTCGGACTGAGCAAACGCAGCATCACCCATTCTCCACTGGAGAAATGGCACTCGGCATCAGTATAAAGAAGCGTGTCCTTGAACATGCGGGAGTCATGAGGAGAGCCAGGAAAGCTGAGGTGGATGAGTCAGAAGTTTTTGTGTATCTTGCACACAGCGAAGACTGCAAGACCATAGAACCCTTTGTAGTTCCAGAAGTTGCCTTTGTCTGCACTGGACGGCTGGTAAGCCAGCGGAACCACCGTTCCATCCATAACCCCAACACACTGAGCCCACGGTCTTCTCGAAGCCAATTCCGCTTGAAGCTGTTGACGCTTGTTCGCATTGGGCCAGGCAATGAGGTGGTCCAGTCTCTTGCAAATCGCTTTGATGCAATGATTGGTCCAATTCTTGATGGTTCCCTCTGTTGACATGGTTTTTGAAATACAGCACTACAAAGCCTGCGGAGAGGACTAGATTGACTGAAACTTACCGGAAACCTTGAACATCTCCGCCAAGGACTTCACAGATGATCCGTTTCCATCCGTGCCCAGCCTCCTCAAGGCCACAAGAAGCTGCTGCCCGGGGTCAGCTTGCGGGACATTGGAGTTGTTGTGGAAGACGGGATGATCCCGGATTATATCCAGAAGATCCCTGAAAGATCCTTTGGTCATCCGGGCCTATAAGAGCAGTAATGTATTTCCAGTGTTCAGGATCCAGCATTCAGTCCGTCACAAACTCCAAAGAAATGAATAGCACACCTTTTGCTTGAACCAGGCTTCGTCCCTCATCGTAAAGTACCACTTCATCTGGCCGGGTCAAAGGTTTGCCAGATAACAATACCTTTCCTGCTCGTAGAAATATTGTGAGCTCCATACATCTTTGAGTTTCCTTTTGAGAATCTTTGAAATCAACAACAGATCTCTGAGAGAGCGTTCCTTGAGTGTCTTGTGTCGATTTGTCTGGTCGTCCAAGGTCAGAGGCAACGCTTCAAGCTCAGCACGTCGGATCTTGATGAGTTTCTTGATGCGCTCGCAATCCCTGTTGAGCTGACAAATCTTTTGCTTGCGGTCACTTATCTGAGGCATTTTGAACGTATGCTGGGTAAAGCTTGTGATGAGGGAACGGACAAAATGAGATCTGATAGAGCGCTACAGATCAGCACAGGAGTATTGTACAAATTTTGCAAAGGATCACTTCACAAATCACAAGGTAGACTATATACTACATGTATCTTGTATGACTGTATGAGTACTTTGCGCGTTGCGCACCGCGTTATCCTCAACGGGGACGTTCAATGTTGAGGCGCTAAAACTGCCAATTTGTGGACCGCGTTGTGTTGCGCGTGAAATCAACTTTGAACTCCACTAATATCCTGCCAGGCTCTTGAATACACTTTCTTTCCAGCTTTTGAGAACAGTTGATCAATCGGCACAGAATGACAGAATGGAAATATTTGGCAAGCCTCAGTTCTGACTGCATTGGATTGTGAGGGTAAGCCGTGAAAGGGTTCAAATACAGAAAGCATTGTCCAAAAACATGTCCTTTCAGAGACTGACCAATCTGTGCCAAACGCTTGGACTTTTGATGGTCTCCTTGGTTTCCATCTTTGGATAAGATTTTGAAGAGATAATTGTGCTCCGCTTCATACTGGCCGTAACATTTGGTGTCAATGTCAAGATTGCCCACCTCTTGGGTCTTGATGACGCAAATTTGGCACCCATGCTTACCTTTGTGAGACACAATGCCGCAGTTACTGTTCTGCTGTGGCATGACTCTGGTAAAAGCCATTGGGAACATGACCAAGTGTATGTCCTTCCCAGGAGCCAAATTCACGATTTTCCCTTGGCCAAGCTCCAATGTCTCATCCATCAAGCTTTGAGCCATGTCAACCTCGGAGCTAGTAAAGGGGGCAATCATTAGTACAAGCATGTTGCGCAGGACAAACCGCTGTGCTTCTTTGAGGTTCCAGAATTGCAGGTACAGCCCAGGCAGACAGCGGTACATATTTTGGTATAAACCAAAATCATCTAAAAACAATCTGATGGGCAGAGACACCACTTGTGGCCGCTTGGGGCTGTTCACTAGTGTTGTCTCCACCGTCTGTTGGCCAATTCCCGCAATTTCCTTGTCTGCCAGAAGACAGTGCCGGCAATGCACGGGGCGCAAGCATTTTTTACTGGTAGAGACATTGGTGTAAAAGATATGCTTGACGCAGAATGTGACTGGAAAGGGTAGCAACTGCTGGAGGGCAGGATCACCTTCAAGGCAATCCAGGAAGCAAACCCATACTTTTCTGACCACGTCCTTGATTGCAATGATTTCCCGTGATTCTTCATCCAAAACCAGCTGTTGTAGCGTTGTTGACTCTGGAGGAGGGTAGACCAGAGATTCTTCTGCCAGGCAAGAATCTTGTTCTTCCACTAGCTTGTCAAAACTCTGCTTTTGACCTAGATCCAATGGCAAAAGCAGCCTTTGGCCAACAATTACCTTTTCATCAGAATTTTCACGAGCGCCTACACTGGTGATGAAATATACCTGCAGGCTTCGGCCGCTGTAGAGGCCACCTGGAGCCCTGAGACTCCAGGATAGCATAGGAAGAGAGCAGTTGTGAGGATTACATGTTGATTGTGTTACTACCAGTAGTACAGTAAAGTATTGTTTACAATCTTATGACCCAAAGGATGTGCTGGCAGACTGGGGCAGCACCTTAACTTCCAGGACACAGCCCGCAAGCTGCGCCTGGCGCGCACACTCCCCACCCCAAAAGCTGAAAATCCATCCTTGTGCAAAGACCAAACACCAAATGTTGAAGCAGAGAAAAACCAAAGTTGAAGACCATTCCAGTGACTTATAGGACAGAGAGGGGGGAAGAGCATAGACTTCGATCATGTTGAATCTTGAAGCAATATCCAGACCAGCAGCTTGGCACACTGAAGCGAACAGGAACCATTGTTGAAGACCCAAAAAGACCAGAGACAGATGCCAAAAGTAGGAAGAGAGCTGACCATCACAAAGCATGTTCTGTCCCCATTCCTGTCTTGCTCCTGAAGTTGTCCCTCCTCAAGGGGTCGACAGCGAGCCAAGCACAGCCAATGCAGAGACCAGTAACACACAGAGCTTGAGTCAAGAGAGTTGAACCAGGTGACAATGGTGGGAAAAGCGAAAATTTGAAGCCAAAGGAGGTCTGAAAATTTGATGAAACTTGCTGATTGGTGACAGAATGCAGTCAACACTTGCTGAAAACTTGTAGAACAATCACTTGTGTCTTGTGTGGACGTAGAGAAGCGTTGGAGGAGACCTGGGGGACGAGGCAGGCAGTGGTTGCAGAGTGAAAGGGAGTAGCCAGTTGATCAAATCTTGAAAACATGTTGACAAACAATCTTGGAGAACTTTGGGTGCTTGAAGAAGACATCTGAGAGGCCAGCATGCAACAATTGACGGCCTTTGGACAGTCGGAGCATTGGAAGAAACACAGGGTGCTGCACAGGGGCTTGAGATGACTTGATCAAACAATCAGAGATTCAATCTTGCTGAAACATGCTGGAAGGTTGATCAGTGGGTGTCCCACACACTTGCAGGTAGAGGAGACGGTGGCAGAGGATCAATGGCGACAGTGTGGGAAGTGAAAGAGGGTAGCCAGGTTGCTGTAGGACATCTTGATGAAGAGAAAAGTCGAAAAAAGAGCCAAAGGAGGAAAAATTTTCAAGCCTTTCTTGATGCCAATGGTCCAGCAAGCTGCAAGATCACAATGGTGTCGCCATGTAGAGGCCACCTGGAGCCCTGAGACTCCAGGATAGCATAGGAAGAGAGCAGTTGTGAGGATTACATGTTGATTGTGTTACTACCAGTAGTACAGTAAAGTATTGTTTACAATCTTATGACCCAAAGGATGTGCTGGCAGACTGGGGCAGCACCTTAACTTCCAGGACACAGCCCGCAAGCTGCGCCTGGCGCGCACACCGCTCAAACCATTGACAACAACACAGTCAGAGGGGAAGACAGGTTGGCCATCAAGCTTGGGGAAAATTCCAGACATTGTGCAGACACTGCCAAGCCAATTGTTGCCATGCCAGACTTCACTTTTTGCCTGCTCGTTGATCACCCTCCCAAGTCCAAAATGCATGTGTCTCTCAAGGCAAGGGCATGCAATCACAGTCCAAGCGTACTCTTCAAGACTAAACCTGTGCCCTAGGCAAGTCTCTGGATTCCCAGGAGGCAGCTTGGAAGTGTCCATGGGCATGTCATAACCCCTGAGAGTGAAAAGGGGCAATTCTTTCTAAACATGGGCCTTGAGGGTGGGCAGACTGGCGGGCAAACTTGATATGTCTTCAAGACAACTCACTAGTCCTAGGACCTCTCTAAGCATATTGTAGTTGGCCTGCAAGCATTTGGTGAGATGACAGAACATCATCAAGGTCAAGTGAAAAGGTGTCCCATATTGTGGGACTTTGGATGGCTGAGGGCCATTGCTGACAACAAAACCCATGTTGGTGCCAGCACCTGTGAGTCTTTCCAGGATTTTGAGGGTTGGATTCATTCTCCAAAACAATGTCTTCAGGTGTCTCAGACTCCTCAAGCTTGTCATTCTCTCCAAGGATTGTGGGCGGCAACAACGGCGCCACATAAGCATCCAGTTCACCATCCAAGGATTTAGTGACTGGCTCTTTGGATTCAGTCCTGTGTAGCAATCTATCCTCCAGTTTGGGCAAGGAACCCCTGTCATCTCCTAAAACAGGATGGTCTTCTGCCAATGATGTAAGATTCTGAGCGTTGAGTGCATTGGATTTGGGTGGGCCTTCCTCTTAAGCTTCTGGAGAGCCTTTGACCAGAGACAACAATGAGCTGAGGGATACCTCATTAAATTGAGCTAGTTGACGTTGTTTTTTGGGAATAGTCCTTGGACCCATTGGATTTCCCCTAGGTTGGGAAGGGCCTGAGTTGAGAATGAGTGGTCAGTGAATGCCGGTACTGGTGGGGAGGGCATCCAGCAATGATAAAGACTCACCTGCGGTACTTGAAGGAGTGGCATTGAGCAATGTTGAATTGAGTGGGCTATTGGAGCGTTGTGCGCGCCAGGCGCAGCTTGCGGGCTGCCGGCTGTGTCCTGGAAGTTCAGGTGCGGCCCCAGTCTGCCAGCACATCCTTTGAGCCATCAGAATGTAAACAATAGGGGCGTACTACGGTGAGGTCGCCCCCCTAGAAAATTGCAAATAAATAGACTACTACTTGCGGATCGCCCTACAATAGCCGGTAGGGCGACCTCTGCTATGAATTGTGTTTTATTTGGGGTAGATATTCAATCAACATCGTAACAGACACTTCTGTGTCTCTTACTGTTCAGTTACTCGGGGGTACGGGTACTGAAACTGTGTAAGATGATCGATGATTCTATCAACATTGGGAGTCTAAAGGTTACA
>BCJK01000005.1:334910-660632 GCA_039545395.1 Filobasidium uniguttulatum | reverse complement strand
TATTAGTACGTAATCAGCCTAGTCCGTACTCCGTGCGACTTTCAGCCAAGTACGGACTATGACAGGTCAAGTTACTAGTAAAATCCCACTTTGGTTCCAAGCACCCTGGTGTCATACCCAAGCAATATATGGCCCAGATCAATYGTATAGCACATGAAAAGCCCAGTGAGACTATCTACAAGCCTGACCGCACATCTCAATCTCTCTTCTTGAAGAAAGAATCGATCCTGGGTTGGATCTGGCTCTTCCGGTCGAACTCAGTCTTCCGAACCTTTCTGAGCACCGTTTCAAGATCCTGACAGAGCCTCGTCTCAACTGGGATGTTCTCGTGCTTCAGTGTTCTTCGCACGATTCCAATCGCATTCGCCAATTGAGCTAAGGTCGGAGGGGGCAAGACCGGTTCAACCAACTCAATCTCATCCTCTGACTCTTCCTCCTTGGTGACGAGCTCAATGATCTCCCGATCTGACAGCTCTGGCCTCTCTCGGATTTCGTCCGCACGGTCGACCACATTTTCCACTGAGACAGCATCCACTTTGCGATGACAGTTCAGCTCATCCGCAACTTCTTTCAAAGATCACGTCACCTCTTTGTCTTGGTCGGACGACTTCGATTGAGCTCGCAGTGATGGCGGCAGAATCTCCGTCTTGCGCCAGCAGTTGAAAATTGTCTCCGGTCAAATCTCGTCCCATGCCAAAAGAGCCAGCTTGATGCCGTCCAAAAGATCAATCTTGTAGAGATCCTTGGGATCGCAGCCGTCATCATTGCGACAAATCGCTTGGGCAAGGAACTCTCTCAAGTAAATCCTTTTGAAATTGGCGATAATGCCGGCGTCCAAGGGCTGAACATGAGATGTGAGGTTTGGAGCCAACTTTTCGACTTGGATGCATTTCAGATCATCTGGGACTATATGACCGGAAAAGTTGTCGTGCAGCAGCAGGATCTTGCGAGGGGGCGTCATAGCAGCAAGCTCGTTGTCCCAATCCTGAATCCACTCTTCATAGATCGCCCCTGTCATCCAGGCACTTTGGTTGAAACGGTACTTGAAGCCCAATTCCGACGGCGTCTTCTTTCCGAAAGCATGAGGAGATTGGAATCTACCAATAAAGAGGGGTTGTCTCTTTTTGGTCCCACTCATGTTGGTCGCAAAGAGAACACTGATCCTCGATTTATCGACCTTTTGTCCGGCCTCTTTCCGGTTGGTCAAGCTGCGGGTTGGTATCCTTCTATAATTGAGGGCAGTTTCGTCCTCGGGCTTCCATCCATCGAGCAGCATTTGAAGACGCTGTTGCTCGGCTTTCACCTTGTCGGGGTCGGCCGATCCTGCTTCGCCATGGTGTTGCCGGTTGATGAGATTCAAGCGACGCTTGATACCCTCCAGCCAACCATTTGACCCGCCTTTCAGCTCGTCATCAGGAATCCCCAATTCTTTAGCAAAACTTAGGTATTTTGCCACGATCAGAGGCCCGGTCAGCAACACCCTCTGGTTGAGTTTTTGCTGGATCCAGATCTCCAGCGACAATCGAAGTTTGGGGTGGCACGCCCTCCCTTGCCGCTTTTGTGCGCCAATCGAAGGGTCTTCTTTGACCTGCCATTGCCACAGGCTCTCATGCTTGAGCCAGAATGAAATCTTTTTCTGGTCGATATCCGAGACCCGCAGCTTGGCGTTCCAGTAATTGGCGGTGTCCCCTTGCAAACAACCCCGTTTTCTGTGCCAGGCAAGGATCATCAGCCTTTGGTTGATTGAGTGTGTCGCGTTGGTCCGTTGCTTTTCCCTGGCCGCTCCCCTAACCCTTGCAGGTGGAAGAGGAGGTGACGGACTCTTGGAGTACGCAGGGATCCGAGCTGGTTGAGCGGGTGTTGACCTGGGAAGAGAATCGACAATCATGATTTTGTCCTCCAAATCAGAGACGATATCGACAATGGTCGGCTGCTGCCTCACTTTGATGGGGCCGGCGACGGTCTTGGAGGCCGTGGTTACCTTGCTCAAGAGCAATTTGACGAACAAAGGTCGGTCGGCGCGGCATTGACGTTCGATTTTGGAGGCCGATTTGGTGGAAGACTTGCTCAGACCCTCCCATTTCTCAACAAAAATTTGCTCATCGCACAAATTGGCCTCTTCATCCATCCAGCTTTCTTCTTCGTCAGTGAGGGCTTGACCAACTTTCAACTTGTCCTGAAGTTCCTTGAGACGAAGTTGAGTTTCGGATTGCAAGGATTCGAGACCTGATCGGAGCTTGGCAATGAAGATAGACATGGTACTGTGAAATTGTAAGCCAGATTGTTCAAGGTCAGCTTCTATGCATAGTCTGGTGAGCACGGCACTCTGACAGCCGAATGATTGGGGGTAGCTTTCATAGTGTTATTATTGCCTTCTGGAACTTACAAGCAGATTTAATTTCAATACTATATTGTAAAGAAGAATAGGCGTTGTGTGAGATTGATTGGTGTCAAAGTCGGGCAGAAAGCTGACAATCTTTTGAGCAACCTCAAATGCTCGATGTCATGGTTTGCTCTAAGCTACAAATTTTGGCCACAGTTCAACGCGTCTCAATGCGTTTTGCGCGTTTTGCGGCGCGGTTGTGCATGATGTGACGTCAATTATTGCTCATGAATACAAAAACCATTCGAACGGGTGTGCAATGGCACCACAGCAAGGTCCAGCTGCTCTGCATCACTCTTCCGATATCGAGGGAAGTCCGACTAACATTCTGATCGAGTTTGTGAGCTTCACAACCAACAGACAGGCCCTTTAAGACCCTGTAAACAACAAAGTAAACAAAAAACATGGTCACGTGATGTCTTTAAGGTGGTCACGTGACCCCAGATTTTGGGTCACGTGACTAGCGCCTAGTGCATAGTCCGTGCGATTCCCCGACCTCCGAGGGGTACGGACTAGGGCAGGTTCTACTGTAATGTGGTTTCCAGATGAAGAAGTGGTGGCAAAAACGAGTTTGTAGTAGTGGTAGCTGCCCAAGAGATGTGCCTGACATTCCGGCTCTTCAGTGCCAGGTCTTTGGAGAAGGACTGAGAGCCTAGGCATTTCCCGACTGGGAGGACTTCTCATTTTGTTGGAGAGAAGTGGTGGCAGCCTTTGCAGAGACAGCAGGTCTAGATTTCTTGAGAGGACACTGCTCAACCTTGTGTTTGAAGTCTCCACAGTAGACACAGAGATTGTTCTTGATGCGCCGCTCATATTCATGAGGGACAAGTTTACCAGATTTGGTGAGTAGGTCTGAAGAGTTGTGTGACCTTTTGRTGTCCTGAGATGGRGAGGGACCAGTAGACARTGKAGGAGARRGCCRGTTGAAACRAGGGGTTGATGAAGGTAGAGAGAACCCTTTTTCCAGATTGCGTTCATGAATCCTGTTGTCCAGAGTGATGGCTTTGTCAATAAGCACATGGTAGTCCGAAGGGCGGCCAATCCGAGTGATTTCATCCTTAACAGAGTCCTTCAAACCACGGTAAAAGATGGCACCCAAGAAAGAGGAATCCCATCCAAGAATGGTGGCAAGATGTTTGAACTCTGTAGCATAAGATGCAGCTGATCCTTTTTGTTTGAGGTTCATGATGCTGCGCTCAGCGGTGGCAAGTTCATCAGGATCTCCAAAGTTTTGACAAAGTTCCTTGCAGAAGAGATCATAGTTCCTCAAAAGTCCAGGCTCCGTTTTGGCAGTGAGATAAGGCTGAATCCATCTGAGAGGGGTGCCTCTAAGGAAAGAAGCAGCATAATTGATCTTGATGGAGTCTGTGGGGTAGCAAGATGGTTGCAGGCAGAAGACCAGCAAAAGTTGAGTGAGGAATCCAGTGAGTTTTGACCGTTCTCCACTGTAGTGTTCCGGAGCAGAGATCTTTGCCTCATACTCATGAGACCCAGTAGTTGGAGCTGGAGTTTGAGAACGCCTAGAGGCCTCTTGCCTGGCCTGATCCAATTGCTGTTGAGCAAGAGCAGTAGCTTCCTGATTCAGAGTAGCTGTTTCTTGAAGGGTCTGGATTTGATCTGTGAGAACTTGATTCTCATTACGGACAGCCTCATTTTGAAGGGACAGGTCTGCAAGAGCAGCTTCCAAAGCAGCAAGACAAGAGGTAGTTGTTGACATCTTGATGAGACTTGAAGAGGTTGAAGAAGGTTGAACACTTGAAGTTAAATTGTTGAAGATGTTGAAGTTGATGAAAGTTGTTGAAGTTGTTGAAGAGTGAAGACTGTGGTGAAGAGTCTAATATACTGTTACAACCTGGTTAAAGAGGATAACCAGGGTGGACAAAGAAGGGACTCTGTCCTGACAAGGCAGAGGGACAATGGAGGTGCACAGTCTCACTCTAGGACGATGAAGATATGTCTCAAGGATGAGTGGCAAATGTTGGATGAAGTCAGGATTGGTTCAGGAGAAGTAACATATGATATTAGACTCTTGGGGAAGGTAAGTTCCACAAGAGGGCAAGAAATACAACCCAGAGGGGATTGGTATATATACTAATTGAGAGAGAAGAAGATTGTATGTGTGGGAAAGATTGCTAAGCTGAGAAGTGAAAATAGACTAGTTCCCGACTAATTGTCGGAATGGAACCAAATCGCCTGATGGTGGAGGTATTCTTGCAGATGGTTCCTGAGATCAAGGGAACGCGTATCCCGGCACTAGGGAGTAGCGCCAGATCCTCCAGAGGTCAGGGGACCAGATCCTGACAAACCCCTTCATTGTGTTGCAGGCCGCAAGATTGTACTGATAGCTGTAGTTTTTGCGCCAATATATGACAGTGCTGTATTTCAGGGTCCATGTTTCTTTGGGCTCACTGCAGAGCTTGGTGACTATCTTTGCAATACTGGCATTGTCAACCTGCAAATATTGAATGAAAATCCTTTTTGCCAACTGCTCCCCTTCACTGTACTTTTCCAGTCCGCATTCACCAAAGATATTGTTGAATTTCTTGGTTTGGTCACTTTTCTTGCATTTTGACACATGAAGCAATGCTCCCTCAATATAGATATGTCAAAGCAGGCAGAGTTGCAACCAGGAGGGAGTGTGATGGATGCTTGTCTGCTGGTTGTCAGTGTTGGGTCATTAAAAGGAAAGATCTGGCTGTGGTTGTGATGGTCTTGGTTGTTGAAGTATAGTGGAGTTCAAAGTTGGTTGTGCGCAAATTTGTGCGCGGCCCGGAAAGTGATGGTCAGCTTTGAGTGACCTGTGCGCGGATTTGTGCGCAAGATCCCGTGCACTATCTTGCGCACAAGTCAACTTTGAACTCCACTTATGTGCATTGCCTAGGTGGTACGCTGTAGAGGCCACCTGGAGCCCTGACACTCCAGGATAGCATAGGGAGAGGGCAATTGGACGGATTACATGATGATTGTGTTGCTAACAGTAGTACAGTAAAGTATTGTTTACATTCTGAAGGCCCAAAGGATATGCTGGCAGGCTGGGGCAGCACCTTAACTTCCAGGACACAGCCCGCAAGCTGCGCCTGGCGCGCACAACACATGGCACACGCTGGGTTCACCTTGTCATGAACAATCAGGTCAACTATAGTTTAGTGTATGATACCTTTTAGAACTTGGCAAAAACACAAGTTCTAATATTGGTGACCTTGCTCATTGTGAGAATCCAAGTCCATCCCCAGGTCATGAATCTCATCCAAACCTGCAGTGCTCAAGGTTTTGGTTGGGGGAGCCAATGATTCTGCAGTTTGTTGGACAGTTCCTAGAGGGTCAAGAGTATCCCCCTCAGACATTGCATGTTCCGCGGGCCTAGGGAAAGCATGCCTTTCCCTAATCAGAGCACACCCCCCAATAAATACCCGTTAATTTATCCCTAAGAGGAGCACGCCCCATTATATTTTGTGTGGTAGATCAACAATGAACATAATGTAAACAGACCCTGAACATTGTCATCCTGCTTTCACTACATCACGTGTCTTGTCTGAGGTGACCCAAAGCCAGGTAGAACCCATGGATATGCACCCGGATGAAATGGTGACTGTGAGTCTGTATGAGAGGTTGTGATAAAACAGGCCTAATGAAGTGACCTTCCGTCATCTAGGTATCCCTCAAATGGTTGTGGGACACTGTGACTAACATCAACTTGAGAATTGGCAGCATGGATTGCCAAATCTCTGGGATCTTGGCCATGCTTGAGAATCTCACCACCGCAAAGAGTATTGGGGATGAGAATCCGACCAAAGCACTGACTGCTGCTGTTCCCTTGGCCACTATGACATCCAGCAACCACGGAGTCGTCATCCGCAACTCCAGAATGCCCATGGACAAGCAAGAAGGAACAGAGCACAAAGCCGTTGTGGTAAGTAGTACCACTATCCAGTCCCACATAGCTCATGACCTTGGTGCGCCCACCATCAAGCTTTTCAAAGACCTGGATGACTTGATGCAAGAAGTGGACAAGGTCGCCGCAGAGAACGGATACGGTGTCAGAAAAGCCAATCAAGTTACAGGCAAGACTGGAGCTCTACAAAGCTTCTACATTTGATGTGCACACAGTGACGAGTACGCCGCAACACATGCAGGGGTCGTCATCCATTGCCAACGGGAGCGGTGAAGCCGAAAACAGGGTTGCCCTTTCAAACTTTATGCTCATTGCTATTGTTTCCCAAGAGACCATAGGTGGGAGTCACAGCATAACCATGCAAGTGATTTGGCTAGTGTCTATCCCGTTAACCGTAGACTCAATTTGGCGACCTGGGAGAAGATTTGTTCTCTTGACCAGCTTGGCCTCAAAAACTCTCAAATTGCTGCAGCCATTTGAAAGGAAAGCCCTCACACTATTCCCAAGCAGGTAGAGAACGCAAGGGGCGTTCTGAGAGCGGGAGATTGCAAGGGTCCCAATCCCACAGCCTCAATCTTGATGTACCTGCACGAGAAAGGCATCCCTCACAAGGCTTGGCATGACAATGACAATGTGTTGACCCAACTTTTTGTGACAAGCAAAAACTCGCTGCAGCTTGCCAAGTGATGCTGTTGGACTGCACATACAAAACTAACAAGCATTGCCTACCGTTGCTTCAGACAGCTGGAGCTACCAGCACTCATCAAACGTTCACAGTGGCTGTCTGTTTCATGATTCAAGAGAAGGAACACTGCTATCAGGAGGCTCTCAAGACTTTGGAACACTTCCTTGGGGACCATACCCCTAAAGTTTTTGTGACGGACCATGAAAAGGGACTCAAGAATGCTCTCAATTCCGTCTTCCTGGAAGCTCATCAAATCTGTGGCATATCAAAATGAACATTTTGGCAAAACATAAGGGCAACTTTCCGGGCACCAGAGATGAATGGTCACAATTCATGCAAGGCTGGGAAATTATTGTCAATAGTCAGATGGAGGCCAGACTGATTGAGAACTGCAGGACTTTTGCATATGAATTCCAAGCTCGTTTGGCTGCAGTGGCCTATGCCTTGGATTGCATAAGAGGCAAGGATCAAGAAGTGATTGTACATGCCTGGATAGACAGCAAGCAGTATACTGGGCATGGTTGCTCCTGAGGAACGCTTCACCATGACATTACCGAGCTTTCACCAACACATTGCCATTAGGGCACACCGTGAATTGCCTTCAAGGCATCTCCTCAGTCTTCCGAGCCCACCCCAAGGGACACTCTATGCCAGGGTACAACACAACCCCCACGTCAGGGGCTATGCCAATGCTAGATCCTGGGCTCGGCCGGATCAAAAGGTTATGTTACAAACCTTCCGTAGGCGCCAGCGCAAGGAATGGCTGTTGAAGGAGTCAAATGTAGGGAAGCTGGGCACGTACATCCTCAGGCGGGCGGACAGCGGCATCGACGAGTGAAGAAGCTTGCCATCAAATGGCGCACAAACACCTTCAACCTCCAGGGCAACTGCTTCTGTGAGAGGCCCTTTCTCCGGTCCCACGTGGATCGCTGTTTCAAGCCACTGGTCAAATGTGTGGTTGAGGGGGAGACAGAGATGGACTGGGATGAGCTAGAGTCAAGCCGGGAGAAGGAGATAGCCAAGCATGATCTGGACGATAACTACATGTGTATGGACGTCCTGTTGAACAGCGCCAATAACTGGTACAGTGGGGTCAAAATCCTTCACAAGATACGACGCTGGGCCAGAGGGGAGATATGGATTCACAGGATTGATGGGTGGGACACCAAGGAACAGGAAGAGCAGGATACCGCCTTGGGCGAGAGGGAAGAGGCGGTCAAACAGGAGGCATTACTGCCGACATGAGCAGACAGCAGGATGAGACATGGGCAATTACATTAGAACTCGCGCGTCGCCTAGACCGTCTTGTAACAGAATACCTGGCTTTGGCCAACCTGATTGCACTCTTGAACCCCCATAGATCAACATACACACTTCAACCTATTCACAACTAGCCGTGTTGAGTCTCTTCACCACCATCTGAAAGAAAGATTGAAAACCAGCAATGGAGATCTCTACGCAGTGACGACCATGATATTATCAGGCATGGAGGAGCAAATGAGAAGCATAGAGCACAGGTCAGCTTATGAGAGGACCCATAATCCCATTCTGATACGCAGCTTGTTTGATCTAGTGAGTAGTAACAATGCATTGGTTGTGATCAAGTTTTGACCACTCACTGGGGTATGTACTGCAACAGTTGCGGGGAAAGTTTTCCAACAAGGCGCTTTTGATCATCACAAGCAATTATCAGGTAGCAAAGGCTAGGAAGCAGAAAGATTCAGCCAGTTGCTCTGCGGTACAGCAGAAAGATGCTTCATGTACCAATAACGGCTCATGTTGCCTCGATCCAACAGGATTGCTGTTGTGGTGAGTCAGAACTGTTCAACCCTTGTGCCCACACAAGTCGACCCTTGACAACAGTACTAACATGCGCCCTCGCTGTTACTCTACTCTCTCCTGCCACTCGCTCTTCAACCGCTTGCCCTCAGCTCTCCTCTCTCGAATGTGGACGCCCTTGTCAATGCCAGCAAGGTTGCCCTCGACCCTTGCCTTCTTGTCTTCTCCCTTCTCTCTCCCTCCCTTGCCCAGTCGCCCACGACTTGCGCGTACTTGCGTGCTCTTTGGACGCATTGCCCCCCATCCCTCTCCTAAGCCTGAGTTGCCCTCGACTCTCGCGCACTTTGGACGCATTGCCCTCCCCCGCATCTTGCCTTGTCGCCCTCGACTGGCTCTCCTCCCTTCTCTGTCTGTCCTTGACTGACCTTCTCTCTTGTTTTCTTGCCAGCAAGCGCCCACGCTGTTGCGCTCAGTCTTGTCTCTGCCACCTTCTTCCTCAGGTTCTGACACCTCCTGTGAGTCCAGCCCCCACGCTTTGACTTGTCAATGGTGTCCCCTGCGAGTTGTATTAGTGTAGTGAGAGCATCAGATCATCTTGTGGGGTTAATACCAGTTCATTTCAAGTTCCAGTTCTCATTCGTTCAACGCTTGTACCGACAAAGTAGGACATAGCCCTTTCGCCAGAAGCTCCGTTCACCTAGAAGAAAAGAGACAAGTCCTGCTGACTTGCTCAACTTGGGGAATCGTTTGCAAGACTAGAGCTAGAGTGCCAAAACCTCAAAGCCTTGTTTGTTCTACAAGTCTCTCAATTGTTGTATTCCTGCAACACCGCCGTCGGCATCCCACACCGTGTGTTCACGACATTTATGATAATTATCTTTCTCATGACTCTCCACTTCCCATTCCTCTCAACGCTATTGACCCTCATTGGAGCATTGACAAATTTGACAATCCTTCTGAACCATTGCCGGCTTCCTCAATCATGATGGATCCAAATACAAGGGGCCATGTGAACAGAGTGCGTCCAAAAGGAGCCCCAAACAAGCCCAAAGCACATGTGACACTTTCCGTTAAGGAAGCCACAATTCTGAGTCGTTGACTAAACGGAATCCGAGTCAATTCAAGTATACAGAGTTGGAAATTGAGAAGGATGCGCCCAAGAAGGCAAGGTTTTGCAAGATCTGTAAGCAGACAGGACACAGCGCTAGGACGTGTGGCAGACCAAAACCTATTTGAAAAGGCAAACAATGTCAAAGGTGACCTAGGTCAGTCAGCTTAGAACACACATGGCTAAGATTGTATGCATTGGCTGCTCACAGTAGCGTGTCAATCCATGGGCCACAAACCAAAGGATGCAAAAAGTGATGGAGACAGCCTGATCAGGAACAGAATGGCACTTGCTAGCAATTTCTCAGGCTCCAAGACTGGCAAGAGCATGAATGCCAACAACAACTGCATTGCACTTAACAAACTAGCAAAAGAGGCCAAGCCCATCCCTCAAAAAAGGCCTGTGCCCAAGAGCCAAGTCCAAGTGATTGTTCAGAAGTTGAGGTTGTCTGCACGAGTTTCACATTGCCCTCCCAGGACTACATGGGGAGTGTTGTGACCTCAATGAGTGGTGATGGCAACTATGGTTTCAGAGCCATTGCACTATCTGTGAAGAACAATGCTGAGAGATATCTGGACATCAGAAATGAATTGGTCCAGAAGCTTGATAGCAAATCCACTAAATACCTTTGACAAGCCAAATGTCCCCTTTCAAGAGCTAAGGATGTCAATTTACATCAACAGTTCTGGGAAAAGCGGCCTTGATCTCATGATTCCAATGAGCAAATGGCTTGTCAATGTGCACCTCCAACTAGTAGCCAATTGGTGCAACCGCTTTATTGTATTGGTGTCAACCCTCAGTGATCTTGTACTCATCATAGCACCAAGCTTGTGGTCTGAGGGAGTCAGCAGTAGGATCCTGGAAGTTGGCCCAGATCCCAGCACCAGAGATACTCCACAGTTTGCATTGGTTCCGCAGCAGATCTACAACAAGACATCTGATGCTATCTGCCAGGCTCTCAGAGTTCCTTCCACTGATTGGATCATAGGACTCCTGCACTCGCCAAGTCACTGGGTTAGCATACAACTCAGCAGGGAATTCTTGGAAGCCATAATGAACGGAGAGAGATGGGCTGCTGTTGTCTTGAGCGAGGTTGAGGGTTGCACTGGTCAAGCTTGGTATGGGTTTGATTGCCCAGTAGACAACACCATTGAGCGTGCCTTGAATGTGGGCCAGATGCTCGATGCTCTGGCAAGCTTCTGTATGACTTGAGAGGGGATTAGGCATAAATTGAGCCTTGATGTAGGCTATGATATGCGCATATATGGCTGGCTACAAGACCTCTCGGGTGAAAACCACTCAAATGGACACTTGGTTCCATGTAGGAAATATAATGGTGCGTGCTCTCCTTAGGGATAAATTAATGGGTATTTATTGGGGSGGGGGGGGGGGGGGGGCTGTGAATAGGGAAAAGTGTGCTTTCCCTAAGGTTGCCCTTATTATATCATTCCAAGCTTTTATGAATAGTTATCAAGTAGAATCAGCTCAAACCAAGCATTGGACCTGCATAGGAGCCCCAGTAACCAACCTGCATTCAGTCAGGTTGCCATATCAGAATCTGATATTTGCACAATATTGATTTGATATCCGCGGGATATTCTTGAAGCATGTGTGCTATCACAACAATATCAAAACAGGACATTTCTACAATATTTTTGGGATATTGCGCTATACCTCAAAAATATCACTTGCTGATATTTGGGTCCATCACACTGTGAATGGTATAATAGTACATGTACTTAAAATAAACAGGCGGTTTCTACAGTCTGGCTGGAAACCGCCCTTCTATTTGCAATTTCACATGTGGGGTGGTTTCCCTGTGGGTGATCCCAAGTATATATTATGAGATTCCTCTCCTCTTTCCACCCCATACCTTAGTGCTCCTCATCAGATCATCACCTTGTGATACTTTACCATACACCTGAATCCTAGTACTGATCCTAGAGGGACCCTGTATAGGATTCACTTTTGTCATCCCAATGAGAGAAATTTCCTGTTTAGACAACACCTCATGATGTACTCCTCTCCTCTCCTCACCCCATATTAAACCAAGGAGCATTTGAACTGAGGTAGTCACACATTAGATTCTCACAGTTCTACCCTACAATTTGCAAAAGTTGCCAAATATTGAAGACATCATTGCTGTGCGGTATGCCACTCTGGGCAAGGATTGTGTTTTTGAGAAGCGCCGTCTACGCCAAAATGCAGATCAGTGAATTGGCTCTGGCACAAGCGAACCTGGTTATGCAACTCACTTGAGCATGGAACAAGGCTGGACAAACCTCAGCTGCTCGAGATGAGGCGTAACCGGATCCCAATCTGAGCGTCGCCTGTGGGCTCCGTGCACCAACTTCTCGAAAGTATAGGTGTCCCTGCTGACAGGAAGCACCAAGTCCCCAAATCACCATTCTCCAGTCCCAAATGCTGAACATACTGATGGATCACCTTGATGTTCCCCAACACCGTGCCTTTGGCTTTGTCAAGGAAGGCAAGTAGGCCGATAATCGATTTTTGGGGACTAGAGGGAGAACCTGTGGTGGAGGCGGTGCCTTGTGCTGGAGGTAACCATACTCCGGGCGAAGCTGGAACCAAGCGTCGTACATGTGAGACAGGAAAGCTTCACATCTGTCCTCGTCTTCCAGATCACCAGCGAGGATACTGGTGGGACGTTCACATCCAAAGGCAGCGGGGGCAGGGGCAAAGAATGCAAGCGATCGCGTTCTTGTCGGATGCTGCGGATGTCAAGGGCATGATCGGTCATCCCATGGGAACTTGAGGGCAGGGCAGTAATTGACTGCCGCCTGCCGGTGCAGAGCCGATGGGTGCGTTGTGGGCTGCCCAATCTTATTATCAAATGTCTTCCTGAAGAGCTCCAAGCTAGCTCTTGGAAAACCAATTTGGACCTCTTGATACTTGGTCTTGCAATCGACAAATGCGACATTGCCGTCAACGGCTGCTTTCATGGTTGACCTTGCTTCCGACGACTTGTCCTTGACTTTGTGCACCCAGTTCATATTATCGTAAGCAAGGACAAACCGCGTTGATCTTTCCTTGACCTGTGCCCTGAGCTTGTCCCGAGCGTCACCCAACAACGTCATGTCCGCCCGCTGTATCGTCAAGTATGAGACACTGAGGCCAGCATGGGCAAGCACCTCGATCCCTCGGCGACTGGTTCTTGCCGCATAATGGTAAAGACCCGTTGTCAATGGAAGGCGGTTCCGTGCGAACAGCAGGGAGAGAGCGTCATGAAGGGCAACCTGATTTTGCTCTGTCAGCTTGTCATCTTGTTTCAATGCATCAAGCTGCTAGACTCACTGCCTTCCTGAGACTTTGATATCACCGTTGTTTCTTTATGGTCGAGGGGCTGGCAGGTCCGGACAATTTTGACCTCTGGGCCTCAAACCCATCTTAATTCCCAGCCATGTTCGGAACTAGGATAGGACTTTGACTTCGTTTCCACTTGGTGACCGCAACCGAAGGACTGTGATCGAGATTATCTCCTTCTGTTCAAGTACTCGTCTTCACGCAGGGCAAAGGATTCTTCACCAGACTTGATGCTTCCTTGGCGAGAGTGGGCCTTACGTGGTCAAGACCAATTTCGCACGGGGGCTCATCCTAAAACGTTTTTGCCGACAGGGAGGTTTTACACCTGGTGATGGACGCTTTGGTTTTCTGTGGGCATTAATATCTCATCAGACGTGCGAGCAAGGTCGCAATATCCATTTCCCGGTCCTTTAGCAAGTCCAGAACCACTACCACGTCGTCGTCTTCCTCCATGTCATTTACGACAATGATTGAACTATCGTGATTTGTAAAAGATCAGTGGCTGAGCTGGTCGATATTCTTGAATAGAATCTTACTCTGCGGACCCCTCCCCCCCCCCCCCCTTCCCCTTTGCCCCTTCTGGCCAACCTTATCCCTTCTATCCTTCGCGGACGAAGCCTCCAACTCTTCGAACTCATTATTCATCCCAGAGTCCTCTTCAATCTTGACAGCCTCTCCAGGCTCCTCAATCCAGTGATCCCTTCTTTCTCAAACCGGGTCACAGTGCTTCTTGTTGCTTTGACGGCAAGCTCAAAGGCTGGGCGAATCCGAGATTGTTGAGCCTCAAGAATATGTTCAGCGGTAGCTAGATACTGCTGCTTTACTGTGTCGCTTTATTCATTTTTTCTTGCATTGTTAGTGCCGTAATTAATAATGTCTGTACATTGCCGCGTCATCATCGCATCGAGCAATGCCACTGAAATGTTACTGCAGTCTTTTGTATGATAATGTACTTTCTATTGCGATACATGATTGGACTTCATGTCTCGGAACCTCGTGAGAGCGATAAACTTACCATGTTCTGCGCTGCAAGCATTCGACTCTCTCGCTAGCTAGGTACGCCATCCTCATCCGAACGAGCACATCAGAAGACGTTCAATCATGCCCGACGAAACTGCTCTCCAAACCTTATATAACATCACTGGACACTCGGCACGGCCTCAATCCCAGCAAACATTGTCGGTACCCCTGATTGATGCTGTGACCTGCGCCGCAGCTGAATTGCGACAGACTTATGTTGCGCAAGAGGTGAGCAAAAGGACGTTGAATGCAAATCATGGCCATCTCCCAGCCTCGAACCTTATTGTTGCTCATACAGCGTGGTCGTCATTCTATCACAGGTTCTGGTTCATAAAGTGGTGACGAACAATTTTCCCGATATCTCAACTCAATATCATGCGGCAGAAGGCTTAGGTGGAGAAGTTGAGAGTTGTCAAAGCTCCTTGCAAGTGTTGACTGAACGCATGTTACAGACCGTGAGTGCCAAGATTCATGCTGCATCGAAGGGTTGTCCCTCGGTCGAAGGCTAAGTTTGTTCCACACTCCCTACAGCGTGAACAGACAAATCCTCTCGTCTCTACGATTCGATCTCGGACCGAGGAACATGACTCGTTGCAAGCTTCTGTATATCTTTCGGTCGCTTTGAGAGCCATCCAAGAAAAGGTGGATAACCTTGCTGCCCTGGAATACAACATTCGTTCAGGCCGGGTGGATCTGGAAGGCAAAGAACGGCAATTCTGGCTACCGAAACAACTGCAAGAAATCAGTTTTGGACCTCAAGATCATGTCCTGAAGCATGCGAGAGTAGCACAATGCTTGCAGGTGAGACTTAACGACATTTGAACCCACAAGTCCGTTCGCGGCACTGAATCGTTCATCAAAGGCCCGTGCGGAGTATCTGCGGTCTTTGTATATCTCACAGCTCGAATCCGGATTTCGACAAGCCGTCAAATTTGAAACGAAACCCCCCGGGCCAGATGATCTCGTCGTGCTTGAGATCCGGGCTCATGTCGATATCAAAGCGTTGCCACGTAAGTGCCATGTTCCCGCGATCGATACCATTGCCGTCATTCCCAATTGACAACAGCCTTCCTCCGTGGTAGACCGGAATATCACGACGAACAAAGGGGGGCCTACGACATTGCCTTTTATCTGCTTCACACTCGAAAATTATGGTAGTCTTGAACAAATATATCGGTCCTCTTTTCTGCCAAACCTCGCCGATAGCTTCCTCAGACCGTTGATACAGGCAACTCAGTTCAACAGTCAATCAGCAACATTGGTGCTTGACGCTTTCCCGACTGTGGGAAAAGTTGTTGAAGTCGCCACAGCGACCGTACGGGCTCAGAAGTCCTCAACAACAACCGACATTGGAGACGACATGACCCTGTGTAGTGACCTTCAAAAGGTGCTTGATTTGCTAGCCGATACCTTCCAATATGAAGAGAGGGATCCTCGTGTCCCGGTCTCAAACCGATGGCGAGAATCTCTCGGCAATCAAGTCCTCGAAAAAATGGCCCAAATCATAATCAAAAACCGAATTGAGCCTATCTCCCCTACCACTCGCTTCCTCCTTCAGAAATGGGTGAATCGAATCATTCAGTTCGTCCAATTCGAGGAACACGCTAGCAAAAACTTTTCTGAACCGGTATCCCTGATCAAGATGTTTTTTGAGAATGAAGCTGGGTTCCATTGGGCGCGTAGGATGAGGACAGATCTATTGGAAAAGACGCGAACCATCATCAAGGGCGACTGGAACGGATGGGAAGGTGTCGAGGTCAAGAAGGAGCGACTGTCAGGCGAGGTCGGTGTGGAGAGGTTTGAGGATCCAAGTGCCGACAAATATGACAAACCTAGCGCGTCTGTGCCAGGGGCAAGGGCATATGATGACCTTTCGATCTCTGAAAAACAAGGCACCCAAAAATCGACTGCCGCACCTGTCGATAATGACCCATCCGACATTCGTGACGACACGGCGTCAGGAAGCAACTCAGGATCCAGAGACGAGACGTCCCCTGTCCAGACTGCAGTACCCTTGAAGAAACCGATCAGGCAAGCGAGGAAGCTCGGTAAAAAACACAAGGGCAACCAAGCTCGTTCTGACGAAACTCGACCATCTACTCCGACACTACGCTCGGCGGAAAATGACTTCATTGACCAAGAGCAGGCACGAGGCTCGGATGAGGCTGATCCTCTCGCTGGCAGGCCAACAGTCGAGCCCGAGGCATCTCAAGCGGAGGGGCCTCAGGTGATTTCCGAGAGGTTCACTGTCTCGCGGGCCTGTGATGCAATCTTGGAGCTCGTCTTTGCAGTGTTTGAGAATGTTCAAGGGCTTCAAGCTATGGATCCGCCCGCCGACTCATTCAGGAAGCTTCCCGAGACTATTGGTTTCATTGCTCCTGAGATACTTGGCCTCTATGGCCAGTTGATGCCTGAAGCGCATGCATCTCAAATTGAAAATGTTCCAGCTTTAGCCATGCAGTTTTCCAATGACTGTGCGCACATCGCCCACGTAGTGGAATCAATGGCTCTAGACACGAATTGGATGCCATCGGAGCCCATGGAAAGACTGCGTGGTCTGGGAGAAGCAGCCTATCAAAAGCAGATAGTGAGTTTTTCGCCGAAGAGCGCACATGATGGATTGCGCTAAGAACTTCGCTCGACCACGATCGTAGTCCTCGCAATGTCAAGCTCTTGTGCAAGACCTCGAAGGCATGGATGAATTTGAGAGTGCAGCGCTATCTCATGTGTTCGAGCGGCAAGTACGACTTATGGAACAAATCCGACATAGGCTCGAGATGCTTAATCAAGTTTGGAATGTAAGTTGGTCATACTGTAAAAAGACAGGTTGGTGCTGATCAATGGTCCCGCCTGACGTCTGCGTCACAGGGTGTTTTGACTCAATCCAAGTGTCTTGATAGCGTGGGCCGTCTTGTGGAAACTGTTGTGGCCACCGTTGTCCGAATGATTATTGCGCTTCCTGATATCACCGCCGACCAATCTGAAAAGCTGAAATTGGTATGCGATGTGCTGAAGCCATTGGAAGAACTGTTCACGTCCCAGGTTAGCAACTCGTCATGTTTGACATTCGGCCGCTGCTGACCAATCAATCGACCTTTTGCAGAATTCCAATATTGTCGCATTTGTGCCAAGCTGGTTACGGTATTGTTATGTGACAGAAATTCTGGTAAGCTCATGAGCGGATGAATACAACCGTTTACAAACCTGACTTTCACTCTGGCCCGGACCCGTGCTTGTATAGGACGCTTCATTGGCGGACATCAACTTTTTGCTCGAGTCGGGCGCTCTCGTGGATTTCACGAGTGAAGAATTAGTACACATGGTTCTCGCACTCTTTTCGGACACGAGTCTGAGGGCAGACACAATTGAGAACATTCGAGGGGTTGGACATTGAGCGCTGAAGCGTTGAAGGCCGGGTGTGTGCGTGTGTGTGTGTGTGTGTCACTGAGTTACATGTCATGTATATTCGTGGGATCAATTGACATGTTATGCATGGTATCTTGGTAACGGGTTCCTGATGGCAGAAAGCACACGTACGGCCGGTGCATCTGTTCCTGAATCTGAGACGTTCATGAAATGGTGAATGACACGTGACGATTCCATATTAGCAAATTCCTCAGACCGACCTCCAAGTCAGCAGGGGAATTGCCAAAGTCTTAAGGCCGATCAAGCATCATATCGTACAGTGAAACGGTAAAAAGAGATTGTGTATCGCCCTTGGCTTGAACATGACATCATTATAAAGTATATATATATGAAAATGAGGGTAAGACTGCGTCTCAGCTCTAGATCGCACAAGACAAACACAAACGAATGGTAGAGCCAGGTAAATATGTAAAGTCCAGCTTCATATCTGGTCGGCAGCGGTCGTTCAATTGGTCTTGGTGACTCTGAATCGTGTCCGGTGATGGACGCCATTGTCCGACTTGACTTGTTTGAGCCCTGTCGTGGTCGCTCGTTCAGGAGACGTATTATCACCTTCCATGTCAATTCCCGAATCCGAACCATCCGTCGCTGTCAAAGGGGAGGCAGACGTGTTCTTGAGATTGACTTCATTCTCGACCGCGCATTCCGAGAGTTTTTGTAGTCGTCGTTTCGAGTACATTTTGGTCGCTTGCTCCACTGACATTCTCGTGCCCAAGATATCATCCCATTGAGTGAAAAACGGCTGCGAAAAGTTCTTCTTGATACCCCAGCTCTGGTGGTGGAGATCGTGGTACTCTGCATTGTTGCCAAAGAGGAATTGGCAGGGATCCCACCAAATTCGATAGCCACAATGATCGTCTACTGTCTTGATTGAGCTGATTCCAAACAAGAGAATACTCTGTCTGATTGTCATTCCACTCAGCGTGTGAGCAATGACTGCACCAAGGGTGTCGAGCAAGAGACCCTCGATCGGATGGTTGTAAAGAGCACCGAAAGCATAGGGAACGTAGAGTCGGTGGTGGACTGAATGGAGGTTACGGTAGAGAAAGGGGACCGTATGGAAGAGACGATGAAGAAAGTATTGCCATGTGTCGATGATGAAGCTGCAGGAATGAGAGACATGAGCAAAGGTCACATGTGTGGGTGTGTGTTGACGTTTCTGAAAAGACTTACAAGGCAAAGACCATTTGAAAGATAGGCACGCCCCACCAGTATACCCATCCAGTCAACCTCTCGCCACCCAGGGCTAGAGCTGCAGACAGTGCTGTCCGTTCTCCCAAAACGAGTTGTAGGACCTTGCCGACGAGTTCTCCCGTCGACTTCATCTCGGCGACATGATCGAGATAGACTTCACGCTTCAGAATGGTTTCGTCATCCTCAAACCAGACCCATCCCAATGCTGTTTGGATGGTTTGCTGCAAAATGACGGCTTCAATGACTTGTCGTACGGTCGCCTTGTTTCTTGCCATGACCTCTTCAGACTCGTGAAGCCTCATCTTTTCGAAATAGGGCAACTGCGCAACATCGAGCGCATGAAAGATCAAGGAGCACGCCCAGTAGCCTGCAACCGGCATGATCAAAGAAAAGACCTTGTCGCTCATAAAGGGGAGCACAGAGGTGTTGTCCGTGTGGTAAAAAGGGTATTGAGGAGTTGAGGCTGTCAGGGCATGGTTGAGTGTTGCGTTTGCCGGCGATAGCAGCGAATTGAAGGTGTCGATGAACATGTTGAGAGGATTGCTATGGGAGATGAACCTTGCTGCCGAGTATAAAGTGGTTCCAGCCAGAGCTCGGCTGCTACGATTCGACCAGAATGGTGTGTGGTGTTGGTATGTGTTGTAGGTGGTGGTGGTGGTGGTGGTACAGGTGCAGCTATAGTCTTGTCAAGTGTCGATGCAAGGTAAATCCAATGGCATAGGTGGTTGGTGGCGAGTTATCAGCTTGCGATTGAACGACTGACTGCACTGTCAAATTCTGTCTGCTGCTAGTAGTTTGGCAGTCGCGCAAGACCGGCTGAGCTCACTGCTGCTGCTGCTGCTGGAAATACAAACCAGTAGTGGCTCAACTACCGCCCTGCTTTGCTGCCTGCTGCTGGTCAAATTCACAACAACACGTACTACGGCAGCAGCAGCAGCAGCAGCGCCCGGAACACTTTGCTCGGCTCACGCGCGGGCTGGCTCGACTCGGAGCAACGCTCAGACGCCGAACGAGGAATATCTCGGGTGAGCGACTGACCGGATTACCCAAGCAGGCATTTAACGAATTAAGGCTCATCGTACGATTAGCGAGACAGTTAAATCTCTTAACTTCTTAAGTTTGGTCTCGCAGAGCTAACCGCGTGCGGATGCTAAAGTACAGCAGTCGTTCGTCATCATCTTGAACCGGAAAGCTCAAAAGTCGTCGCACCGTGAACATCATGAGCGCCTTGTAGGGGTGAATGTTTGTACCGCCCCATGCAAGGTTCGACGTCACTAGCCACACCGACATAGCAGTTCAAGCGTCTGGTTGATCTGCAGCAAAGATAGCACCGGCCAGCGGAACAGCAAGACTCCATAACCTAGAGCAAGTCGAGTGGTTCAGTTCACAGACAAACTATTATTCGTCCAGGCAAACGCTCAATCGCTCCGTCACCAACCTTGTAAACCTTTTGTCAGGATGCCAAATGATAAGAAAAAGAAAAAAGTCTTGCTGATGGGCAAGTCGGGAAGTGGCAAGACATCCATGCGGTCCGTCATTTTCTCCAACATGATCGCCAAGGACACTTCCAGATTAGGGGCTACCATGGACGTTGAGCACTCTCACGTTGTTTTCATGGGCGGTCTCAAGCTTAACCTGTGGGACTGTGGTGGACAAGAAAACTTTCTGGCACATTTCATCTCTACTCAGAAATCGGAAATCTTTAAAAACGTGGCTGTCCTCATTTATGTCTTTGATGCGACCACCCCAACAACCCACTCGGCTTCATCCCAAACATCGGGCAACATTGGAGAGGCCGAACTCAACGCTACAGATACCAGTCCCGCACGTAGCCCGGCCAACGGCGGTTCATTGGACCCTAGCACGCTCACCGAGTGGGAGAAAGATGTCAAGTACTTTGAAGAGTGTCTAGAAGCTCTCTACTCTCTTGCTCAAGAAGAGGTCGTGGACTATAATATGTCATCTCCTGACCCTTCTGGCTCCGCATCTCATACTTCATCAAAAACAACTCCACCAAGAGTATGGGTCTTGATCAACAAAATGGACCTTGTGGGGGACGATAATGCCGAAAAGAAACTCCGTGTCTTTGAAGAGAAGCGGGACGAAATCGAACGACGCGTCGAAGTCGTGGGGAAACGATTCGGGATGGACGTAGGAAAGGGGAAAGGCGTTCGGTGCTTTGGCACAAGCATCTGGGACGAAAGTCTATACAAGGCGTGGTCTTCCGTCATCCACACCTTGATCCCTCACGTCGCTCTCATCACCTCTCACCTGACCCATCTGCGCAATTTGACATCCTCGTTGGAAGCCGTCTTATTTGAGCGCCAAACGTTTCTGGTCCTTGCCAAAAGTGGTTCCGGACTCGATGCCGATCCAGGTCTGAGCAAAGCAGATTCTTCAAGTCAAACGGGCAACACTTCTTCGGCTGGAAAGTCGACAAACAGTCAGTCCATGCTCGATCTCGGCGGACTCGACCAGGTCGAAATTCTTGGAGGGGCCAGAGGGCTCGAAAAGAAGCGTTTCGAAAAGTTTAGTGAAGTGATCAAAGCTTTCCGACGAACGTGCCAGTAAGTCGCTACAGTCGCAAGCCATTCAAATCATTATTGACTTGACATTGATTGGCAGGAGGAACTCGCAGCCATTCATCAATCTCGAGACTCGGTTCGGAAATGTCACCATTGGTCTGGATGTTTTGACCAGCAATACTTACCTAATGTTGGTCAATTCTGAACCTTGGATTGGTACGTCTATCGTTTCAGTTCAAGATAGACTCAACCATCTGACCTTGCAAATTTACCATTCATTGGCAGAACCCAGCCAGTTGATGTACAACATCGAACAGGCGAGAAAACACTTTACAGAATTGTCTGAGCTTGACGGCGGACAAGTCCATACACCCTGCGTGTGAGTAGTGCTGAGTTGAGGTATCGGTAGCACCGCTCGACATGACGCTGATGAAAAAAATCTCGCTCGTAGGGTCTGCAAAGATCACCCCGATTGCGTCTACAGTCCCATAGAACCGGCTTCAGGTAGACTGTCGGAATGGGGGAGCTTCTGATGTACCCTTCATTGATTGTAAAAGTAGAGAGCTTTCATCCTGTGCAACCGGTATAATTGTCATCCAGTGTGAGACACTGATGTCTTTCAACTGACCCGGCCACATATACAGTTCTCTGTATCTTGCTCGAACTGATCAGCTACTGGGACTTTGAGATGGTTTGAGGCCGCTACAGCCATCGATGGGGAGCATACCGGTAGCTAGCGCCGAGTCATGAGTCATGCTCGTTTTACCCGAGAAACCCGAGCGACGGTGCAAGGTCGGACCAAGTGTCGACTCGATAAAAGTGTGATACTACACAGTCGATCAACTGTGACCAACTTTAGGTGTGAAGCTCCATTGAGATTGACATAGCGTCGCTACCACCGCAAGCAATTCATACCTCGACAAATTTGTCACTTGCAACATGCCGAGTAGGTCACAGCCATTTACTCGATAGAAAATACAACCAGGCTGATTTTATTTGTTACCCAATCTTCACAGAGATTTGCCATGTCGTGGTAAGAAGCATCCTCATACTCTAATAACACCATTTCTCTTTTTAAAACCAGACCTCACCTCGTATCATCGTCATATCCCTGCTTCGCGTCATACCTGTAGCTCTGGAAGCTCAAGGAGGGTATCACAGTACAATCCGCTCAGTCATCCTTTGGTCAACTCCGCAACCTCAAAGCCCCTGGTCGGCTTGCCATCACCATCTCACCTACCGTTGGCCCTGCTGAAAGAACGCAAGGGTACGATATCGGCATGTACTCGACGTTTGAGTCCATGGACGCATTGAACACCTATACGGTGTCGCAGGAGCACGTCGAGTAAGTTGTGCGACCCTTGTCCTTTGCTCGTGCATTTCCTGGACAAGAGTCATCTTGCTGATCTATCGACGGCCTATTGGTAGCTGTGTCAACAATCATGTTAAACCCCATACGATCGCTGCTTTGGCATACGATTGGGAGATCCCCGAGTGATGTACAGGATGCCTCTCCGTGCACATTCAAGGATGTGGCGACGTGTAACAGACGAGCTGTAGAGACGATTAATTACCTCGGAATCATCTCATGGCTGCAGGACGATATGCCCATGGTAGGCATCAGGCATTGCATGCCGCTCGAGTGTCTTGGAGTTCACACTATCACGGGCACATGAGTTCCGAGGTAGCCTGATGTACAACTCGTTGATAGTCCTGTCGCCAATGTCATCTTGTGCTCTTGTGTTTGAATGTCTTGGTCAGAATTGTCAGAAATGACAAGACCGAGCAAAAGCTTCATCGACAAACCGAAAAGTACTGTAGTTAGCGATGATCGGGACATGGTTGCGACGAACGGAGAATCTACTTTCAACCATGGCAATTTTCGAGCCCTGATCAAAGTAATCACCTCGACATCACAGTAACGGGTCATCATGACTCCTCGTGCTCGACTGATCACTGAGCCAGTCAGAAAACCTGAATGTCAGCTGTCCATAGTGTATCACATGTTAAATTCTCCACCTTGTTTACTTTTTCCGCGCCAAATATTCCTGAAGGTCATTTTGGTGACGTCCGTTCTTGCATTCACATACGTATGACCAAAGAACGTCCCACTCTGTGTACACATTTGGAAATCTCGATTGTCAACTGAGGAACAATCTGATGGAATTGAGTCGCAGGCAAGACTGCACTGGTAAGTCATTTGAACTTTGAGATCAGCTTGAACAGCATGTCTGACCCGTTGCTCCCGCTCTCGTCAAACGTCTGTTCCCAGGCTTTTTCGGATGTTTACACTCCGCTCTCCCGTTGTCGATTTTGTGCTCTTTTGCTGTGTGATCACTTTGTCTCTGATCTTCCTGCGCAGCGAGTACACTGCTCCGCAAGTGACACCAGCATCACGACTGCAGGCTCCTCATGAAGTGGGATTCCCAACATGGTTTGGCAAAGGTGCCACCCCTCATGATGCCAGACTCCCGCCGATTGAGCATTTGAACGGAATAGCAAAAGTGCTTGTGATTTATGGTGAGTGAAGTCGCTTGAGGTGACTGAATTGCAACTTATTCTGGTGTACATGGGCAGATTCAGAAAAGGTCGAGCTTCAGACATATGAGATGCTGAACTTTTTGCGGCATTTGAACAATTCTCCATTGTCGCTCGAGATTCGTACACGGCAAGATCATCAACAGGAAACGATCACCGATGGAGCTTGTCAATGGGATTGGGTCCTTGTGCTGGGTTGGCGTGGGTATCAGTCACATTGAGTCCTCAAGACGAGTTCGTTTGACAGGCTGACATTCCGACTATGAACAGACCCCTTGAACAGCATGGTGCCACAAGCTTGTCAGACGGTTGAGGTCTTGTGAGTCACAGGCCCGCAGTTGAGACAGCTATACTGGATCTGACCGACGTATTCAACACCTACAACGCTCCAGAATGCCCGCACAATCGGATAACATGGATATGAACTCGCTTTTCGAGCCTCGTGTATGTACAGCTGATTCTGATTGGGCAGGGCTGTCTCAAACTTACCAGTGACGGAAATCAAGATTACTGTTCTCGACTCTTTGGACTACGACCAATATGAACTGTCAATGGCATTGAGTGAGATGCCCAATGATCGAGAACTCGGGTTGATTGGTACGTAAAACGAGCCATTCGCGAGTTTCCATCTCACGTTGAAGCTCACCTGTGTTATATATAGCATTTACTCTCCCGTCTTCGGAGTGAGTCGTGCTGACTGAATCATCAAAGTTAGGCCGAGAACTGATCGCCCGATTCACAAATTTATACAGCCCCGCCGTCTACTACCCTTCAAACAGCCCCAAGGGAACGCTACGCAAACAAGTCACCTTGTTTACGTCTCGCAAGACATGGAAAACAGAAGCCGAATTAGAAGACACATTCCCCTCGGGATGGAGAGCGCACTTGAGTGGGTCTAGAGTGGAATAACATCTTGTCTCGGCTCATTGACACATTGTTATCATGTCCTATAGTTCCTCCCGATTGGAACACGTTGAGAGTGCCGGCTCATGCAACAGACAAGGTATTCAGTCCAGAGGTACAAAGTCTCGCAAAGGCGTTGAGACAAAGTGGCATTTGCGTCTTTGATGACTGGGAGTCAGGTGTCTTGACACATCTGTGAGTTGAGACACTTGATTATTTGTGAAACGCGATAGCTGACTTGATGGCCTCATCGCTCACAGAATGGTGGATGCCATGCTTTCTGGCTGTGTAGTTGCAACTGTCCAGCCTCAGATCCAGAGTGGTACGTCTTCAAAGTGATTTGTGACCTCGCAACCCAAGTTCAATGACACCTTCCACAACAGAGGATCTATCCGATCTATTCATGGTTGTTGAGCCATCTTCCGAATCAAGCAAACGCTTCGACAGCATAACGCGTGCTTTGGCCACTGTCTCGAATTCCGAACTCGATCGCAAGGCGTTGTGGGCTTTCATGTTTGCCAGGGAAAAGTTGACACATACCAAAAGAATATCAGATGTTTTAGAGTGGGCCCAGGGATGGAAGGAAGGTCAACGTGGCGTCTTGGTGAGCCAATCTGTTAATGTTAGATTAAGCGCTTGAACTCGGACACTGACACTGCCTCTTGGCTTGTTCAGATGCCATATGGATTCAAGCAGGTCACAAAGGTGGCGAGCAAGTCAGACTGAAAAGCATGTCTGTTCCAACAACAATTGAGACATGCATGACTACGGCATAGTAGTGTATTGAGTGTTGCATGTGCGTCACGTTACGCATGAATGAAAAATGAAATTTGTGGTAAACTTGCTGCTGGCTTGAAATTGTATTTACATGACAACGATGTTTGGCTGTACGTAGCGGTCCGTGTTGTAGACCTTCTTGCCAACCTGCGCGCAGCGAAAAGAATCGTATCAGACGAGTGAGGGTTGCACTTGCAGCCTGAGATGCGGCCAAGCTGGTAAAACTTACCTCCCAACCCTCGACGTCCTTCATGATTTCCTTTTCTCTGGCCAAGTTCGCCAAGTTTCTTCGGTGAATATCACGGTCTTGTTCGGCAAGGATGACAGGGACCAAGTTGATTCGTGACCAAGCCAGTTCTCGCCTCAGCTCCCTATTGAAGCGTGTCAATATATTGGTCAGCAGCAATAGCAAAACAAATGACCAGCATTCGAAGCAGCGCAGCTGCGTCGCACAAGACGGTGACTCACCTTCGCTCCTTGATACCCTGACCCAAAACGTAGAATCCGTATCCACAAATGGCAAACATACCCCCAAAAATGACAGCCCCACTGGGTCCTCGGAAAGGCAAGCTACGGGTATAACGAATAGCCTGGAACCCCCCTGATGGGGGCATATCCCTGTTAGTGAGAAGCAGACCATGGATTGAACGATTAATACCGGCAAGACAACACCACGATACCCAAACTATCAACGTTAAGTGTACGCACTGTCGGTAAGGTTTTGCGACCACTGCAGGGGTAACACTGACATCAGCTCTACTCGAAGATATCAAAGAACGGTGGCATACTCACTTGTTATTATGATGCGGATTGCTTGAGACGATTGAGTTCGATATCTGTCTGCAGCTCTAAGGATTCATCAGAGCATCAGACATCCGACCGAGGGATCCGCGAGCGAATGGAGGAACAGGCATACGTCTTTTCTTGATAACGGCGACACCCAGTAACAAGATGACGTGTCTTGACTTCGAGCGTCAAGCTAGATATGAGATCATCAAGCATCAAGGTCAAACAGGAGAGCACCAAGTTGAGTATCGACAGTGCAAACAACTTGTCTCTCCTCGGGGTCATATCATTATAACGGCCATGTCAGGGAGATCCCTTCAGGACTTGCCGGAGCATATTTTGCAAGATGTTTTCCTCTGCTTATCGTTGGTAGACCTTAATGCATGTTGTCTCGTGAGCCCACCACTGTATTCACTTGGACTGTAATTTCACCTAATCACCCCCTGTATGTCTGTTGATCAACCAGGTCAATAAATACTTTCATTGTCTATTGAACACGAATGTGCAGCTTCTCTTGCACCAGGAGCTGGAAGCGGCGGCCTTGATTGTACCACCATCCATATTCCACAAGACACCTGTTCGCTCGCTCCTCTCGACGCTCCGAGAGAGACAAACTCGGTTCCGAAATTTGGCCCCTGCGAAAGAGTTCAACGTGCAACTTGATCGAGATGAATGGAGACTCTACGAGTATCTCGAAGGCAAGCTCATTCGAGGCAACGGGTACAATCCCTCCCGACAACGGGGTTTACCGTCCGGAGCAACATTGTATGACCTCACAGTGTCTTCGGAATGGGAAACAGTGGATCCCATTACCCGGAGCTATACGTTTGAGGAAGCAAAACAGATGGAAGAAGACGGTTCAGATGACGGCGAAGAGGAAGAGGTGATCATTGTCGGTAACCACATGGATGATACTGCAGAGTACAAAAAGCAGAGATGGCAAGCAGGATTTGAGGTCAAGGACTTTACCATGGACCCTGGTCAGGACTTATTCGTGGTGGCCGAGATGGGGTCAGTCGGTCTGCATGAATACCAAAATGACTTTGGCTGACTCTGTGCCTGGTTTCAGACACGATCTGGGTCGACCAGCCGATCAAAGATTCCGATTGGACATTCGCTTTCTGACGCTGTCCAAATTCGAACCCCATCCAAAAGCATGCGTGGATGGGGATACTCTGGAGAAGGGCGTTCTCAAAGGGGTCGCTTATTCGGTTACGCCCATGATGAACCTGACTTTCCAAGTGAGTGACCCAACCCTTCGGATCCTCAGCCATTCAGAAATCTCACACTCTCACCTATCAACAGGTATGCGATGACAAGTTGTTCATGCTTACCACAAGTAATGGAGTCTTGATCCATGTCGGTCTGGGAGACTCGAGAGTAGGCGCATGGAACTGGAAGACCGGACAAAAGCTATTTGTAGGTCATGCGTCTCATTTGATCTTGTTACGGTCCGCGATAAATTCGTGGTGGCATAATGCTCATATCTGTACTTGCCCCGCTGATTTCACCTGTCCAGACACATTCATCTGGCATTACACGGACGCCGACCGGTCCAGTGCTTCGCACGATTGAAGATTTGGTTCTCATTACCCATGATATCTATGGTATCGTGGAATACGTGATCACCCCAGAGGCAACAGAACTACCCTGTAGACTACAACTCTATGCTCTAGAGATGACCGACCCTGGTGCTGTAGACGCTACAGCTAGACCTGGAGAAAACGCGGACCCACATCAAACGGAACAGTATCGTGCACGGAACATTGCAACGTTCAATCTTCCATCATGGCGACGTCAAGCCATCATCAGTAAGTGTGATCGACTTGTCTGTGTTCATTGTCGTGATAGTGTCTGACACTCGCTACTGGTGATTCCCACTATAGTGGCTCGGTCAGATCCTCCACCTCGACAATTTTTGCCAGTCGAAAATCCACTGAAGTTCTACCCAGACCCCCACACTGGAGTGATCATC
This sequence comes from Filobasidium uniguttulatum, assembly GCA_039545395.1. Lineage (NCBI taxonomy): Eukaryota > Fungi > Basidiomycota > Tremellomycetes > Filobasidiales > Filobasidiaceae > Filobasidium > Filobasidium uniguttulatum. The sequence goes on along the minus strand of BCJK01000005.1, from coordinate 632,317 downwards.
CTGCAATTTGATTGCGGCCTGGAAATTGCCGAAGATGAAGACGTTCCACCTCTCTATCACTTATTCATCAATAGAGAGACATTACTAAGTCTGATTCCGGAGCAGAGTCGACCGCCTGCCTTTGAAGTGTCTGGGACTTGGCCGCAAAAGACGACTGTCGCAGGCAAACGGACCTACGATTGGACTGAGCTGGCCCCTTATTGCCGCTTCCTGGATGATATCGAACGTCAAAGCTGGGTTTGCTTCGTCTACCATTATCGGTTCGTCGCACCACGGGCAGAACACAGGTTGAATATTGACGAAGAAGGCGTCGAGTCTGAAGGGATCTTTGTCCGACTCTTCAATTTCGACCCGTTCGAAGCCAAGAGAGTGATTGCACGAAGAACACCTCTCCTCAAGGAGGGCAAGATCGATTGGGAAACATGGCAGGAACCTGTTGGATCCGACGAAGACGTTGACGATGTTCATGGAATGGACGAGGACGGCATATATTTGGTGACTCGTGAGACCGAGGTCCTCGATGACAGCAATATCGTCGGAAGTGTCAAGACTGGCGGCATGGTATGTGTGATTCGTTCAGGAATGCCAGCAACAGCCCACACTCAGTCTCTTTATGTGCTTGCAGATGCCCTATGTGTGGATAGAAAGCAGCGATCCTCGCAGTTGCCACGGTATCATGATCGATGACTCTCGTATCGTGGCACTAACAGTAAGTTTGTTCGGGTACCGAATTGACGTAAAGCAGTCATGTTCTGATGGCCCAATGCACCTTGACTTGTAGGAGGGCGAGCGGAGTAACACTTGTTCGCTCGAGGTACTCCGGATGGGGCCTTGAGTTCGTTGAACAAATCAAAAAGGTCAAGGGTGTTGTAACACGTCTGGCCGCATTAAGACATTCATGTGCATGGCATCACGTACGCCCATCTCAACCACGCGGTTGGCCTATGAGATGCTTTTCAGTCGATGCATAAGAACGACTGTCAGTCATGTGCCAAGGTTCGGCGTCGCTCCGTGGCAATGTGGCAGTATGACGGGAAGAAATCATTGAATATACACACAAAAGTCCAAGCAGAGTACAGACAAGCGGTCAGACAAATGGATTCATCACAGATCAACTAAGTAGATTCTGGCCTCAAATGCCTGAAGCTCTTCCAACTTGCTGTTGTTGTAATTGGTCATTGCCAGACGCGGTTCTCCTTGCAATTCCGACGGTACTGTAAATCGAATCGTTTCCTTGGTAAAGTTGAGGACGACGAGGGCTTGTTTCTTGTCAGTTTCCTTGATGTACATCATGGTTTGTTCATTCTCTTCGTCAAGAAGCCGGAATTTACCATACACGAGGAGATCCTTGTGTTCCTTTCTAAACGCGATCATTTTCTTGTAGAAGCTCAAGGTCGAATCAGGTTTTCCAAGCTGGTCGGCAACGTTGATCTCAGTGTAACATGGGTTGGCAATCATCCAGGGCTTTTCAGCAGTGGTGAAGCCACCGTGTTTGGAAGAGTCCCAAGGGATGGGAAAGCGACCGTGGTCCCGTGCATTGAGCTGGGCGCCTTTTCGACCTTTGGCATAGGCTTCCTCGTCATCAGGGTAAAAGTCATCCATGTCCTTCCAGAATCCCATGGTTTCACAGTCGAGATACTCCTCTCGAGGCACACTCAAAGGAAGGTTGATCGTTCCGATTTCTTGACCCTGGTACAAGAACGTTGTTCCCGTCATGGTCATCATGAACACGCAGAGCAGCGTAGCAGATTGGACCCTATATTCGGGAAGATCGGAGCAGAACCGGGTGACTGACCTGGCCTGGTCGTGATTTTCGAGGTAGACGGTTTGCCATCCATCGGTGCCATCGATGACAGACTGGTATTGCTTCATGATATTCTTGAATTGGCTCAACTTCCAGTCACTGGGCCAGAACCGATAGACTTTGCCATAATCAAGGGCAACGTGGTCGAATTGGAATACCATGTCGACAATCTTTGATTCTGCGCTGACGATGTCAATCAGTTGGCTCATGTCCGGCGTGTTGGGCCATTCTCCAATGGCAACGGCGTTGTACTTGGCAAAAGCCTCGCGGTTCATTTCCTTGAGGAATTCTATCAATCTGGGTCCGTTGGTCCACATGTGATCAGAGCGTTGCCATTTGACTGTTGGGTCAGTCACAGGGGCGTCGGGGAACGAGAGATCTTTCGAGTAAAGATTGCAGGTGTCGATTCTTTCAAAATCACCTGAAACGTCAGGATATTTGCCAAGTCGCATAAAATTCGACACTTCTCACCTAAAGCCGTCTACCCCATGCTTCAGCCAGAAAACAGCTGCTTCCTCATACAATGCTTTGCGAACTTCTTCTTCTTCCCAATTCTGTGGTGAGAGTTGACTTGAGTTTGAGCACAACTGCATTCAGAACGTATACTGGACTCACAAAATCGGGCTGTCCAACGGCGAACAGATGAAGGTAGTATTCTTGAGTCGGCTCGTCCCACTCCCAGACGCTGCCTCCGAAGGCAGCTCTCCAGTTGTTTGGCGGAATAGGCTTGCCTTCCTCGGTCCATCCCTTGGGCTTTCTCCAAATGAACCAGTTCCGCTTGGGGCTATCGACGGACGAACGTGACTCTTTGAACCATTTGTGCTGATCGGAACAGTGGTTGATCACGAGGTCGAACAAGACTTTCATATTGCGCTTGTGGCACTCCTCGATGAATGTGAAGCAGTCTTGGAGGGTTCCATAGGGAGGATAGATGTCTTGGTAATCCGAAACATCATATCCCTAAAGACAAATTCAAGCTCAAGTTAAGCCGCCAAGTCATCGAGCTTGAAGAAAAGAGAGGCAATCCGCTCACCATGTCACATTGGGGACTGGCAAAATGGGGATTGAGCCAAATGGCATCAACGCCGAGGTCTTTGATATAGTCAAGTTTGCTGATGATTCCCGGAATATCGCCCATTCCGTCGCCTGAGAATGAAAAGCAGTCCTTCAGCCGAGGTAAAAAGCTACAGACCCGCATCGTTACACTCACCATTGGTGTCCAAGAATGAGGAGGGGTAGATTTGATAAATCACAGCTTCTTTCCACCAGGCTTGCTTGTGTTGGTGAAGCTGCCCATTGGTTTTAGCCTTTAAGACTTGAGTGTTGCTGTCCCCAGACATGATTGGCATGTACTTTAGCACAAAGTACTGATCTCTAGGGAATTGACACTCTACCTGCTGGACAGCTCAACGGCTGAGAGCTTTTATACGTTGCAAACCACTCACTCTCATTCCTGGCTATCACCGGGGAAACCTCGGGGAGAAGTCTGGGGAAACGCCGAAATCGCGCCAGCCCGCCGGGGACTGGGAAAGGATGGCCGATGATTTCCCCGAACTGGCCGAGGTCCAAGTTTGATCACGTGATTCGCTCGAGAGTCTCAGAAATTCAGTCGTAGGGCACGTTATTGGTATCTGAAATCATCCAGATTCGACCAAGATTTCTCATATTACAAGTGAACAACACCCTTGACACGCTGACGCAACATACTCGCCAGCCATGGACATTTCCCTGCTCGAGTCTTCGGTCACTTTTGCGGATGAACCTCTAGCCACACTTCTCGATGCCCGCATCCTGCGAGCCCTAGCAGACCTTTCGTTCACCCATCCTACGCTGGTGCAGGCGCAGACCATACCTTTGATTCTGCAAGGAAAAGACGTTCTTGCAAAGGCTAGGACGGGTAGTGGAAAGACAGCAGCCTACAGTCTACCGGCAATCCAGAAAGTTCTTTTGTCGAAACAGGTAGGTCTGACTGCGCTGCTTTTGGTGTCATGTAGTGACACTGCTAAGCAATGTCAATGACTACACAGAACAACGATGAAGCTTCCCGAGTTCAAGCTTTGATTCTTGTACCCACTCGAGAACTCGCACAACAAGTGACCACCTTCATCAAGAGCGCAGTCAAGTATTGCGAAGGTGTCGTGACGGCTTTGAATGTCGCGTCCGGAAAATCTAGGTCAGTACTTCGCTAGCACTTTCAACCTGCTTCATGAGAATCTCATCGTTCGTGGACTTTATATGACAGCCTTGTGTTGAATGAAATGCCGGATATTCTTGTCTCTACACCCTCCAAGTGTCTGGCTCTTCTTCAAGCAAAGGTGAGATCTCGTCAACTGTCTCACCGTCAAAAGCAATCCTGACGTTCAATTACTCAACCTTAACAGACACTTTCACTTCCATCGCTGTCTCTTCTGGTGATCGATGAGGCAGACTTGATTCTTTCGTATGGCCATTCAGCAGACGTACAAAGGCTTTTGGACCCTACTCAAGGTCACATTCCGGCAATTGGAGTACAGGGAATCTTGATGAGTGCGACCATGACAAATGATGTCCAAGCACTCAAAGGTCTAGTGTTGAGGTCCCCAGTACGCTCAATTGCTACCCAATCAGTCTTTGCTGCCATTTATCGCTTATCACTTGTCAAATTCTTCCCCCAATTCAGGCCATCTTGACCCTTTCAGAACCATCATCAAGCTCAACCCTTACCCAATACAGCACACATACACCCGAGGCCGACAAGTTTTTGATTCTTTACGTCCTACTGAAACTCAAGTTGGTCAAGGGCAAGTCCCTGATTTTTGTCAACACCATCGAAAGAGGTTACAGAGTCAAGTTGTTCCTCGAACAATTCGGCATCAAGGCGTGTGTGTTGAACGCGGAAATGCCTCTCAACTCGAGGTAAGCCACCAATTGCGCGAACTCGTCGTCCAAGTCTTTTTCTTACCCTTCGGTGTCATCAGATATCATGTCGTCGAAGAGTTTAACAGGGGAGTGTACGACTATGTCATTGCGACTGACGAGGCCGACATGTCGATGGATGTCAAGGTCAAGGCTGAAGAGCAACCAGAGACAGATGCGTCAACGTCCGAGCTCATTCCCAGTGGGCCATCTACTCTCACTGAAGAACCGTCCGAAGGAGTGGAAGAATCTACACAACCAGAACAAGACGCTGAAACCACATCAACAGGCGGGAAACGTAAAGCCCCAGAGCAATCCCAAACTGGCAGCTCTAGGTCGGGTAAAAAAATGCGAAAGGAGGACAAGTCGTACGGTGTGTCTCGAGGGATTGACTTTGTCGCCGTTGCATGTGTCATCAACTTTGACCTCCCCACTACCCCGAGCGCGTATACCCATCGGGTTGGACGAACAGCACGAGCAGGTCAGACCGGTCTTGCCCTTTCCCTGGTCGTACCCAAAAAGGGTCTTTCCAAGGATAAGCAAATTCAGGTAGATTCAGCAAAGCTCGATGAACGAAACTTTGAAGCCATCAAACAGTATGTCAAGGAGGAAACCGGCGCAGATATCAAGGAATGGGATTTCGGTGGACGGAAAAAGGAGATTGAGGGATTCCGGTATCGAATGGAGGATGCTCTCAAAGCCGTCACCAATAAGCGGGTGCAGGAAGCCCGAAGGGAGGAACTGAGAAGAGAGCTGCTTAACAGTGAGAAGCTCAAAGTGAGTGATTCGCACGGTCATGAGACAAGCTCACCCTGGAGAGGATCTGATTGGGCTGACACGTAAAACCCCCTTTTACAGGCCCATTTCGCAGCCAACCCGCTCGACTTTTCTTACCTGCGCCACGATGCACCTCTCAATCCTGCTCGGATACAGCCTCACATGAAGCATGTGCCCAACTATCTCATGCCCAAGATCGCCAAGATCCCCGAGAGCGAACAAGTCGAGGGCCACGTACCGTTCAACAAGGGTCATCGAGGTGGACATCGGGGAGGAAGAGGGGGTGCAAGAGGCGGAAAGTCGAGCAGAGGCGGCAAAAAGCACAATCCGCTCAAGAATTTCTGAGGACCTTGCCCCTTTTGTAATATCGATAGTGCGCTTGCCATGCATGTAACTCTCATGTTCTTGTTCACAAGAGTACGTGCAGCTGCATCCATTGGTTTACCATGCGAATTGCAAACACAAAGCTTTGGACGGCCTCGGCCTTCAACAGTACCCATTGACCATTTCGTGGTATGAACATTACTATCAAGAAGCCGATTACTCGAGTACACTGTGGAAAATCATGTCAATCCATCGACTTCACTTTCGAGTCCCTTTTTGATTCGAAGCAAAACTCCCGTCTTCCAATTGTCCAATTTGGTGACTTGATCATAGTTGAAGACTGCCTCTTGGAAGGCATCAACATCTCCTTGTTCACATGCGTCCATGACAGCCTGAGCGAACCTGCATTCTCGTGTTGATGGGAAGGTGACGTCCTTTTGGCCAAAGGTCTGAAGGAGGCGTTGGCACGTCACCAAGTCCTAAGAGGTTATGTTCAGGTCAGATGCATACACAAAGGCATCTCAGCGCTACTTGTTGCCAACTCACTCCCATTGCCATGCTGCAGAGCGAAGCCCTCAACCAGTATTCCTTGACGCTATATTTAGTCAAAGGACTTGTAAGACTCCAGTCGCCGACTTGTTCATAAAGCTCAATGGCCTTTGAAAAATCTCCAATATCAGCCGAATATTCGGCTGCAAGCTGGTAGCACTGATTGGCGGTTCTGTCAATGTGAATGAGCGTATGTCAGCTTGACAACTTCGAGCCAACATCATACTAAGGTGACTTGCGCATTTGCCTCTTCTTGTTTGTACCATTCGCCGGCTTGTACGTAGCTGTCCCTTGCCTTGGCAATGTTGAGGTTGTCTTGAGCGTATACTTGAGCAATCTGAAAACTCAAGAATCGAATGAGGTTAGCAGATACCTCCAATCAGGACCGCTCTCAAAGCTTGCCTCTTTTTCCCTGTCGGCAGCCTGACGGAAGTTACCCGCCTTGATCAAGAGTTTGATGGTAGAATGAAGTGCCGAGACGGCAGCTGTCAGGGACAAGATGAGCCATCGTTGATTTAGAGTCCTATGCTTAAGACTGTCCGACTGAGCTCACCTTCCGGGTCCGACTTTTTGTAGCTCTTGGCGGCGTTGTGGTAGGCATTCATGGCGTCATTGCTTTCTCCAGCTTTGATCCTGCAATCTGCTTCTCTGTCAGGGGCAACAAAATAAAGTCATGTTAAGTCATGTTGATACCGAAATGTCATACTCGACAACGCACCTTTCAAAGGCTGCACCACTGGCTCTCCAATTCTTCTCCACCTTGTAAGCATTGGCGGACTGGGCGAAGAGATCGCCCGCATCTTCCCATTTGGAAGAAGAAGATGAGAACCATCCGCCCGACGAGTTTGCCTTCTTCTCAGCTGCCTTGAGGAACTTGTCTCCTTCCGATGCCATGATTGTCTTGTGTGACAAGTGCTCAAGCTCAAGAGTCTGAATGCCCCTGTTTTCCCATCTAGCGACTTATCTAATCGTCTTGTCTGCATGAAACGTCACTCTCAGTCGTCAATAGCAGCCCGCCGCAGTATTAAGGCGCTGCACCGGATAACAGCTCTATGCGTTTTGAGAGTTGCCCGCGAACGGTGCAAAAACGCATAAGATCTCTATGCCGTCACCACACACACGCACTCTCACACTGGGATTCCGACCAAGGATAGCGAGTTGCTGGATATCACTGTACACCTTTCTGCTTTCTGTCCACCTTATCGATAGTACATAGAGTCTGTTGACCTATTCGTCAATTCGCTCAATCTAAATATGGTCAGTCAGATTCACCTTGTTACCGCGGTAGAATGATCAACGTCTCACTCTCAAGTATCACACAGATCGGTGCTACAAACACATCCGGTGTCAACACCTCAGCCAACCATGTCCTCAACACATCACACGATGATATGATTGTGCGTAACATCTCCGTATGACCATCCTCGTCCAATCTCCTTGATGTTAGGGAAGACTCCGGTCGTTGTATCAGCGTTTGTTTCTGATACGTCAGATCGTTCGCATGCGCGACGGGGCATGGTTCAACTTTGTGTCAGGGACATCTGTCACTAATGTCTGCGCATCTTTCTTTCAAAAACAGCATGATGCTCAACTAGATTACTATGGAAAGCGGCTCGCTACATGCTCGAGTGACAAGACCATCAAGATTTTTAGTGTCGTGGATGGAAAGCCACAGGGCGAGGGTGTTGTGTTGAAAGGGTTAGTCATTAGTATACCGCTACCAAGCAACAGCTGTTCTGATACATCGTTCGTTGCAACGCTTTGTCTCTTTCTGAATTCGCTGTGAACAGGCACTCGGCTCCCATCTGGCAGGTTTCATGGGCTCATCCATCGTTTGGAAGCATCCTGGCCTCCTGTTCGTTTGATTCGCGTGTGTTTGTCTGGAAAGAGACCTCAAACTCTTACTCCGCCGGAGCTGGAGGTCCCGGAGCCAAGGCTGGTCAGCAGAGCGCAGGGGAATGGGAGAAGATCAAAGAAGTCGTCGCTCACAGCGCCAGTGGTGAGTATCGACTTCTTGACGGGTGGACACTGCTCCTTCCTCTGTTCCTCTTCGTCTTATGGAGGGCATTGTGTCAACGCTTACATCGCCTCCTTCCCTTGCAGTCAACTCAATTTCCTGGGCTCCGTACGAGCTTGGCCCCATCCTGGCCTGCGCGTCAAGTGATGGAAAGATTTCGGTTCTCAAGTTCAACGGTATGACGGCCGTGGCTGAGTTACATCACACACACACACACATCGTTAAGTTGGCCAATGTTTCTGAACAGATGACGGCTCCTCAACGATCGACACATTCCCTGGACATGCCATTGGTGTCAATGCTATCTCTTGGTCCCCAGCACTGCTTCCAGGAAGCTTGACGAGCAGCGGTCCTCAGACGCGACCGAACCAGCCTCAGTACCAAAGAAAGTTTGCAAGCGCAGGATGCGACGGAGCTGTCCGAATTTGGGACTTCAAGTGAGCACATTTGCGCATCCCCTAGACCTGATCCGCCATGTCGTGTTCATTCATATCGTCTCCTTGACCGGAACAGAAACCCTGACGCAAGCCCTGAGATCGAGACCACGTTGAACGTCCACACTGATTGGGTCCGGGACGTGGCCTGGGCTCCCAACATTGGTCTTCCCGGTGAATACATTGCCACTTGCAGCCAAGTATGTCCCATTTGCATCAAAGTAGTTACGCGTCAAAACACTGATTTTGCATCCCTGATGGATAGGACCGGACCGTGCAAATTCACTTTAGGTCGTCTCCCACCTCGGCATGGACATCAACGAAACTGTTGCCCGAGGGCAAGGAAAGCACGAATACACTCTTCCCAGATGTCGTTTGGAGAGTCTCGTGGAGTTTGGCTGGCAATGTGTTGGCTGTGGCCTGTGCTGATGGCAAGGTCACGCTTTGGAAGGAAGTGGTCGGAGGCAAGGGCTGGGAGTGTGTGAATGAAATGGACGGCTAGATGCTCCAGGCACGCGCCGTCGAGGGGGTCGTTGCTACGGTTCCTCTCTTGTTATGATACCTTTGGAATGTGTGACTGCTACCATGAGATGTTTCAACGAGACACTGTTGTGTTCGTGTTGCGCTTGCATAAGAGTGATCGGATCCCTCAATCCATGCAGCGCTGTTCAGCTCATGCACATGAATACAAATCACGACGCTACATCTTGTTTACGAGTTGTGTCTATGATCGCTGAGCACCATATCCCCTCAAGCCCTCTGCAAACATCCAGTTGGTCTCGTTGGACTTGCTTTCAGAAATTTCGATCCCCGCACTAGTGATAGTGGCGATTTGATACTGTCGAACGCGAAAGAAAGAATGACTTTGTGAGTCACTCGTTTGAAGAGTCAAGAGCAAAAGATGAACATACCTTATTAAGACTGCGAGCATCACGGTAGAACAAGACCTTCATACACTCATCCATGACCTTTTCGGCCTCCTCCCTGCTCAAAAGCGAGCCCGCTGATTTGTCTTCCTTGCCCTTCTCCTGCCTCGCTTCATATGCCTCCCGGAGAAGAGGTTGGGCAAAGTGTGAGCCGAACCCAGTCGCAAGAGTCGGTGCCTGGTAAGTGGTTCCCAACAAATCAACATAACCAAGGAAGCTGCGAGTGCCAGAAGAATAGGGTGTCAGTCTCCCGTCGAGCTTCTTTTATTTCGGTACCTACCTCTTGCCGCCTTCGACACCCCCCAGCACGATGGCATTCCACAAAGGGTTCATCTTACTCCGTCGAGCGTACATGACGTTGCTCAAATACTCATAAATCTGCTCGGGAGCAAGAACAGGCTGGCTGTCATTGGTTGCTTGAGCTCGTTCTTTTGTCCTGATGATACAATCGAGAGGAGCTCATCAGCCGATGCTCTTGAAGTGCAGCTTCAAACAAACTGGTCTGACTTACAACACACCCTCCAGCATCTTTCCAAGATACTGAAAGTCGGACATGTCACCCGCTACCGCCAAACATGTCTGGCTGCTTGGAGTTACCCGAGGTGCCTTTTCCGATTGTTCGCCGGTCGTCGAGTCCTCAGGCTGTTTCTGTTCTGTAGTCGGTGCAATGACGGTTCCGAGCGGGTAAAGCCTCTGGATGTCCTTGAACCTTGCCAAAGATCCATATGAAGCTGAATGCAGTCAGATCGAATAAAGGTGTGATGAGTCATTCAGTATTGAATGGATACTTGAATTGGACCGAATGGCTCACCCAGATTGTCCGCAGCAAGCATCACACCATCAGCATACTGGATACCCAGGACGGAGGTTCCAGTGACAAGCGGTTGCCTAGCGGTTGATAATAAAAGTCAGGTTGATATTCAGATTCCGCAATATAACTAGCCATCAACCTACTGAGTATGTTCGTTGATCCCATTGCCTTGAGCTGCGTAGAAATCTTCGTGGGATGAGTGATCCCTGGCACCACTATGGGAAGCATACGATCCGGCGATCGGCGTGCTGTTGTACATATCAAAGGTGTGCTGAGGAGACACAACATGTCCCCAAGCAGATGGATGCTGGAGGAGGAAAGTACACCAATGAGTATACCAGTGGTAAGCAAGCAAACGATTGGTGGAACGTACATGGTTCATTTTTGAAGGTGGTCTGGATCTTCAAGGGTCCTGGCAACGTGCTCTCTACTCGTGCTTTTCAGCTGGGGTATGGGATGGTGGACGATTGGGACTGACTGTATGTGTGTACAGATAGACATGCAGCAATCCGAGTGTAAACGTTAAGGAACCCACGCCGCGTCAGCTAAGGATTCACCAGCACAGATATTAGGTAATCGGCGTCGAAGCCACAGTCTTGCGGATACAGCGCCTTGGGCCATTCATATGCTCGTTCAATCTGCATATCTGCATCGATCTGCCTGCTGCCTCGCTGCCTCGAGTACACGCAAGTCCACAACTTCTTGGGGCTTAGACAACCGTCTTATCCCGGTCCACTTCAATCCTCGTGCGGAACGCATCCTGAACAGTCAATTCCATTATGTACATGGACTAAAACCCCGAGATGCTGAGACGCAATGCAATGATACAGTATGCAACGATGCAACGACGCTATACCGACATGATGACATTGATGGCCCGTCAGGCGTCAGGGCAGAACTGTGTCACATATTTGTAACGTGAATACCGGTGGGTTGTGCAGATACTTGCGTTTCATGCATTTGACATGCCCAAATCTTTGTGTTGAACTACCATCGTGCTTGTGCTCGACTTTGCTAGACTTGACGATCTTCCAATGATATGACGACAGTCCATGGACTGGGCCTCAGCTCGTCATGTTGACAATGGTACCCCAACTGTTCATGGTTCGGTCAAGACATAGAGGAAGGGCTGTCAGCTCTTGTGTTTCTCGTGACTCACTCAGGTGAGACCATGCTATCGCGTCCACGTTCCGGTGAGTGTCGAGTACTTTCAGGATCGTTTTCTGTTGATGAGTGACCATCCAGCATCCGTTCTTCCGAAAGTGTTAAACAGATTGGAGGGAGGGTCGCCCCGAGCGACATTTGGGCCTTCACTTGGACAGCATTCTAAAATGACCGCCTTCTTGATGCCATCCAAGTGGGTTTCAAGCAGCATAGCAACCTGACAAGCCGGTTGTCTAGGAACTGGAAGATTTTTTGATGACAGCTTCAGCCCATCGTGAGAGATCCGTCATGTAGAAGTGCCCAAAAGCAAGGACCGCGATGTTGAACAGTTCAAGCTTTCAAGTGTGAGTGGGCAGTCTCAGTCGAGGCCCGCTTGTATAGATAGATGCGAGAAGCGTCTCGAGGGCCAAACCCTTCAGGGCTCTGAGTATCGGAACCCAACAATCGATACCGTAGTAGCGATAACTTCGAGGCGATGCCAAGCCGGCCCGTCCTCTAACTTTCGAAGACTTTGTTGCGCTGGTGCAGCGAGCTGGGTAGCCGAAGCAGGCACTCGGCGATTTCAAGTTTTTTCGAACTCTCTACAAATCTCGGAAGATAGCTGCAGCCTATCACTCCGATGCTCCAGAGCTCCAGATAAAAGTGGATACACGGTCCGGCGGCAAGCAAATCCTCAAGTCGTGAATTGAAATCTGAAAGTACTCGCGCGCGCCAGAGTATAGATGGACGATGGACGATGCGACGATGGATGTAACGAAGGCTAGCTTCCGGAGGATGAGTGAGCGAGCTGTCACAGCAGTATCGGTATACACAGTAGGAAAGTAGCTGCTGCGCTAAGGCGCTGAGGGATAAGCCAGGGGGTGTGGCGGAGCAAAGTATAGTCGACCGGGCTGATGTCAAAGGTGTTACGATGAAATGAAAACTCAAGACTCGTGTACTGACTGATCCTGTGTTTGTCTGGTAACCAGACTTGCTTGGTACTGCTGATGCGCAGCATCATGCATGGAATCTTTCAGCCAGCGAGAGACGGGCTACAAGGCTACAGCCGGTCCACGCCGCCAGCCCACCGCAAAGCTTCGAATCATCATAAAATTCCAAAGCAGCTCATTCGCGTAAATGTGCCTAGCTTCTAATTCCACGGTATCCCAAGGTATCCAAACTCCAACCGCTCCTTGCTGGTGTGCAGCATGATTTTGTGTCAGAGTACTGACAAGTACTTACATCATAACTCCCAGGGCCACGCTGCTTTGGCGGCCACCAGCATCTACTTTGCCTACGTTGCTCGCCTGCGTGCTTCCACCTCCCGCCTCAGGTGTAGCTAAGCGCACCTGTTCTGCTGCTCACCATCTCACGTTGGTCTCCTCGGTCTCTACGGGAGCCGAGAGAGAGGAGAGCAAGGGAGTACGTACCAAGCAAGGCGACCAAGGAGGGCGCATATATGACCGCGCGACATGTTTGCCTCCGCTCGCGTACGACCCAGTTGTAACCGCAACGAAGCAAAATTCTTGAATTGGGAGACAGGCGGGAACCTCGCAGGAATTTCCCGACCTGGCGACATTGTCAGCGAAAGTATGTGAGGCAAATGAAGCTCTTTTCACAGCTCCACAGACATCTCTCGTACTCAACGTACGCCGCCGGCCCATGCGCTCGAGTCAATAAACCCCGGGCGTGATCTTGGCCTTGTCGTCCTGGCCTGTTCGTAGCTGTGAGCCTCACTTCACCTACGGAGCGCAAGCAAACAGAGAGACCATGGCCAAGGTCGCGGCATCGTTGTTCTGTCGTCCATGCGATCGATCTCTTTTAGCCTCGTCGGCCTCATAGCCCAGCCATGTTTGAAGCACTGAGTAGTATCCGATATAAGAAGTATTGCACGAGTGTCTGTGCCCCTCTCTCACTGCTGTAAAGTCCGCTTTTGAGTCTTTGAGCACAAAGCCCTACCCTGTGTAACATGACTCCCGACCTTGCAAGACATTCTACCCCAGGAGAGGTCGAGAAGACAGAGGTGACTCTTCAGCCCGAGCAGAAGAGCGATGAACCCTTCACGGACCAGCATTTGGTTGCTGAGGGAGGGTCGCAGGGATCCGACACGGATCTGACCATGCTAAGCAAGGACGCTCTCAATGAATCCTTGGACCCCGTTTATGCCGCCAAAGCGACCGTTCTCAACAACGCACTGCAAGAAATTGGAATGGGCCGATACCAATGGGAGTTGTTCATCCTTGTGGCCTTTGGATGGGCAAGCGACAATTCATGGCTTATCGTCACTAGTTTGATTCTGAAACCGATCGAAAACGAATTCCGGCCGGACAGACCTACCTACTTGACATTGTCCCAGAATCTTGGTTTGGTCGTCGGTGCTTTCTTTTGGGGCTTTGGATGCGATATCATTGGCAGAAAATGGGCATTCAACTTGACCATTCTCATTGCTTCGGTGTTCGGTCTTATCTCGGCGGGTTCACCCAACTTTGCCGCCATTTGTACGTTTGACGCGCTTTGGAGTTTCGGTGTCGGAGGGTGAGTGCATGCCGCAATGTCATTCAAAAAGAGTACATTCGCTGAGCGTTTTAGTTCTTGAACAGCAATCTTCCCGTAGACTCTGCTATCTTCCTCGAGTTTCTGCCGGCTTCCCATCAATATGTGCTGGTCATTTTATCGACTTTCTGGGCCATGGCTCAATTGGTCGCCAACTTGATTGCTTGGCCTCTGCTCGGTAATTTGACCTGTTCGGAGGATTTGATCGCAAACAACGAACCTTGTAACAAGAGCGACAACATGGGATGGCGATACTACGTGAGTCGTTGATTCTAGCTCGAGGTAGCTCAGGATGATCATGGACTGAAAGTTGCTGCATCATAGATGATTGTCATGGGTGGCCTTGCACTCCTCATGTTCGGCGCGCGTTTCTTCTTGTTCGACATTGTGGAGCCTCCCAAGTACTTGATGGGCAAAGGCAGGGATGCTGAAGCTATCGCTGTTATCCAAAGGGTCGCCGCGAAGAACGGAAAGGAATCACCCGTCACTTTGGCAGACTTGGAACGATGCAATGTTCTCGCAGACATGGTCGACCCTGATAGCAAGGTCGGCAAGAAGGGCTCGGCCTCCGGTGCGGAATCGGAAAAGCTCGACCTTCACCACATCAAGGCCTTGTTTGCGGAACGAAAATTGGCCATTTCTACTTCCATGTTGATGGCGATTTGGGGACTCATCGGACTGGGTTTCATGTTGGTAAGTCACCAGTGGTTGCTTGTCTCGCGCGTGAATCAATGCACCAAGACTCATTCATGTCCTTGTTGGCAATCTTCGTGCCTATAGTACAGTTCCTTCATCCCCTATCTTACCGCACAAAAAGGTGTCGAATCTGGCGATGGCTCAAAGTGAGTGACCGATTGATACTCCAACACGAAGAAATGACTCACCAACGCGGCTCCGCTTCACAGCTCTCAAACTTATCTCTACACCGTTTATATCGCCCTATGCGGTATTCCTGGAGCATTTGCAGGAGCGGGATTGTGTGAAATGAGAGGTATCGGTAGGAAAGGTGCTTTGGCATCCTCCACCGCCCTGACAGGCGTTTTCCTCTTCTTGTCTACCCTTGCAAAGGACTCAAAACAACTCCTGGGCTGGAATTGTGCCTACAGTTTCACCAGCAACGTCATGTACGGTGTCTTGTACGGCCAGACTCCCGAGACCTTCCCCACCATGCACCGAGGCACCGGAAACGCTCTGGTCGGTGTCACCAACCGTATCATGGGTGTACTTGCACCTGTCATCGCCATGGAAGTCGATCTTAAGAAGAACTCTGAAACTGTGGTGTACATCGCCGCCTCATTGTTCATCTTGGCAGGAGTCATGGCACTGTTGTTGCCCTTCGAGACCCGAGGCCGAACGGCCATGTAATAACATGCATTGTCAACATTACTTGTATCTACCCAGCACCGTACTCATAGTCTGTTCAGCGGTCTCCAATTTCTGCTTGTAACAGTGGTTTATCTCATATTTATATGGTGTTTGATTGATTTTGTTCGAGATGCAGAGCAGCCAGAGCAATGTACCTTTGTCAGAACGTCTGACCGTCAGGAGTCTGGAAAGTTATTGCGGATTGCAGACAAAAAAGTAACAACGGATGTGGACATCGGAGGGAATGTCGGTGCTTTGATCGGCGCACCGCAAAAGTGCATGCCGACCTATACAGTCGAAATTTTGACAAACGTACTACCCGTTCACTTGTGCACGAACCAAAGGTTTGTCCGTGTTGCCGCATCGATTCAAACGCCTGTCTGTCCTCATCAGTGGCTTTCTCGATGTACACGTAGGTTCATCCATCGTCCCTGCTCCATACGCTGGCTTTATGTTCCGCACAGGATCCAATGACATTCGCCTAGCAACAAATCCATGTCAAACCCCTTTCGGACCAGTAAACAATCTTCTGGACGATCGGGACGTTCGGTTCCCGTTGCCGGCACCTCCAGACCTCCACCTAGGCTCAAAAGAAAGGATGCTCCAGCTGTCGTCTCGGAAGAAGGTCGGCCAAGGTCTCGCCACAAACGGCTGAAACGAGACGATGGCAGCAGCAGCAGCAGCAGCACGTCGAAACAAAAAGACAATGTAGGCAACGAGAGCAAGACTGGTACGCTGCCTATAGCGCCTGTCACCAAGCCTTTCAACTCAGCGATTCTTTCAAATGAGCTTGTCAATGAGGATGAGACGAACGGGGGGAAGAAGCAGACACGGTTGATCGATCTGCCTGCAGAGGTAAGCGCTCACTCTTGGGAAAGTGACCTGAACTATAAAATTGAACAAATCGCCATGAGCAGATACTCTTGTATATCCACGACATTTCCCTGTCTCCACAATTGCCGTATCTGAACAAGAAGACTTTCTATCACCTTGCCAAGCCGTCCCCTCACCGAGCGGCTGCATGGTTGATGAGGCTTTATTCGACTGCAACATCCGAAGACCTCTTACGCAAAGTTTTGCGACATGGTATCTGCAATCTCGAATGTCTCAACATCATTGTTGGTCAATGGATGCAAAAGGCAATCTTTTGGGAAGTCCAACATCACCGTGGACCAATGCATGACACAAATTCGATCCCTGCTCCGGACAACCCTTTCCAACCTCTTAGTTGCAAAGGACTGCCGAGGCGCCTGTTCACCTCCTTGACCCCTCCTCAATCGGACTCATCAAGTCATTCTTCAGATTTCCCGCCATTCGACCCATTGATTTCACATCTTTTGCAAACTTACATCATGGATCCCAAGTCGTTGACTTATGGTCTCTGCCGCGCTGTCATGTCAGGGCATGAGCCACTGGTCCGCTTGTTGCTGACGCATGGTGCTGACCCCAATCTCAAATCAGGGCTTGCTTTGGAGATTGCCATCAACCGGAAAGATCTCAAAATGATCAAACTTTTGGTAGAAATGCCGATCCAACGAGATGGCTCCTCGGCCGCGTCACAAACGGGCGGCATAATCATTCATCCTGCGACACTGAATCTAGCCATGAAGTGTGGTCATAGAGACATTATCGATTACCTTGTCCGAAAGAGTGGGGCGATGCCTAGTCTAGACTCTATCATGGCTTTATGAGATCATGCTCGTGTTATATGCAATGGATACTCTGGGGATGATCTAAACATTTGACACCATCTCGAGCTCTGAAGTTATTATTGCTGGTGTGTTTTGGGGATGCGTCGCAGCCTTTCCATGGTAGACCAAAAGATGATGGCCATCACTCGCAAAGACAGGGTTGAGACCATGATTACTCGTCAATCTTGGGCCTCTTGTTGCTTGGCTCCTTTGATGACTCGTCGGCCTTTTGTCCCGTCAATGATTCGACATTGGCGGAGATGGCATCTGATGCACTCTCGACTGCCTTGGCAACAGCGTCACCGAAACCTCCGGTAGAGCCAAAGCCACCGACCCCTCGATCAGTCGAGCTCAGTTCCTGTCGGGGGAATGAACCGTCAAACCGTTGGTACATGTGAATTTCCAAGTGGACGAAACTTCAAGACGAACCTCTACTTCGACGACATCGGGTGTCTCAATCTTTTCCAAGACGAGCTGGGCAATTCTGTCGCCCTCATTGACTGTCACACGGCGGACCCATATTCATGAGAATACAGCGTTTTATCACACGAGATATCGAAACTTACCTTGGAAGTCGGCCTCGCCCAAGTTGAAGAGCAATACAAAGAGAACGCCTCGGTAGTCCGCATCAATGACACCAGCTCCAGTGTGTATTGAGTGCTTGGCAGCAAGACCACTTCGAGGAGCAACGCGGCCATAAGTGCCTAAAGGCACAGCAACTGAGATTTGCGTGTCGACCAGACCTTTTCCTCCGGCAGGGATTACCTTGCTCTCAGCACTGTAGAAGGCAATGGTCAACATGCTCATTAGCCTCGGGTCTATGACCTTGGTTCCCAGGACCACTGGTTCATACTTACGCGTACAAGTCATAACCGGCAGCGAAAGCACTACCCCTGGTGGGCAACTTGGCTTTGGGGCTCAGTCTCTTGACCTCTAAGGAAGAACGGGCAAATGGCATCATCTTGGTTCGTGTGTGATAGAAAAACACAATCGTGAAGCCGGGGTGAAGTGAATTTAGAGTTGTTTGAATGTTCGAGTGAATCTGTGGACAAAATATCATTCCTGCCTTCTCTGATTCTCTCGCTTGTCCTGCCTCCACCCTTCCGGCCTGCTGCTCAGATGAACGCGTCGCGACTTCGCGTCGCGTCCCACTCATTAAACTGCTTCAAGATTACGCAGGCAACATTCTCAGTTTTTCACGTGAACATCACAACATCGGACATGCAGCCTAGCTGCCTAGGGCTGCATGTGGATGCAATGCAGGACTCTATCGAACACCCTGACATTCTGAATTCCTAGCTTTATCTTTGTGGACTAAGCAAGGTACAACAGTGACATCAAGCTTGAGTGAACGGGTCAATCAGACAAAGATATCTGCACGTCGGTCCAAACAAAGCAGCATTCCGCAATCGGCTTTCCGCACGGAGCCCGAAGTGGGAGACCATGACCCACAGACCGCAAACTCTTTTACGTCTCATTCCCAGGCCGAAAAGGGCAGGATGCAATCCCTTGTCATTTGGAAAACAGGATGGCTCCCAGTGTCATGGCACAGTCCTGGCGTATACCGACATGGATCAAACCTCGGAGTCCTCAAAATTCCCATTAGCTCTCATCAGGTGGCTGGCTGATCAATACAGCAATCGGTGCGTCGTTGGTTACGACATCACCTGTCGGTTCAGCAAGACTCTGTCACGGCTCGGGGCATGGAAGATGTCAGAGATCGCGTCAAAACTCGTGAGCCACTCTAGCCATGACGTTTTCCTTTCAATGATCATGTAAGCTAAATATTGCCCTGGCCTCCGCTTTCAATGCGAAAGTATGCGATGCTTTTCATGCGTACGCCCACAATGTTGCATGTCAAATCGACTTCAATATTCGAATGGCTTTTCGAGGCCGACGCCGGACTGGAAGATTTCGAGACAAATATTGCCCTGGCCTCCGCTTTCATTACGAAAGTATGTGATGCTTTTCATGCGTACGCCCACAATGTTGCATGTCAAATCGACTTCAATATTCGAATGGCTTTTTGAGACCGACGCCGGACTGGAAGATTTCGAGACATGTGAACGTTTGTTCTCTTTCACCAACCTTATGGCTAGGGTGACTCGACACTCTGTGATTCATCACCTTCACCAACAACTTGAATGGATGATCAACCACTGGAATGCTGCTAAGCTGTCGAATCTTGGTGAGTGCGAGTGGGATGTCGATAAAAAAGCTTGCAACAGACTGATTGCAACTTCCAATTGGCAGGTAAATTCATGAAGCATTCGAGGCGAGACGCGGAAGAGACGTTACAAGAGGCTCGAAGTGTCTTGCGAAAGTACCTCGAATGCCCTTACCTTCTTCTCTACCAATTAAGGTCGGAGGAAAAGGCAGCTGGAGAAACAGTGGAAGATGCTACCTTTGAGCAAGGTCATATCCCAGAATTCTTAAGAAATTACGACCAGCCAAAATGGGACTCACTCCTGCACCTCGTTCCTCGGCAACGTTACGAGCCGAATTCAGATGATCAAACTCTTCTGAAAGCCTTTCTTGAAGCTGGTAAGGCGCCGTCGATGCCAGAATCGGGAGCGTCTTTGGAGGAACTCGCCAAATGGAGAAGCTTCTGCTCTAACCCGGGGATAGACGGGGTTGGTGAACAACCTCTCCTGATTGCACCTCACGTGGCTTATCGTTTTGTTGGAAGAAGAGATCGCAAACTTGTTGGAAGATCGCATGTCAGAGCGCTTTTCGCAGGTGAGGGACTCTTCCGACTTTCAAAATGAGTTGTGGGTCGGTCCCCAAGTCCGGGAAGGAATTTGGGCCGCCCAGCTTCTCAAATGCTCCAAGAGAGAGCTTCTTCAGAGCGAGACCGAGTTGGCCCGTGTCAAGAATTGGTGTCTGTCAGAGATGAACAAGCTGAACGATTTATCGAACAACTTACGTCTCGCCGACTCGACCACCATTCAAAGCCTTTGGACCACACCATCAACGCAAGTTCACGCTCGACAAGCCATGCCTATCATAGTCTTGTGCATGGCTCAAGAGGAGGCTCAACGTATTGCGGTCATTGTTGGAAAAGTCGCCAAAGATCTGGGCATCGATGCGACCACCTTGAGTGGTATCAATCCTGTTGCAGCCGATCGCCAGGTTGACTGGTGCACATCCACCTTGCCGGCTTTCCAGATACCTTCTGATTTCGACGCTTTGCCCTGGGGAAGGAACCATGGCGGCATCAGCAATGATGACAGCAACGACTCAGAGGAGGATGCTTTAGCGAATGAAGAAATTGAGGATTTGGACACTTTTGACGCCAGTGAGCAGATGTGTCCACTTGACGTCGGGAGCCTCCAGCTTGACAGTGCTAGAGATGGAACGAACACGTAATCTAAGTCCGCCAGTGTGTCGAAGCGGGATTACTCGTCAAACAACGATACACTAAGGAGAAGCATTCTCCTCCTTACGATCTCATCCGAGTCGACAAAGAGATACAAATATCTCTAGACAACTTCATTAACACCAAAAAGGTCATCAAATACCCTACTCGTAAAACGGCGTATGATGCGTCAATCAAAGATTACCCTCTCGGAGGATCGGGAACGTTCACGAATCCTTGCGATCTGGAATCCCCGTTGAGGTTCCTCAAGTTATACTCCCCCTGCCCAAAGGAAGGAACAATATGTTCCGAAGTCGAAAGTCCGAGGACCAGGAGGTAACCTAATGCTTCCGAGGACGTCCTCACCATACCAGAAAGTCACTTGCATATCATATGCTCTGAAAGGTGGTGTATCTATTGTTGCACAAGACTGCGCAAATTCTCATCACATCCGAGATTGAACAACAGATGCGAGCGGTCTTTAGATCAGATGGCCACACAGGTCTCAGAGGCGGGCATTGATATGTCGATACTGTAGATGTGGTTTTGCTTGCACTGGACTGGGCAGTGCCCCCAGCCCTCGAGCCTGATCATCCAATGCACATCTGCCTATGATATATCTGGTTCACGGTTCAGCCACCTGTTTCTGGCATTGAAATGTGGGGTCGCAGTGGTCCAGCAGCCCATAACAAGACAAATCTTGGTACATTGCACGCATTATTTATGGGTGACTGCGCTCTGCTTGCCTTCTTTCCAGTTCCCGGATTGGAACAGGGGCGTCTTGTACCGAGCGACGCACATGCATAGTTCAACAAATTCTGTGTAGCTCGAGTCACTCGACTATGCATGGCCTTGACTCAGATACTCAGACACCAATGCGGAAATTTGCTTGGAAGATCGTCAGTAATCGCAATGTCCTGATAGCTGAGCCTGCTGAGCAGGTTAGCAATGCGAGACGCGCGCGTATGCAATTGGTTCAAGTTCATCGCCATACCCTTCGAACGATAGGCTCCATATTCCATGATGACCATAGCTTGTCAAGCTTCAACACGTTGTATATGCATTCATGGGTTTGACTCGAGACTCTGTATGTCGGAAAGACTATTCGGGGCCGACTGATTCAATCCGGTCCCATCAATCATCACATACTTCGACGCCGGGAAACGCTAAGGAGACAGCGCTCCGCACTTAAGTCCGATCTCGAGGATACCAACAAAAAGCGCGAAACGGAAAGCGCGAAAGGCAGAGTTTATTTCCACCTTTGCTGGCGCCCGACGTCCGCTCGAGCATGGCAAGCGGCTGCAGTTTGTCTCGTCCCAGATCGCACCCTTCACCTTTTTCTGGCTTGTACTGCGACCCAAGGCAAGACTTGAGAATCCACAGGAATCAGCAAAATGGCCCCTACCAAGACTGCTAAGGGTTAGTATTGTCATCCTTTCGTTTTTGGGCTGGTGTACGCCGTAGGCGCTCGGGCATCGGTCGTTGGAGACGATGGAGGGACGGAGCGGCAATTTTCAACCACCAGGACCAGGATCAAGACTTGCAACGTCACGGAGATTCAGCATATTGCAAGGGTCACGGGCAGGCTGTATGGGTGATTGGTGCGGGAGCCAACAATGGAGAGCAGAAGAGACCCGTCGGGAAACTCTGGGAAATCTAAAACACACAATATCAGCCACTCTCCAACTCGAATGGCATTCTTCAACCCGCCCCTTTCCGCTAGATCATTTGACTGTAGTCAAGGAATGACGGCCAGCCACCACCTCGAGACGCTTGGGTCATCTAAGATACACTTGTCAACCATCGTCAAGGCCTCTCTTCGACCGTTGCCCGAAAGCCATACGAGAGGGATGTTACATGCTCAACGTACTGATTCGTCCTATTTCCTTTTGTTTCACAGCTGCGGCCAAGCCCGCTGATGTCAAGGCCAAGGCCGCCAAGAAGGCTGCCTTGAAGGGCGTCAACTCCACCTCCATCCGCAAGGTCCGAACTTCGGTCTCTTTCCACCGACCCAAGACCCTTGCTTTGGCTCGTGCTCCCCGATACCCCCGCAAGTCTGTCCCCCACTTGCCCAGGATGGACCAATACAGGACCATCCAGTACCCCTTGAACACTGAGACCGCCATGAAGAAGATCGAGGACAACAACACCTTGGTTTTCATTGTTGACTTGAAGAGCAACAAGCGACAGATCAAGGAGGCCGTTAAGAAGTTGTACGATGTTGAGGCTCTCAAGATCCGAACTTTGATCCGGTATGTTTAGTCGTCATGTTGCGAATGTGAATACACGGACTGACGAGGGGATCTTCGCTTTTCGTGATATAGACCTGACGGAAAGAAGAAGGCTTACGTTCGTCTCACCGCCGACCACGACGCCCTTGACGTGGCCAACAAGATTGGATTCATCTAAACTATTAATGAAGCACACTCGCCTTTTCCTGGCTCTTCAGACGGATCAGGCTTGTCATTGACAAGCCACTCGGCACAATGCTATATAGCACGACTGCCTTGTATCGGCTGGGTGAATCGATGTGTATAGTTTTTATTTGATTCATTCGAGTTGACCCCACAGTTGGCACCAATGGAACCTTTGACATCTGAGCTGAGATTAATTCTGGTGTTTCTGAGTAATCGGTATGCCTGAATGCGGCGATGGCAGTGAGCAGAACAAGGCAGAGCATCCCTGAGGAGTTTACTGTAGGCCCTGGGTAAAGTTGCAGACGACGAGAACACGTCCCGCCACCCCTTGAAACAGGACAAACAAAGGTTTGCCTATATGGTGTGGCGAATCGTTTGGGGCCGTTACCTAGATGTTTCTTGTATCATCAGCCTTTGTTCATGGGAAATCGCCTGTGGAGGCAGCCGTGGTTAGTCAATACCAGTCTATCATTATTGGAGACTCTGCAGAGATATGCGGTGAGTCGATGAACGGACGGAGATCTGAGCGTGTGTCTGTGCGGGTTTTGCGTCTACGATGCCCGCCATTCATCATCCAATTGTGAGCGGAGATGAGACCTGTTGGGGTGAGCTACAACTACATGTCGAAGAAAACAAAGGTTTTGTTACCACCAAAACAATGGTGCAGGGATCTCTGATTGAATGCTGTGGGCTACAGCCATGATCTCATGTTGAAGCGTTGTGCTGCAGCCAAAGCATATCACAACTTTGCGCAGATTGTGATCAGGTCGCTCGCTCGCCTTATTATTGTCCAACGTGCCCGCCCGCCGCCCACTGACGAGTATTATGCCGTGCGTGGTTCCAATAACCCGGCCCGACTCCGAACCACACTTGACTTTACTCTACGTTCATACGTTCATACTTGAAAGACCTTGACCTTGTCTTGCCAGAACACCTTTCCATCCAGACTAGCTTACACCTCTTCAGGTTTTGCCCTTGTGATTCCAACATCCGAGTCTGTCAGCCATGGCCACGACAGCGCCGTCCATGCTGCAGGCCGCTTCTCCGCATGACAGTCAGTTTGGGCAACCTACCCTGACGCAAACTGTGAGTTCATGGGTCTCGTGTTGTCGGCTCATCTGTGTGATAATCATACGCTGACCCTCGGACTTGACTTCATCAGGATTTTACCGCGTCATCTAGACCTGGTCGTGTCAATGTGCTAACCGACTATGGGAACCCGTAAGTGCCTGAACTGCGTCGAGTTTGCAATCACGCAACGTTACCTAGTCCAAACCGACCGTGACGTCTTGCGTACTCTACTATCATCAGTCCGCCAGCAAATCCAATCGACTTTGACAACCGGTCAGACTTTGTGAGAACACCGAAAGCACAGGACCACCGTGCTACGATGGATCCCTCCGTGGTCTCCAACGCGTACGACCCAACACGTTCGAACAATCACGGGCCAGAGATGGATGACAAGCCAAGCACAGCCCGGTCACGAGCAACTCCCTCTGATAGCACGCAGGGCGACTCTTCTCAAAGACAAACGAGTGTCCATGCGAGGCCTAGACCAACCCGACAAATTGGGGATTGGGTCTTGGGCAAGACCATCGGAGCTGGTAGTATGGGCAAAGTGAAGACCGCGACAAACGTGCATACAGGTGAAAAGGTACGCTACATGAGTCTGTGATGGAGCATAGCTGGACCTCGAAACTGACAAGGGCTATCCCCATAGTGTGCCGTCAAGATCATACCGCGGTATGTTGCGCAAGCCAATGCGTCCGAGGACAAGGCAGCAGGGTCTGAGAAACCAGCCGCACGCGATGCGTCGCGGGAAGCTAGAACTATACGAGAGGCGTCCATTTCTCTACTGCTTCATCACCCTTACATTTGTGGTATGCGGGAGATGATTGTCCACGCCAACCATTACTACATGGTGTTCCAGTTCATTGACGGAGGCCAAATGCTCGACTACATCATTAGTCATGGGCGACTGCGAGAAAGGGCTGCACGGAAGTTTGCTCGTCAGATTGCCAGCGCGCTGAATTACTGTCACCGTAATTCAATCGTCCACCGAGGTGGGTACGGACCAGTCAATGACTTGGACCACTGGCGAATACGAGCTGATTTAGTCATTCCATGAACAGACCTCAAGATTGAAAACATTCTCATCTCCAAGTCGGGCAGCATCAAGATTATCGATTTTGGCTTGAGCAACCTTTACTCACCAAACGATCATCTCTCAACATTTTGTGGATCCCTCTACTTTGCCGCGCCGGAATTACTCAATGCACGTGCCTATATCGGGCCAGAAGTCGATATCTGGAGTTTCGGAATCGTTCTCTACGTCTTGGTCTGCGGCAAAGTTCCCTTTGACGACCAAAGCATGCCTGCGCTTCATGCCAAGATCAAACGCGGCATGGTTGACTATCCAGCATGGCTGTCTAGTGAATGCAAAGACCTCTTGAGCCGAATGTTGGTCACGGATCCCAACAACAGGGCTACTCTGGCTGAAGTTTTGGCATCGCCTTGGCTTAACAAGGGCTACGAGACTCCGACGGACTCATATCTGGTCCCTCGTGAACCGCTGCGACCGGAAGAACTCGACAATCAAGTCATTCGTGGGATGGCAGGATTTGAATTTGGATCAGAGGAAGCCATTCGTCAACGCATGGTGGACATTCTATCGAGTGATCAATATCGCCGTGCTACAAGTAGCTGGGAAGATAGAAAACGAACGCCTCGAAAGCCACTGACCATGAACGAGCCACCGTCGCCGTCTCGGGCCTCTCCTTCGAAACCGTCCGGCATGTTTGGATCAAAAGACGGCCCGTCGAAACGTTTTTCCGGACTTCGACTATTCAAGAGTAGCTCTTCTACTCCTGCCTCCCAGGTTAACGGCAAGGAAAGCCCGCGGTCAGATCGAACCAGTATGCTGGAAAGTGAAGCGATTGACGATCAAGGTATGCTAGACCCTACTCGAGGGTTCCATCCGTTACTGTCCATCTACTACCTGGTCCGGGAAAAGAATGAAAGAGACCGCGTTTACGGCCCCGGTCAATTTGCATCCTCGGATTTGACCATTGCAGCTCAGTCAAGAAACGGAATGTCCAATGAGTTGGATCCCAAATCGGCCGGTCGCGCTCCAGGATACGCCATGGCTCTGCCACGGCTTCCAGCCCCAGAGACCTCACATGCCCCACCTCGCGGCTTTGATTCTGCTGGAGCCACACCTTCGTCCTCTGTCCCAGGGGGCCCATCGGATCCGGCCGTGTCAGCAAGAAGTAGGGGTGAGAGTCTGAATCGAAGACCTGATCGGACTGCAGACCTTCGAGATGCGGGCATCATGCAACACCCAGAAGAAGACTTTGAACGGAGTCATCTTGATCAGATTGATGCCATCAGTGCTCGGAGCAACAGTGCTCACCGACGAAGCTATTCAATGACGGGTAAATCGGGTAAGATGGCGGATAAGGGCCCCTCGAACCGCATTGTGTCGAGTGCGTCCCAAAATGTTGCCAATCGGTCGGTCAAGGAGGAAGACAACTTGTCGAGACAGTTGCAAGACACTGTGATCTCTTCAGAGTCAGCAACGCCTCGGGTTGGGGCTGCTTTGCCGACCAATCAGCCTACGAATCAAGCGATGCCCCCCGCGTCTTTCGGATCGAGTGGCTCTGCCGGTATGAATTCGGCCAGTACCGAAAGGGAAGCAAGACCTCCAAGAGATGATGGTGTAAATGACAAGATTGATGCCAAGCCCGTATATCTCAAGGGTCTATTCAGTGTGGCCACGACGACTTCAAAAAGTGTGGCCACCTTGCAAACCGAGATCAAGACGGTCTTGGACCGTATCGGTCTACGGTATAGACCCATCAAGACGGGCTTTGAATGTATTCACGTCCCCTCCATCAACCTATCTTCGGTGCAGCCCACGAATGGTCTAGGGCCGCCTGCTCAGAATCATATCAGTTCGGGCGTCAACGACGAAGACTTTGATGCATGGACGTTTAGCGAAAATGGAGGAGCAGGAAGCGCGTTGCTGGTTCGCTTTGAAATTAGTATAGTCAAGGTGAGCGTTTTGTTTGTTTTCTTTATTTACCACTATACTGGTCCAAGGACTGATGAACCTTTGTACGTCCATTGCGTATAGGTGACTTGGGTCGGCTTGAACGGTATCCAATTCAGGCGAATAGGTGGGGACGGATGGCAGTATCAGATGCTAGCCAAACGAATCTTGTTGGAGATGCGGCTGTAGAGTTTTGATTCCGTGAACAAATGGCGGACCGAAAAGAGAGAAAATTCTTGAGAGGTGCGACAGAATGATATCTAGTGCCTAATGTACAGCTGTGCCGTGTGCAGCAGAGGTTGGACCATACCTTTTACCACTTATAATACCCATTGAATGCAAATGTACTGAATGTGATGTTTGTGAGAGAGAGAGGCGGGTCGCTCGGGGCCCGGGACAATAGGGTGCGTGGCCGGGAAAAATAAGGTTTCAGGGATCTCCGCAAAGATTGACCGTTTGAGCGGCCACTATGCCAACAGCAGCGTCGAGAGCAATGGAGTGTGGAATGGACAGTCTTTGACCTGCATACTACTACTACCACTACTGCTACGACCACCCGTTCCGTGAAGCAGGGCGAGAGAGTGTACATGTGAGAGTTCAAGGGGAGGACACCAGCGAATCGAGTCTCGACCTACAGTTTCCTCCGAGCATGCAGTCAACAAACGAACCATCCACACGGTCACAACCCAACTCCGTTCCAGCTTTGGCCGACACAATCACCGACCAATCGTCTCAATCCTTGGACCCACCATTTCGAGGGTACATTGAAACAACATATGATGCTTTACTGGTCTTTGAGGCTGCTCGAAGAGGAATGATTCCTCGGGTGACACGGCGGTTGATTGAACGAGAACGGGCAATGGTGCAGAGTGGTGCCGTGTTTGTGTTTGACGAACACGAAAGTGGAATCAAACGGTGGACTGATGGATTGGTATGGAGCCCGAGTCGGATACTTGGCAACTTTCTGGTACGTTTTCCTTTTGTCCCTGTGCATAAACGTGCCAAGAGCTTCGTTTGTCTTACGAACCATTCGCTCTGTTTCTCTCTCCCTCTGGTTTGCACTCTTTTGCAGGTGTATCGGGAAACAGCAAAACGGCGGAATGCCAGTGGCACAGAAGATCATGGTCCACCAGGAAGCCATATGTACAATGCCGTTGGTTCAAGCTCTACATTAGAAATGGTACCCAATGAACACCTGCTACCATCCCGAAATGTGGAAGATGGTCGAGCAGAAAGCTTGGACAAGAGCAAGGAAAGGCAATTGGTAGGAAGTCTGACGAATAGTCACAAGTTTAAGGAAAATGGCTTGGTCAAAAAGGTGAGTTGCAAGATCATCTTCCATGCGCTCATTGTTGACGATCTTCTTTTACGTCTGTCTGTACAGACCATGTCGGTCAATGTGAATGGGTTTGCACAACACATGATCTCCTACTACTCGGTCGCCGACGTTCTTGCTGATCGATTGAGAACGCCTTCATCAATCACGGAACTGGTGTCTCTGGAAATCAGCCCCGAGTACATGCAGAAATCGAATTTCAGGTTCCCACCCGTCTTTGATGTTGGGTCAGACGGTGTCTTGCAGTACAAGTAAGTTTTTTGTACACGAGTGGAGTCCAGGTAGTCTTTTGCTAACCTTGCTGATTTGTTCAGGGGCGAATCAGACGACTCGCAAGCACCACTCATGGCACCTTATCCCACGCCCTCGCTACCTGGGACACAGCAGCAGAGACCACCTGGCAACACCACAGACGTCGACTACAGTCGCCCAGGAACCGACAGCCCGGCCTTGCTGACACCGCTTAGTCCAGGTGGTCGCCCATACCCTCACAATAGCATATTCGAACAACAACGAGCGCAATACCCTGCACCGCCCCCCGGAATGTCTGGCTCTCTGAATAGTGAGAATGGAGCTACCATGACACAATCGCCCGTCGGCCCGCCCCCTTTGGGTCGTCAAGTATCAGAGGGCAGTGTCTCTCGATCCAACCATTCCTCTAGCATGAGGTCCACGCGCCGGTACGAGCCGTATGGCAGTAGCCCCAACAACTCTCACTTTCCCCAAAATGCTAAACCGCCGGGAGTGTTTCATGGCATGCAATCACCTTTGCTGATGGACGAACAGACGCATTCTCAGTCTCAAAGTCCTTTCTTGCCCCTCTCAAACCATGGGTTCCAGTACCAGGACCCTAATACGATGCCAAGCAACCGCAATCCAGTGCCCAATTCTGCACCAAGTCATTTTACATCGTTCCCAGACCACTCTATCAAGCCGACAGAGGGATCACGACCTGCCATTCCACGCTCTGCTTCAAACCACGGCCAACCTTCTCGGCCTTACAATAACGGCGGCGCTAACGGACAATTGCCACAACCACCACCACCGCCTTCTTCTACAACGAGTAACGCTCCCCTTTCCAACCAATCAGTCGAAGGATCAATATACACAGGGAATTATAATGCGAGTATGGAGAATATGACGAGTGATCAGATCAAATGGAGTTGAGAGAGGTTAGATGGTCTTGACAGGATTTTCAGCACGACATTGAAAAACGTCTCTTTTTGGTGGGAGACTCGGACTCTACCTTGGTTTTAGCGTGATTTTGTACATATTAGAGGTTTAGAGCGCGGTGGGGAGAGAGAGCGGTGTTTGTAAAGATTCAACCATTTGAGGGATCCCGTATTGATCTTCACAGAGAGATGGCAAGGCAAGCTTCTCAACACTTGCCTGTGACACCAGCAGTCAACTTGTTCATCTTCAATGATGGCGAGCGTCAGAGCGTCAGATAGGGTGCTAGCTAGGGTGATAGGGTGTCATGTATGCAATATGCAACTACATGTATGGCCATATAGAGAGATCGTCTGCTCTCAGTGCCTCGACTAGGTCAAGTGCAGATATATCAAGTCACAAGCATAAATGAACAGCCCGAAGCCCCCGAAAAGGCAGACATGTTCAGCAACCTTGTCATGAAATACATTTTCACAACAATTGTGGCAAAAATGTGAAACGGTAAGCGCGCGTTGGCAGCGTTTCAAGTGTCTGTCCAACACTCGGAAAAGCTCACAAAGGAGGCGTTTATATATACTCGATCTGGTTGTTCCAAGCACTGGCTATAGAGAGAGGCTTCCTATACAAGATTTCTGTTCCCAGTCTGTTCCCGGGTTGTAAACTCAGATATATGATGTCGACATGCGGAGCCCCATATCTCCCACAGACAGTTTGCCACCAGGGAAGCGACATGAGCCACGTTCAACTACTAGGAGCAACAGCAAGCAGCCATCCAAGGTGGTATCGTGTCTCAAGTACTTTTGGAACTTGTGTGTCTGCCTTTTGCTCTTATTGAGCTTGTACACGACTCCGCAAAGCCCTACTGCTCTGTCGTGTTTGGTGGCCAACGAGCCTCAGTCCATCTATTGGGGATTGCTGAGTGAGTGTTTGGTTCGTGTCTTCCTTGCATTCTAGTTGATGAGCTAAGCGAATCCATTTGCCAGAGGACTGTCAAAAAACTTCATGTTCGGGATGGTTTCACGCCAACTGTACGTGGTGACAAGACATGACCACCCAAACTCCCTACTCACGATTGTCTTTTTTCCTTGCCAAATCCCAGCTTCATATCCTACCGACGACCCTCAACCGCTAGCCTACACACAGCTTTCGATTGGAACATCTATTCTTTGGCTTCTCATGCTCATCACCTCCTTTCTAGGTAAACGACGGACGGACGAGAGGGAAGCAAACGCAAGTGCCAAGTTACCCGTGGTCAAACGCTTGCGCTACTTTTTCCACCTCATGAATCGGTGGGTCAGGGGGGTTGGGGTATTGGCTATTGCTGTCCAATCGGCCGGCATCTTTTGCATTGCTTTGATCACCAAGAACAGTGGGGACTCTGACCAGAGTCTCGGCACTGGATTTTACAGTGAGTGGTTTACCCTTTTCTCGAACATCCGGGTGACTTGTTGCATCTGGCCGACTATCGACTGACCGGCATAACGTTGATCACTACAGTGTGCTTTGTGTTACCCTACTTGGGCCTTCAACAACTCGCTCCAGCAGATGGATGTAGGGACTCTTTCAAACGCTGGCAAAAGTGGCTTTGTATGATCTTTTTCTTTCCCGTCTGCTTTGTCGCCTCCATGCTTCGTAAGATCTTACCGAGTAGGAAACGGGACAAGGCTGGGAAAGAGATGCATAAAGACCTTGTCTGAAAATGCGGCTCGAGGTATACGGGGTACTATTGCCATCATCTACAAATCGCGACATGTAACAAGAGGGTCTCAAGTGTGTGTCATTTATACAACGGGGTAAAGTAAAAGCACATGATTACGAGGCATCGCCAGAAAACAGGTTATCCAATTGCGCATTACCATCGTCCAGCTGAGGGGCAAAGACTTCAAACGTAGCATGCTCGCCCTTGCTCTTGTTTGCGTGCTTTGTTTTGGACGTCTGAGCCAATGAAGACCCAGCTGACCACCCTTCGTCTCGTGCAAACGCTGCGGAAGACCGATCGAGCAATAAATTGAGTGCCTCGTCGCTGCGTTGGAAAAAAGAGTGAGCCTCGTGTGAGACAGCTTTATGAACCCAAATGGACTGACCTTATGACCTGATCGTCTTTACTGGCAATGTTGATTTCCTCGCTATCAAGATCAAGCAAGTTCTTGGCGATATCTTCCACCGACTTCTTATTTTTACTTTCACGACCGAGCAAGACTTGCCCATTGGCATCGACCGCTCCAAACTTGCCCTTTGAAATGACCAACGCTTCAAGCTTACGCTTGTTGCCCGCCGATTTGAGAATCTTGGTTTCAATCGTGTGTGCCGTGACGAGACGAAAGACCAAGACGGGTTTGGTTTGTCCAATCCGATGAGCTCGATCGGCGGCCTGCAAGTCTGCTTGAGGGTTCCAGTCTTGGTCAAAGAAAATGACCGTGTCGGCGGCGACGAGATTGATGCCCAACCCACCGGCTCGAGTACTTAACAAAAAGAGCTTGCAAGCATCTGGATCGTCTCCGCCGCTGTTGAATTCGTCCATTTGCTCCAACCGCTCGGGCTGTTTGGTCGTTCCGTCTATGCGGAAAGTTCGCCACTTTTTGAACAAATTCGCCCAGTCTTCAATCACGTCCAACATGGTGGTGAATTGGGAAAAGATCAAGACCTTGTGACCCCGATCAAAGAGACCGTCCAAAAGTCGTTGCAGCAGCAACATTTTCCCACTGGCATTGACGAGGTTGTCATCAACAATCAAGTCGTTGGTCAATGAATCCCGTGGCCAGTCAAAAAGATAGGGATGGCTCGAAACCTTTCGCAACTGCATAATCATGTTTTGTAGCTTCATATTGTTGACCGTCCTCGTGGCTTGTTTTAATGCCCATTCTTGGCCCATTTGTTCTGCCGTCTTGTCCTCTTCCGATGCTGACATGTTGACCGTTTTCAAGTCTCCTCGTTCGATCGCATCATTGTAGATTCTATCGTTTGTGTCCACAGAGTAGTCCAATCGAGGGCGTTTTGATAATCGACGGCTGGTTCGTGTCTGGGTTTCCTCGGACCCTGGAGAGTCTGAGCTATCCACACTTTCGGCTTCTTGGGCTTGACCATTCATACCGTTCTCGCCCAGTTTCTTGTTGACCAGATAGTCCCGGATATCTCGATTGACGATTGCCTTGTACATGTCATTCTGTTGCTGAGTCAAGGGTGCGTATAAGAGGTACTCTTTCTTGGGTGGGAGGCTTCGCTCGACCTCGGTCTTGAGACGCCTCAAGAGGAATGGTTTTAGGATATTGTGCAACTGAGACACGACTTCACCCTGTGCCAACAGTTGCTGATCGCCGTTGCTCCCATTCATATCTTCAAAGTCAAACCTAGAAGTAAATTTCCCATCAATACACCGCTAGACCACGGAAATCCGCGCCGCACTCTAGACGTACCATTGCTGAAAGGTATCCAAGTCATCGAAAATGTCGGGCATGATAAAGTTGAGCAAAGACCACAGCTCGCTCAAGTTATTCTAAATCATGGACAACAGGTCAGCATGTGTGCAGGAAAACACGAGTCAGCGTGATGCGTCTCACATGTAGTGGTGTCCCGGTCAATAAAAGACGGTTTGCACTAGTATACGACTTGAGTTCTCGGATCAATCTGCCCAGTCAAAAACAATTCAAGGGCATTCATCTTTCTGATCTGGCGTCTGTCGACGAAATGTGAGACACGCACTTTGAGTTGAGATTCTTGAGCCGATGACCCTCGTCGACAAAGATAAACTGGTGGGAAGGAGTCGGTCAGTTTATTGCCCCCCCCCCCCCCCCCCCCCAAAAGGGAATAGGAATTCCCAAGCAAGCCGTAAGAATCACCTTCCATTTGAATCGGCTGAGATACTTTTGATCCTTGATGACCATTTCATAGGTTGTGATAATCTGATCAAATGTCACTCGTGTGAGCTAGGCCATTGATGACGGGTATCGCCAGAGCTCGTTTTGTTGGGGGGTGGTACTTACGACAGGAAAGACGGGGACTTTGCCAGTCCCGCCAGGTATATCCTTTTTCTTACTTAGAGGTGTCAGCAGCAACTCTTCACGCATCTTGGTATCCCGAAGCTCTGCTCGTTCAGGAGGGCTTCCGTGGTACATGAGCACCTGGCATCAGGCGCACAGCACACCAAGGCTTGGCGTCAGACCTTTGACCCAAATTAAAAGCCTCAAGGACTTGGATTGTGTACTTACAGGAACCAGCGGAGCGAACCGCTTAAACTCGTTGACCCAATTTGCAAGCACCGATAAAGGGCATACTACGAGGAATGGCCCGTGTGCATTGTTGTTCATCAAGTGGCACATGAAGGATATTGTTTGGATGGTCTGTGTGGATGTAAAACGTAGCATATTAGCTATGGTGTCTGAAACAAATCCAAAGACAAGATCGAAAGAGCACCTTGCCGAGACCCATTTCGTCCGCTAAAATGCCATTGAGACCGTTTTCATACAAGCTGACCATCCATTGGACACCTGCCAACTGATACGGCTTGAGTTTGGCGCCAGTGATCAATGCCGGCTGTTCCCCATGATACGGCTGTTTTTCTTCTTCTCCCAAAACCTCTTTTTCCACAGCCGTCTGCGGTGCACTTGACTGGTCCTTGGTAATCTCTTCCTTGAGGGGCTCGACAGGTTCCTCTTTTGCAACTATGCCCCTTTTGCGCTTGGAGCCAGCTTTGGCCTGTGGGGGAGGAGGATGTGTACCCTTTTTCGCATTGGCACGCATGGTCGTTCTCCGCTCTTGGGTCACCATATCGGCCTCCTTTTTCTCCTTGTTCTTGTGCCTCACCGCAGCCTTTTGCTCGGCCTCGATCCGCTTTTTACGTTGAATCTCCATACGATCACCAATGAGCTTGGCATAGACACCCGATTTTTCGAGCAAGAACCGAAGTCGGTTTTGTCGTTGCTTTGACTTGGTTTTGAATGGGTATGGACTACAGGTCAGCCAAAAGGGTACACCTTGTTTCTGGGATGGAATCGGCGCACTCACCTCGAGCGATGATTCAGCATCTTGGGTAGGACTAGCAGCCCTTTCAATCACCTCTTTCTTCTTGATCTCGTGTTCCGTGGTGGAGTCGACGCTACCGGACCTTTCAGTCATTTCGTTCAACGTCCAATATCGAGTGTATTAACGCCTCGAGTTTGATTCGCCAATGGTTTGTGTCTGTTGACTATTGAATTGACTGTGTATTGACAACAATAACAACAGTCTAGATATCCTTTGAGGAGAAGCTTGATAAACAAGTCGTACTTTGTCAATAAGCAGTCTGATATTCTTTCCCTCTCTCCAAAGGATCGGCGATCGCCTTGCCCACCCAAACACAGACTCGATCGTCACAGGCGCGCGCGTAAACGCGTAAAACGCGTCGCGAGCTTAAATGAAATGAATACTAGACAATTCATAGCGAGGCTGGAGTCGACCAACTACTGGAACTGTTGAACACATTGGGTAGAGGCTGTCAGCGACGACTCGAGGACGTCTAGTCCGGGTTGCATTGGGTCTATTGTCAATGCACCAAGATAAACGGTAGACATTTCATGTGAGCCAATCGCTGCTATCGTTCATTCACATTTACTGACGTTTACCAGCCATACTCGAGTACTCGAGTACAGTGTGACGGACACCATCCTCTGAAAGTCGGATCTCATCATGTCAACCTCTCAAGAGGGCATGCCCGTGTTCCTTGATCGGGTGTATCAGGTCTGTCATTTGATACCCCGAGGATCCGTCACCACTGCAAGTCGTTTTGGCTATACCGTCATGGCCGACCTGGTGGCTGACGACAGACCTCACGGGATCCTCTTCGATTCAGTACAAGCACATTGCCGTCTTGGCTGGTTTTCCAAATCATTCGAGGTGGGTTGATGCTCGCTGATTGTACATGCCATTTGATGAGATCGACTGACCATCCGTACATAGACATGTCGGCAACGCCCTGAGGGATTTACCATCGGGTTCTACCGTTCCGTGGCAGGTCAGTCCCAAGTGTAATTCAAACCCCTGTAAAATTCACCAAGTCCTCATGGTGCACTCCTCGCTCGGGTCAACACACTCTCTCTCACACATATATTCACGTATACAGAGAGTCATATCCTCTTCAGGCTACATTTCACCTCGCGGCGACAATGGGCTCAGCGTCCAACGACAGCGCGACGCCTTGATGATGGAGGGTGTTGAAGTGGTGACAGTCTCTGGAGGAGGTGTGAGGGTAGAAGTCCGTGGAGGAGGAAAAGAACGAGTCGATCTCAAGCGGTTTGGATGGTTCCCCGATGTGGGCACGGTGGGCGATTGGTAGTACATCTCAATGCTTGCTCGGTCACTTTTATTGGCCGCCTGCTAGCCATGTCCGACATTCCTGATATCACCCAAGGACATCAGCAATACATGTAGGATCTGTATTCTGTTTCATAGGTATGTAGTATATCAAGAGATGATTGTCCACTTGTGTCCCAACCACTCCTGCTATTAGCGAGCTGTAGCTGGCCGACAATTAGCGCGCGCGGGAATCAAAAGTCGTCACTCGTCATTGACCAAGTACATGTACGGTAGTGTTCTCGCAAAGACATGATAGTTACGAGGACACTTTGACCTCGAGTTTATCAGAAACAAGTCTAATCGCCCAGGTCTGGCATCTCGGTTCCTTTCGTCCACAGACGCACACTCGTACATCTAGCGTTTATCCGACATACCGACCTCTTTCGAGATAGACTTTTCGACAAAGACTCTTACAGACTCCCATCATGGCCGAGAAACAAGTCTCCCTAGCTGATCTCAATCTGACTCAGCTTCAAGAGGTAAAGCGTCAACTGGAAGAGGTTAGTCCCATCACTCTATGTCTGTTGGACCAAGGGGGACGTGGCTACTTTGCAAACACCCTCTTGGCATTTGATGGTAGCAATCGATTTACCACCTTTTTATCTTGACATTTCTTCACTATCCAGGAAACCGAACACTTGACATCGTCCTTTACATCACTGAAACAAGCGCAAGCAAAGTACAAGTCATGCGCCGATGATGTCCGGTCAATCAAACTGGAAGCAGAGGGTGAGGCTTTGCTATTACTCAAGGGTTGCGTGTTTGGTTATCACAACCGGCTGATCTCTTTGTTGTCTCCCTAGGCAAGCCAATGCTGGTGCCACTGACGTCGTCACTGTACGTTCCAGGACGAATCCGGGACCCTGAACATGTTGTGGTCGATATTGGAACAGGATATTACGTGAAAAAGGTGGGACTTTGGGCCAAACGCATCGTGCAGGCATTGAAATGCACGTTACTGACCACCACCTCCGTATGCAGACTCGCAAAGAGGCCATCGATCTATACACATCCAAGGTAGAATTCGTTCAAAAGAACCTGGACACTCTTCAAAGCACGATTGAGCGAAAACAAGATAATCTGCAGAGTTGTGTGGGTATTTTGCAAATGAAGATGCAAGAGGAACGGGCAGGACAAGCTTCCACTGCGGGACAAGCGGCGTGATTGCATTGTCGGGTAGAGACAAGAAGAAAGCATGTGCGGGTGAGGCGTCCAGAAATGGTATCTTGTATAATGGTTTGAGGAGATGAAAAAGCGAGTGCTATTGTCATGATGCAACATGAGCGCATGACCATTTATCCACCCGCCATCATTGCCCAATGCTTGGGTCCACTGCCGACTTGCCATTTTTGTGGCCTCCCAGTCTCATATCTCGTATCTCATACAGTTATACAGTTGCTAAAGTGCACCATGGCTTGACCACAAGTACACAAAGTAAACAGGTCCAATGCAGTGCTATGTAAAACCAGTCACGTGCAAAAGTCGTGGTGGCTCAACGCGCGCGTGTGTGACTGGCGGCGGGCGGAAGCGGAAGCGGTGGCGGCTGTGCCCGGCGGTTTGGATGAAACAACAAACAAACTGAAATCACACTGCAAAGCAATGGATTCCCTTTGACTTGTTCTCCTATTCCACAGATTCACCACACTCAAGCTACGCTCTTTACCACCTGGCTCGCTCTCTCTCTCCAGCATACCTCGTCGACGACAACGCATCAACACTACACTCGTTTAACCCCTCCTTTCGATTTTGTCTGTTATAGACCCGTATACCCCATCCCATCTCTGTCTCTTCGCGCCTAGCGACACCTTTGATATCGCACACCCTCTGTTCCAATCATGCCGGCTCAAGTCCACAAAGAGGGACGCCATCACGTCGTCAGACACGCTGCTCATGAGCGCAAGTCGTCGGTGCCCGTTCATCAACTAGTCAAGAAGAGCAGTGAGTCTTTTTCGCTTTACATGTCTTTGGGGAATATCGTGCATGCCTCTGACGCGGTGGCCATCGCCTTGATCTGTCTTCCCAGCTTGCTCTGCGAGCAAAATCTACGAGTACCCCAAAAGCTCTGACAAGGTTGATGCATCGAATACTCTGACGGTCAAGTGGGACAAGTCTTGCTTTGCGACCCAAAAGGTCGACATTTACCTCTTTTCTTACGCGTCATCGACCGAGACTTCATCTTCCACTGGAATGATTCAAGCATGGCCTGGTGTCTCGAACGCTGATGGATCTTACGACCTCGGCACCCTACAACCTTCTTGGTGGAACAATACAGCCGACGTCAATCTCAATTTCGGAATCATTGAAGCCGATACCGCTCGATACTTTGCCATTCCTGGGCCCATCTTTAGTGTTCATGCCCCCGAAACCATGTTGACTGCCAGTTCATCAGTCGCACCTGCCAAGACAAGGACTGCTGCTGATGGATCTCAGACGACATCAGATTCCGAAAACGTTTTCCAAACAACACAACTCGCCAAGCCATCCGGTCTCTCCAAGGGTGCCATGGCCGCTGCTATCGTTGTCCCCATTGTCGTCGTCGCCATTCTTGTCGGTGTATGGGTCAAGTTTGCCCGAATGAAGGAGAGGGAAAAACGAAAGAGGTGGTCTGAACATGTGGACAGGCGCATGTCCACTATTTCGGGTGACTGGAGTCGAGCTGGAAGCATGGCTGGAATGCGCCAAAGCATGGCAAGCAGCGGGACTCGAGCCAACTCGGCCTACTTTGCCAACTCGGCGGCTGCCAGGCAGTCGACCTTTTCGATTGCCACTCAAGACAATATGGCGGGAGCCGGCGCCGGCGGAGGCAAGCGTATCCCTCGAGTTCCTGCAGTCCACCCAGAAATGCGTCAGAGTCAATTCAGGTCGTCCATCTTTACCAATGGTGACGCTAGCGGAAACCAGCGCCAGTCTCGGATCTCATTTGCCGACGATGTTCGCAAGTCTCGCGTCTCTTTTAGTGACACGACTGGTGCAACGTTGAGGCCGACTCGATCCAACTTGTCGGGACTGAACAATCTCAACGGTACCCCTTCAACGAGGAGCATCATTTCCATGCATGATGGACAACGTCACTCTATGGATAATGCCCGTCTTGCCTCGTTTGGATCCGTTCGTCAAATGGAGGATGGCACGCACGAAACTTTGGTATCGCCCTCACAAACCGCTGGTCCCTTTGCGATTCCCTCGACCCAGTTGCCAGCCGAGAAAAAGGGATTCTTTAGTGCCATGTCAAGTGCTGTAGGCCTCAAGGATAAAAAGACGACCACGCCGCAGCAACAATCGGCTGAAGACAGGGAAAAGGATTTGCAGCAGTACCAAGCAACTCGAGAAAGTAACAGGGCCATGGGCGACATGGAAGCCAACATGGCCCGTCGGTCGGAAATCATCTCCCAATACTCGAATCGATCTCAAGACGTCTCGAATGGCCAAGCTCATTACACCCATCAGACTGATGCTCGTGGTGGTGCTGCCCGAATGGGAGACGACAACTCGATGGAAGAGATTGCCGGTGACATTGCACCCCCTCCTGTCGCAGTTGGCGGCAACGGTTCTGTGGTGAGAGCCACAAGCCCGATGGGTATGCAAATGCCTTCTCCAGGCATGAATCCTGATCAATTGTTGGCTGCCTATGCTGCTGCCCGTGCCAAGGCTGGAGGAGACGCTGTGGATGCACCGGCCACAGGCAACATTCACCTTTCGCCATCAGATCCCCAGTTGGCTCGAACAAGTGTGGCCAGTCTCGGCTCTGAATACTCGGCACCACCTCACGGTACGGAGACGTCCAACGCGGCTCCAAAGAGTCAGTAATCGAGACTCTGTCTTTGGCTTTCTCTCGACGCTCCACATCGTACAGGCTAGTCATAATCGCTTGTTTGTTTGCCGGTGAATCTTCAAAACCTGCATAATTATGCCTGGATCCATTTTCGAGGCTGCTTTGGATCAAATCTCTTTTTCATTGTCAAATGCCGCGCTTCGATAGTCTCCCGGTGTATAACCATATAACCAGCACACGGATGATGGGGATCCACGGTCACCGCACTTGCAAACTCCCGGACCAGCCAGCCGCTGAAAAAACAAAACACGGGAAGGATTCGAAGCAAGCCATGCGTGTATCTGGTGGCACGTCGACCGCTATCACCGCCTTTATTTGTTGGTCGTTCATCTAGATGATGACTTGTACAGTTGTGCTCTACTCAATATCATGCTGGAAGCATGGGCGCGGGGACGGGCGCTGAATTTCTCACCGGTCTTGTACGCTTTTTAGACGCTACATGTAATTCTATAATGGTTTCGATGGCTATTGTTGAAGTGTGTTGTCTTGGCCCCAACGAGCAGACATGCAGGACTGAGTGGTAGAGGGAGTTGATGTCGACGTTTGATATGCTATCGAATGTTGCGTTTGCATGTATGAATTACAGCAGATGACATTTCGTTGCCGGCGGGGCCGCGAGCGATTTCGCGATTTCTCTTCCCACATTTTGAATTGCTATTGAACGAGACCAGGTCGTATACCAAAGAACAAACGATTCAAACGTGCTTCACCAACCAGAACTACTTCAAGTCTAATGATTCGGTTTCACGAGTACACCTTATAGGCCACCCCATACTTGCCCGCAGGACGTCTCTCCGATAAGCAAAGACTGTCGACGGATCCACAGCAGCACTTGAGCAGACACCAACTGAGATTCTCAAAAGGAGACCATCAAAAGGTCACCATCGTCGTCATTTTTCACACCGTGTGGCCCCAAAGTCGAGGGAGATAGGAGGATACCATGTCTTTTTGCTTTCCATCATGGTCCACGGCGTTCTCGTCGCAATTTCACGAAGATGCAAAGTCAATGCTCGAAGGGGCGCTCAACAAGGTCAGTCCATGTGCGAGAACGGACAAACACATCTCATGATTGGAGTGGCTGCTCATCGAGGTGTGTTCTTTTTCTTTACGAAATGAATACATATGCAGGGAGCGAAACCTCCGGTGATTCAGGGTCGGATTGAGGTGGTCGAGTTGAGTATGGGCAAGATTGTGAGTCGGGAAAGTAACGGACGTGGTTATTCCCGTAACGACGGGCCTGCTCATCGCCTCTTGTGTTTTTATGTGTAACATACAGCCACCAACTCTGACATTGCTGGAGATTGGAGATCTCTCGACTGAACGGTTTCGTGGCATCTTCCGACTAGGATACCAAGGAGATGCTTGGATCGAAGTCAAGTGTCGTGTGCAAGCGAACCCCTTATCACACAACCCTCATCTCAGTGCGAGCTCGACCTTGCCCATGTCCACTCCGCTCTTGGCCTCACAGCCGTTGCTCGTCCCCATGACTCTCCGGTTATCGTCGCTCAATCTTCGAGCGATTCTGATCCTCGTGATTTCGAAATCAAAGGGAATCACGCTCGTGTTCAAAAACGACCCGCTCCAAAATGTCGATGTCTCATCTACCTTTGATTCCATCGAGGTCATTAGGGGCTACCTTCAGCAGGAAATCGAGGGCCAGCTCAAGGAATTGTTTCGGGAGGATCTGCCCGAGATTATCCATCGACTCAGTCAGAAATGGTTTGGTGGAGCGGGCATGTCTGGCAAAGTCGAGATGCCGTATAGGGAAGACTCGATACGAGTGGACCGAAACGAATCGTCAATCAATGTGTCAGGAAGCAGCAAGATGCATCCATCTGATCCATCATTCCCAGATCAGGCATCATCTTCACCGACCCGTTATAGACGTCCACTAGTCGACGATACCTTGACACCAGATGATTCCATCTCGGTCTCACCGACCCGTCGACTACGAAGCTCCATCACCAAAAAACGATCGAATATCGGAGGCGGAACCTCGGAATCACCTACATCTTACACCACCTTTCCCGAATATGAGCAATATGATCCTACCTATGGTCTACGGCCCGAGAGTCTGCCGACTCATTCGGGCTACGAAGCATTTGGTAAACTCTGGCAAGATGCGCGAAACGGCAAGAACAAGGGTCTCGGAAGTCTCATGAAGTTGGCCGAAGAGATCACCTTTGTCGAAGCGGACGAAGCGGATTCTGATGGGATAGATGACCGACTGCTGGGATCTGACAATGAAACCATGTTTGCGCAAAGCGATGATGGGATGGATAGTGTGGACGCTGTGGATGCGAGCCCATCGTTGCGGGCGGTAAATCAACGACGGTCACAGTACTCGGAGCGATTACGCCCCTTGTCAGGTCACTCGTTGTTTGCGGCTTCAGATATCGCAAAGGCGCAACCGACATGGGATACTGAGAGTAATGGGAATGCACATGCCACTCGACCTAGAATTTTCCTCGTGCAGAGTCAAATCCGAGCGCCTTCAGAGTCGGGGATGAGGGGAGGAGGGGGAGGAAACGGCATGATG
The DNA here is from genome assembly GCA_039545395.1 of Filobasidium uniguttulatum. Lineage (NCBI taxonomy): Eukaryota > Fungi > Basidiomycota > Tremellomycetes > Filobasidiales > Filobasidiaceae > Filobasidium > Filobasidium uniguttulatum. Next base: position 589,998 of record BCJK01000005.1, on the reverse strand, counting down.
CCCAGCCCAAGTGGGACCATCAAGGGTATGACCCCTGGTAGTCTGACAGCAAGAGCATCCAGCATTCGCGGTCGAGCTTCAAGTGTTCGCTCTTCAGCGGGAGCGTCTTCGGTGGTTGGATTGGGGACTTCGAGGATGCTGATGGATGGACCCAACGGTCGGATATGGCCTCGTCGGAGTGTACCGCCTCAGTTCAGGCCGAGTTCCCCAAGCCCGCATTCAACCTTGTCACCGCCGCTACCAGCATCAGTGCCGCCGCCACAAAGCATGCCTCTACAGACGTTGCGCGACCGGTCGCATAGCAGGTCTACCAGCATCCCTTTGAATCCTATCCATCGCACTAGGGGCCCTTCAAAACTTTCATCAGCAGTGCCAAGATCGCACGCTGCCTCGACTGCAGCCATCAATTCATCACATCAACTCCAACAACAACATCCGGTGCGGCCGCCCCGATCTGTCCAGGACTATCCTGTGGCGTCGCGAGACATTGTGACACCCCCTCGAATCCGACAGGCATCTGTATCCCATCCACTTGCAGGCATCAGTTCCGGATCCCCGCCCACCATGAATCATCATCATCATCATCATCCCCTCAATTTCAGTCAACATACAGTGAGACGAGACGGAATCGTGCTTCCGCTCAACGACTCGGTATCACAATTGGCTTCGCTCTCTCACTCAAACCACACAATGAGTCCCTATGCAAGAAGCTATGACCACATTGCCGTCCGGAGTTTCCCTCACCTTTCACGGGCCAATTCGTTGACCGCAACGGCCCAGACACTCAGTCATCACAAGTCCGCTGCGCCTGGTTTCATGGGTGATCAGACCAACAACATGCATCGACCACGGTCGCCTCGGTCTACCCATCACGCGTGGCATTTGGACAAGGTTCAAGCAAGACAAAAGCGAATTTATCATATCGGTGGTGCAAGCAAAAAGACACGGACGTCTCAGGATGAACAGCCGGGGATGCAAGCTTCCGAGGATCAGGTGTTTTCTCCTGCATAAGCGGGGTGGGAGGAGGGGCCACCTAGCGTGGGGACGTGTGGGGACGCTCGAACGGGCTTTCAATGGTTGTATTCATCATATCGTGGGGGACCGCAAGAGCCAACCACTGTGCCACCATCATATGTGGGGTGAACTGGAACGATTTGCATTCATGACCGCCGGGCAGAGATGAGCTGATGCGGCAGTCTGTCATGTAAAGTGCGGCGTCTTCCGTGGGTCCTGGAAGTCTCTCCTTGTCGGACCCCCCGTCATCCAAATCATCGTACAAGGTGGCAATGGGCGGTATCAACAATGAATGAGAATCTCACGTATCTCTCCAGTGGCCTTGTATGTTGATCGTATAATGTCGGACACTCGTACCACCATGTCAATCGTCCCTGTCCTGTTTGTTGACAATGTACTACCACTCCAGTTCCCACGTGACTGCGTACGGCGCTACCGATTCCGGAGCCGCTGGAGTAGCTGACGTCGTATCTTCCACGTCATCTGCGTCATCTGGCCGCGCGGCGGGCGCTGAGGTGCTGAGCGAGTGCAATCGGCCGGCGATCTATTCCCAAGCCGCTGCCAAACTGCCGCTCGCGGCTGTCGGTGGGAAAAGATGCCGAGCCACGCCGAGATAATGCCGAGATTCGTAAGCAAAGTTAGATCATCCTTGTCCTCCTTTCCTTGCCACTACGGTGCAGTCGCCTCCTTTTTTCTGCTCTCTTAGAGTCTCCTCTGGCTGCTGGGCGCCCGAATGACAAGAGGTTGCGTACGTCTCGTGGCTTTCTCCACATAACCAATGGGTTTCCGATTCCCGCCGTTGCCGACTTGGGATGCAAAAGAGGTAAGGAGTGGACGTCAAGTTTTTGCGTCAAGGAAATAGCTGAGAGTGAAACTGATTGAATAAAACAGCAGCGGCAGCGGCGGCGACGGCGGTACACACTATCATCATACTAGTCGGCCCCTGAAATTGCGTAAAGTGCACTCGAGGCATTCGTCAATATTCGTCAACACGTCCTCGAGCACTCGTACATACTACTCAACCCAAGAATTGACTTTCTAAAAGCAGAGAATCGGATATTCAACTCAACAGGCCATTGATTGCTTGCCAACATGCGCTCAATAGCCCGTGTCACTTCGCTGCTTTTGGCAAGCTCAGCAACTTGCAGCCTTGCCGTTGCAACAGCAGCCTCTACGAGGCTTTCGCCACTTGAAACCAATACTCTTGTCGTCACTGCGTCTGATGGTGGCGCCCACCCAGCAACTCCGTATTCGTCACCACTATTGGCTCAGCGACATGGTGACGACAATGAAGAACACGACGGCATGTCTCATCAAGGTCACGGACATGCAACAGATCACCAAGATGACGACATGACGCTGGGTGACACTGCTTCGTCATCATCATCTTTATCGAGTTCACCGACTCTTGGTTCATCAAATGCAACAGATTCACATGCTCATAGTAGTGGCGGCGGCGGCGGTGGACACCATCATACCAAGGGACCCGCCAAGACAGAATTCAACGAGACCGACGTTATCCGTGCTCATGGACACACGCCAATCTCTTACCTCCACTATGATTGGTCACTATCAGACGAACAAAGACAGGTGTTTTTGCAAACCGGACTCTCGCCCGCTGGCAATGTGACCACAGATGTCTATGACCTCGATCAGCAAGGTGTTTTGGCGTGGCAAAAGGCGGTATTGCGACAGGCAGGGAAACAGCCAGGAGATTATATCTTGGACGGTGATGGTGCTTCACACAAGTACTTGTTTGTGTCGCACTTTGGATTGATGCTTTTGGCCTATTGGATCATTCTTCCCATCATCCTTGCTCTTCGAGCGGCAAAATACCAAGCACCGGTCACAGAGCTTGCGCTCAAAGCCATGTTTGGTGTTTCCGCATTCTCAGCATGGGTAACAATGCTTTCCTATCAGAGTCTTACCCCAGAGTTGTGAGTGCTTTGGTGTCACTGGTTTTATCCGAAAACAACAAGGCTCATGCGCATCGACTCCAACAGATACCCAGGTCAAATTCATACAAAGGCCGGGACCCTGCTCTTCCTTGCCGCCATGGTGTATCTTGCTATCGAACTCGCTCAAGTATTCAGAGACTTCTCCATCCGCTGCTCGCAAGAGGGTTCATTCATCAAGGCCATCAGGTCGTATCGTACTCGCGGCTTGGCTCATGTTGGCTCGGATCAGCAAGAAGAACGCATCGCCTTGGCTGAACACATGGAAGCCGATGATGAAGACTTTGCAGACGGGCGTCGACTGAGCACGTCTTCTACGCTTCATAACGACCGGGAAGATTCACGCGTTCTGTTCACTGCTCCTTGGGCAATTAGGACACATGACTTGCCAATTACCAGAACGTCGAGTGGGGAATCAACTCTTCATGGTTCATCTAGTCCCAACGGGTCTCAAGAAGACGGTCATGAGGATCTCATGTTCAAGACTCACCACCACCAAGGTTCAGAAGGATTCGGTCAGTCTCACAGCCACCACCGAACGTCTCGAAGCACCTTGAGCAAACTCGGAATCTATGCGTATCATTTCTTCACCCGGTGTCTCGTCCCTTGGTCATTCATTGTCAATTGCTTTGGTGTCATCGTGTACACTGGGGCTGGACGAGGAGGATTCCTTCCCTCACTCGCCGCACACTTGATCAAAGGAAGCATCTTTTTCGGATACGGCATCTTGACGTTTGCGCGATACATTGGAGCGTGGTCTGAATACGGGTGGGCCTGGAACTCTCGTCCGTCCCACAAGAAAAAGTCTCGAGTCCCTTCGGCTGAGATGATTGAGAGCTTCGTCATCTTTCTGTATGGCATCAGCAACACATGGTTGGAACGACTGGGCGCAGCCCCTGGGTCACCTTATACGGTCAAGCAAGTTCAACATATCAGTATCGCCGTCATGTTTTGGTTTGCAGGCATGATTGGGATGGCATTGGAGAGCAAGTGGGTCAGGCTTGCCCTGACTCGAGGATCCAGCGTTTTGGGGGAGCATGAGCATGCTCATCCTCGAAGTTATGCATTCAGCTTTAACCCATTCCCTGCACTGGTTATCGGCGTGGTGAGTTGACTTTTTCCTTGCACGTCAATCACCTCGAGCAATGCCCTCATGTTGCTGTATTTGATTTTTACCCCTCATCCGTAGCTCGGAGTCGCCATGTCCGCTCATCATCAAGACTACGTCTTCCAAGTCGAGATTCACGCTATGTGGGGCTACCTCTTGGCCGGATTCTCCGTATTCCGACTCTTGACGTATTTCTACCTTTGGTTGGCACCCCCAACCGACTCGGTCATGCCTTCACGACCCCCAACAGAAGCCTTGGCTTCTTGGTGTTTGGCATGCGGCGGTGTCGTCTTTGTGCTTTCGGATGAAGAGATTTCTTATTCTGCCATGAGACATGGTTGGGATGATAATATGGCGTTCCTCAATTTGGTGAGTCTAGTTTGCGACGAAAACGCTTCTTTGTGAAACCCAAAACGCGAGAGACTGATCATGACGTCGTGCAACCCAGACTGTGGCGCTCGTTCTTTTAATATTTTCGTGGGTCCTCGCCATCATGACCCTTAAAGGGTGGGCAATGTCGAGGTCGTCTACAGCAACCACCACAACACATCTTCGTTCTCGCCGAACCCATTCCGTCACATTTGCATAGAACAAGAGCAATTTAGAGCTAAACAAGCTTGCGCAACTACGTCAAGAAAACTATAATTCCCTCACGCAGCGACAGACAGCAAGCACTACTATAATTCGCTTATAATTGATTATCACACCGCTCATAATCGCATCATTGCATGTCTTGACTGTACGCTAGTTGCGACTCATAATTACCATATGCGAAATTGGGCAGGGCCATGGTCTCGAGCATGATTGCTTATGATGGTTGGAAGTAGCGACCTGCTCCGAAGTGCCAAAGTACTGTATACTGTACATGTTTGGAAAGGGACGCTCACTTTACGGCTACTTGGCTTGTTGCAAGGGTGTACTCGAGTACAAGAGGAAAAATAGAAACGGATGACGTCAAGACCGGGCTCTCAGCGGAGACAGTTCAACTCTTGATCTGAGCCCGTCCATGGAGAGAGGCGAGACTGGTGCCGTCACAAACGATCCGATGTGCGGTATGGCCCTCGTCTCGAAACGTCCTCGCGACTCGAATCCGTCACAAACCCATCATCTCCTTGGTCCTCGCTCTCCGAGCCCGTTTCTTGTCGTCGGCGAGACGGTTTGTCCTTGTTGTCATGACGACTTGCGTGGGCTTGTTGCGGTTTGGATCGTTTGGGTTGCTGTGGGCGTCGAGAAGGCTTGTGGTGCCGGGGGAGAGCCTCTTCATCCGACGACGAGACGTCCGAGGGTTCAAACCCAGAGGATGTTCTCGGAGGCTGGACCTGTCGAGAACGATTACCACTCGTGGCAGTGGTCGGTTGAGCATGCCGTGGTAAAGTCTCTATAGGCGAGTCCTCATCTTCAGAGCTGTGTCCATCATCTACCTCTTTCCGAGGTGAACATGTGCCCTCTTCGGGCTGGTTGGCGGAGGCCTCTTTAGCGAGCTTTTGTTTGCGCTTCTTGTTCCAGAACAAGGCACCTCCGCCCAGCAGAACGAGTACAGCAACACCTATATTTCGAGGAGATAAACACCTCTACTAAGGGGTCTCATGATTTGAGTGACTCACCTGCGGCAGCGTACCCTGCCAACTCGGCGTTACTAATCTCGTCAGTAGTAGTCACAGACCCATCTTTGTCACTGGCAGAAGCACTGGACGACGGATTGGACTTGATCTGGCTGGTGGCGCTTTCGACCGCATCCATAGTCCCTGATGCCAGCGCTGTACTATTGCTGGCTTCCACATTCACAACTGCTTCGCCGGCCGCGACTTCCGAAGCTTGGACAGGGTCATTATTAGGAGCGACATCTGGCAAAGAAGTTGGGTCGACAGAGGCGGAAGAGACGACAGCGGATGGAGCGACTAGGTCAGGCGATCTACTGGGGTCTGGTCCAAATGTCTGCCTCTTGTTCCACTTCTTGAGCGCCTCGGTCGGTTGCGTCGCTTGAACGAGGGAAAGGCACAGTAAAATGGCGATACCCATCAAGGAGAGTTTATGAGCAAGTTGCATGGTGGTGACTAGATAAAAGGTTACTTGAGTGGGTCAAAAGTGAAAAGTCAGGATGTCGGATCGTGAATGAAGAGTTCGGGTTGTGTAGCCCAACGCCTGTAATCGTAGGTAGAAACTGGGACTCGGGAAGCACAATGTATACAGATTGTTCGCAGGCAGCCATGATGGAAGCTGGTGAGTCCTCAACGAGTGATATACTATTGGTGACCTTGCGCCTGAATAACCTAGGAGAATGAATCAAAGGTGCATACCGAGGCGAGTTTCACAAGTGACACACTAGTGCTCGCTGCTTTGAAACACCGAGCGAGCCATACTCGAGCTCTAAAGCAACAATGGTATTCTAAATCATGACGCGGTGTGCTCTCTAAATCAAAAATCAAAGTCGATTTAGGGTGTAAGTCGGTGTCTCGGGTGCGGCAGTGCGGATGGGTGAGTTGCAACCAGGTGGTTGATAATGCTGATACATCTAGACAACCTGGCTAACCCATTGACGTCTGCTGGACACACTTGAGCGCGCAAGAGAATGGATCAGTTGCAGGGTGAGTCTGTATCGGATCCCACCAATGAGCTAAACTAAACAAGTCACCACGCTCGTTGGACGTGTCATTCATCACGCACATACAGAGTTGGCCAAGCAGGCTTCCAACCTGACCTTTTACGACGTCAAGTCGTATTACAATCAAGCCAAGAATGCTGTGTTGAATGTATCGCCCATGGAGGCCAAGGTAGGTGTTCTTGCACGGCCGATTCCATGACTGGTACGCAGAGGCCTGATGCTTGAATGTTTATATCCATCAATCCTCTAGGTCCGAGAAGCCACGGATCCTGATGAACCCTGGTATGTTGTTGGAAGCTACGAGGCTCGACCAAGCCATTGATTATCTGTTTGTGACATGATAGGGGTGCCTCTTCCACCTTGATGCAGGAGATTGCTCAAGCGTAAGCTCAAAAGCCAAGCTAAATGTGAAACCATCTTGAGCTGACTCCCACAACACATGATGGTCGAATCTGACGCTCAGAACCCACAACTTCCAATACTTCAACGAAATCCTGCCCCTCATTTGGTCTCGTTTTCACGAAAGCGAAGCGAGGCAATGGCGTCAGATCTACAAGGTAACTCGAATTCTTGATATGACCGATCCCCAAGAAATCATCTTGCTGATGACGTTTGACAGGCCCTTACTCTTCTAGAGTATCTCGTTAAGAACGGATCGGAACGAGTGGTGGATGATGCAAGAGGCCACATTGCCACGGTGAAGATGCTTAGAAGTTTCCACTACACCGATGAAAAGGGCAAGGATCAGGGAATCAATGGTGAGTTCATGTTGGTGAACCAGACTGTTGTAGACTTGAGCTCATTAACTCCCCTACGGCATCGCAGTTCGAAATCGTGCCAAGGAAATCGTGGAACTATTGAGTGATGTGGAAAAGATCAGAATGGAGCGACGCAAGGCCAAGGCCAATAGAAACAAGTATGGAGGAACTGGTAGTGATGGTATGGGGTCTGGATTTTCGGGCGGCAGTGGATTTGGAGGTTCAGGATCGAGATACGGCGGATTTGGAAGCGATAGCATGCCGGCGTATGGCGGTTCAAGCGATCGGCGCTTCAATCGCCACAATGATGTTGACAGTGAAGGTGAGCACTGCATGTTCCATCAATTTCAACCCATTTCATAGTCATTCATGTGCTAATGTCCCTATCACAGACATTTACCGACCTTCACGCACTCCACAACCTGCCGAGTTTGACGAGTACGATGCTGGAGAAGATGACGACCGCTCTGCAGCAGCCCGAAACAAGACCAGATCGAGAACGTCTGCACCTCCGAGCAGCCGAAGCAGCAGGACCCCCCAAAACGCACCCCCGGCTCCCGCCCCCAAGGACAAGAAACCGACGCCTGTTGTACAGGATCTCTTTGACTTTGGCGACGACGACTTTTCAGCGCCCGTATCAGCCCCTACCCCTCCAGTGGCGGCCGCCCCAGAACCGAAAAAGGATATCTTTGGAGATGATGGTGAGTTGTTGTGATTGAATCCGCAATGACCCATGCAATTCGATGCTGACTGTTCACTTTTGATAGATGACTTTGCCGATTTCCAAGGCGCTTCCAGTTCGACGCCTGCCGCTCCTGTGGCCCAGGCACCAGTTGCTCAGAGAAATGTCTTTGACATGCTCAACCCGGCACCATCCCAGGTTCAAGCCTCGGCTTCTGTCCAAACGACCATGAGACCAGGTATTCCCTCGAGCTCGTCTCGATCTTCCATCCCGCAATCCCAACCCAAACCTCCAACAGCGGCTCCATCTGCCTCCAAACCGGCCTCTGCTGCCGGTGGGTTCGATGACCTCTGGGGTTCCAGCTTGGCATCGCTCGGTGGTGGCCGTCCTGCCAGTCAAAACTCGGCCAACACGAAAAAGTCAATGCTTGATCTTGACAGGGAAAAGACTATGGGCAGCCTCTGGGCGGCTCCCGGTGGAGGGTCCAAACCAGCCGGTGGGGCATCGAGTTCGTCGACCGCCCAGAACAAAGCCAATGATACCTTTGGCGATCTGTTGGGCTAGCCAGGGATGTTGTATTGCACCAGTCTTTGATGTTGCTTGAGATTTCCATGTGTTTATATGCGCATCTGTTGATGTTGTTGTTAGCCGGCGGCGCGCGAGTGAAGAGGTCGAGCGACCACACTTTACGATGGAGTAAACATGATCTATAGCATCGTCTTGTCCACAGAATACTGTACTGTAACGACCAACTCGGTTTGAGCTCACATTCACACACACTCACACACTGCTCGCCCACCATGTCCGACGCTCGCCTGCGAAGATGTAGAAAGGAGATCATGGGCAAGTCGGGGCTCTCCATTCGCAACGATCGTGACGCTTGTGTTGACCAGATTTTGGCATCTGTTGGGGGGTCTTGTTTAGATTGTCAAAAGGACAAGGTATCGGGAATCACCATTGAGAGTGAGTTTATATCCCCCGATGTATTGGCGGCTGGTACTGACGACCATACTTATGCTCATTACCTTGACTACGTCTGGTCAGCTGTCGATGGTTCACCAACACATCTCTTGGGCTCATTCAAGGGTCCTGTACGTCTCATTATCTCGTCCATCACCCCTCGTCTGCTTCTGAACCCTCTCTGCCCGGGAAATTGGTTTGTTGCTCATCACTCGACGTTCCCTCGCCCATGTGTGTTTTCAGGAAAACTCTCCTTACGAGGGCGGTAAATTCGATGTGGATATTGTGATCCCAGAAGCATACCCTTTCTCGGCTCCCAAGATGAGATTTATCACGTAGGTAGCCTGAGGCATCATGTTCAAGTTTGACGATCAAGCTGGGTTGTTGACGGTTGATTTTTCTCTTTGGGATCGGCGTGTTTAGCAAAGTGTATCACCCAAATGTCTCTTCTGTAACGGTGAGTCTTGTGACATCAAAGATTGGGTCAGACTCGAGTTATTCATGTATCAAACGGTGTCGTCTTTTCACCCCACTCCCATGGATCTAGGGCGCCATCTGTCTGGGTGAGTCAAAAGGTCGACTGTTCAAGACTCGTATACCACGGCTGATCTCGCTACAACGTACAGACATTTTGAAAAGCAATTGGAGCCCGGTGTTGACACTGAAAAGTACACTGATCTCATTACAAAGTCTCTTGACGGATGCTCAGCCCGATGACCCTCAAGACGCCCAAGGTATGTTGCCATTGTCAATTTTGAATGAAAATGCTCTCTATCAAGTCGCTGCAACATAACTCTTGTCACATCTAGTTGCCGGTCATTACAAGCGAGACAGGGCTTCATTCGAGGAAACAGCTAGACAATGGACCGTCCAATACGCGGGCGCTCAAGGGAATACCAATGGAAGCGGAGCGCAGCACGAGGTCATTGACTTGACCGTGAGCAAAGCGGAGAAAGCAGGCTTGTCCCAAACGAGCGTGGACAAGTTTGTGGCGCTGGGATTCGATGAGGATACGGTATGCTTTGATACAACTCACCGCCGAGGTAGGCTACAGGCTGAACACTTTTCTTCTCACGCCAGGTCATTCGAGCCTTGTCAGATCTCAATTACCGAGGATCCAATGTCGCCAAGGTCAGCGACAATGCTGTGAGTTGACGTGTGCCGTGGCTACTCGAGTGCAAGACTGTCTCACCATCGTATGGCGATTTGTATGATCTCTAGGTGGTGGAGGCTCTCTTGTCATAGACTTGACACCACGTCTATTCGGTCTCTGAAGAAACGAACAGGAACGGGGGGCTCTGTGACGGTATAAACAAGACACGCTTCATGCGACTTGTTACTTCTTTGAATCCTATCACATGTATCTATCGCACATGCCATATAGCAGCATATCATCTTTCCTGTATCTGCGCTTGAACAAGTGAGACGCAAGATAGATTAACCCGTTTGCTTTCAGCTCGGAAGTGTATGTTGTTGACAATTCACACGAATGTAATGCGACGATGACGACATGGTCGCATGGTCTACCCCTTACTCAATGTCTCATTGCTTGATACTCGATATAAGACTGGAATGTACAACGCACCCTTTGGCCAACTTCCTGGCTCGACTTGAACAAGATTTTTACGCACTGTCCACACACCATGTCTCGTCAATCCATTCCTCAAATCATCCGGGATCATCTACCCAAATCGATTGACCCATCCGACCTTGTCTCCGTATCAGGTGAAATCTACCTGCACAAGCCCACGTCGAGCAAGATCCTCGCCAAGGTCGCTTCTGGGAAAGCCGTCCCCCAATTGGTCGGGGAGACCGAGAGCCTCCGTGCGATGGCTCGTACGTCGACTGACTTTGTGCCCAAGCTATACGGCCATGGCAGGGTCGTCGTCGAGGGTGGTAATGATCAAGCGTGTATGATTTCGGAATGGATCGATTTTGGCGGGTCCAAAGGTTCAGCTAGTACGCAGAAAGAACTGGGTGTCAAGCTTGCCAAGATGCACACTGCCCCCCAAAACAATGACGGCGGAGGAGACAACACCTCGACAAGCCAACAACGTTATGGGTTCCCCGTCCCTACGCATTGTGGAGTCACCGAGCAGGATAACACGTGGGAGCAAGACTGGGCCACCTTTTTCCGTGAACGCAGGCTCGGGGACTTGGTCAAACGGATTGGAGACGCCGAGATCACCGATTTGTGGACCAAGATGCTCGGAAACGCTGTCCCCCGGTTGCTCAACGATTTTCAACCTGCGCCCCGACCCGTGATTATTCATGGTGATCTCTGGTCGGGCAACGTGGCGACGGATGCCAAGGATGGTCGACCCGTGATTTTTGATCCTAGTAGTTATTACGGGCACAATGAAGTCGAGTTGGGTGTGACGAGGATGTTTGGAGGTGAGTCCGCCGCCGGGGAGGGACGGGAATGTTTTTTGGTCAGACGTCGCATGTGTGTAGACTGACCGAGTGCCTGTTTTGCCACTCGACGTATACAGGATTCACTCAAGACTTTTATCGAGCCTACCATGAGATTCACCCCAAGTCAAGTCCACACTATGACGAACGGCAGACACTTTACGAGTTGTATCACCATCTCAATGTGAGTCTTGGTATGGCTTATTATCAAGAGGGTTCACACGGACTTGACGCTGAATTTCCTTTACCTCCCCTCCCCTTGTACAGCATACGCTCATGTTTGGAGGTGCATATAAATCCGGAACGGTCCGAATGATGCAAGATTTGATTTCGTGGGCAGACAAGCAATAAGATGCTGGCGTCTTCTTCTCATCGTGCGGTCTCCCCGATGTAAATTCGCCAGGAGAACGAATCTCAACACTGTATCGTGGTATCATACAAAAAGCAAATAAATGTACACCATGTATCCAACACACATTTTTTACACATGCGATCCCCACGCCGTTAATCATCCCTCCACTGCCTGACATTCGAGTTGCACCAGACATCTCCCCAGACATTGGCACCCCGATCACTCTCCCCCTCACATTTCCCATCATCTTCTTCATCCGGACCACAATAGGCATAACTTTGATGAGCAGTGACGCCTCTGACCGGACACCGAAACCCGAGAAAGACAGGGCACCTTCGATCGACCCGTCGACAGTTGGCCAGGCAAGGCAAGAGTTCGTCATAGTCGTACGCTGGATTGGCCGAAAGGCTTGTTCGCGGTGACGAAGCGTTTCTACGGACGGTCATGGGGATCTTGGACGACTTGTCGCTGTCGCTGCTGCTGCTACTGCTGCTGGATTCAGCCTTTTTCGTAGACGCTTGTGTTTGTTGTTGCGACGCACACCGGGGTACAATGGATCGGCAGAGCCAGTCTCGGTACTCGCCAAAACAATCTGTACATGAACTGACCGGCGAGTATAAATCACGATCGCATGCCTGGGAGAGCAGAGAGGTAGAGAATGAATTGAGCGATGTCGTGAGTGCGTTTTCCAAGTGCTCGGGGAGAGTGGTTATCGGAGCAAAAGGAATTTCGCCGCCGTCGATAGGATCGAGAGGAGCGGCATAACCAATTGAAGGACAAATGTCGAGATTATGGACGAGAGGGCAGGGGAACGTGGTTTCCTTGGTCGTCATGTACATGGGTCCAAACAGGGTTCCGCGAGTAGGAGTGATGCTTTGAGCTGGACTGCCCAATGAAAAGTCTTGACGAGGCAATACTGCCCAGACCGTATAATTGACCTGGTCAGGTTCGAGGTTTGAAGTGATCCAATCCCACCTCCATCCCTCGGATCGTTGGACAAATGTACTGGCAGTATTGGCGCCTAGCCCCCCTTGCCCTGCAAGCTGCTTGGTCACATTGTACGAAGACGAGTTCAAGAGAGGTCCAAACCCGGACAAGTCTCCGGTACTATTGATGGCTCTATGAATGGCGCACATGCTCGAGGCTAAACCGCCCCAAGACGTGTTTGCGTCCAAGATCCCACCCATATCTGCCCACTTGGACGTTTCCACGATCAGAGGAAACATGGGATACCTCGAGGATAGGCTAGTTCCGTTCAATTCAGGGTCTTGAATCTTGTTGGGTAAAGGCGAAGGTAGTGTGTAATTGGGATAAGCGGGGATGGGCAAGAGGTCGAGCATGAGGTCGAATCCTATGGGCGGTGAATAGACGAGAGATTGGCTCGAGGTGGTATCGCCCAGCAATGGGTGTTGAGTCGAGACTCGGTGGATTGGAGCTACCATGTAGAAAAGTAAGAGTCATGTCAGTGCTTGTGCTGCTGTCACGAGTGTATCAAACACATGTTCGAGTGACTGACTCACCATCCATCTGAATGGCAACTTCGACATCGATATCATCCCCTTGGTCACCAAAAATTCCAAGGACACCACCATCCCCCATCCAACCGGTCCAGTTGCCGAACCCGGCCTTGTACTCTAGATTCACAAACCAGAGATATTCTCCTTTGGTAAGCTCAACCACACGATTGGCGGAAAACTCGTCAAAACTCCCCGAGCGATCTTGTTTCGGTTTCAACTCGTTGAAATCTTCATCCCATGGGGTTACCGAGAGATCGGTCAAGGACGAGTTGGATAACAGCAGGATTGGGTATTGATTAGATTTCGGAGGCGCACATATATTGATGGTAAGGTAGAGCTTCTTGTCCATGGATACTGGTGGAATGGAGACGTAGGCGGTCGCATTCTGGCCAGTTGTGGGTCGTGTTACGTTGATTGAGCGCAATGTCGGGGGAGGCGAAAGCTGAAAGTTGATGGCTGCATTTGTAAACTCTATCAAGCATGTCAATAGCACCAGGACAGCAGCGAGAATCCAGCCAGAGGACGGCTGTGATCGTGGTCTCATCAAGTTTGCCCGACAGCAGCGGCCGGCGCGAATATGTAGAATGTGATTCCTCGAGTCAATTCATGAGCGATCCAAGTCTCCCAGGCTTCATGTGTTGTCATGAATGTGTCGCAAATACCGAGTACTGGATGGTCACTGCTGTGGTTACTCGTTGCTTGCCCAAGGATGCTGTGGGCTGTGGCTAGCCGAGCGACCAGACGACTGCTGATGATTCCGCAGGCAATGAATTGTAAACAAGCAGGGCTGCCTCCACTTACTTGATTTGACTAAATGCACTTGCTGAGCGCAGGTTGACTAATCCCACTTACCCAATGATCTCACGTGACTTTACCTCGGTCTTTCGCGCGCACACGACTGATTTCAAATGTTGAGCAGAGTCAAGCGCAAAAGTCGAGACCTCGCGCTTTCTCATGTCACCACTGGGTTCGCGCGCTGTCTGTCGGTCGGCTGGGATTGACGCCTGTGATTGACTGTGAGACGATGAACCTCGGGACACATTGTGACGAGAGGATTCTCTGCTCTCTTTCTCAACCGCCAAAAGACCTCCTCAGCGTTTCACCGTCAAGATGTCTAAGCGTACGTATTCTGTTGATTTTGAACGAGGGATCTTTGATTGGATGGTGAGCATGGGTCTTGTGCGGGAATGGGAAACTCTGGACATCAATACGCACGCATATGGGAGTCCGATACACGACAAGCTGGACCAGAATACTCAGTCTCGTCGGATGTGGATTCAATAGTGGAAGCGGTCGAATGCAGTCAGCAACAAGGGCGAGTGAGCGATGGGCAGCAAGGGCAGATGAATAGCGGATTTGACGGATGATGGTTGATCAGCGGAATCGGTACACCATGGACGACACTCGACTTGGATGCAAAGGGCGATATGCCGTCGTTGCTGCTACCGACCACTACAACTTGATAGCGACAGTCTCTTGGATCAAAGTCGGCAATTGTCGGCCTGTCCCGCAAATGCTGCTACTCGACCTATCGACTCGTGGACCAAGATACTGCATCCATCAATTGGATGCAAGTCCATGACGAGACTGTGAACGATTACCCGCACAAGACCCCTGACCCTGTCCAAAAAGTGTCGCCCGTTGCTCCCAATGTCAGTCACTTAGATTCGTTGCCTCTTTTCATACAGCCCAAGCTACCGGATCCAAGTTCCGCATGTCTCTTGCCCTCCCTGTCGGAGCGGTCATGAACTGCGCTGACAACTCTGGTGCCAAGAACATCTACGTCATCTCGGTCATTGGATTTGGTGCTAGGCTGAACAGGCTTCCCGCTGCCTCTGCCGGTGACATGGTCATGGCGTGAGTACTGTTGTTGCCTTTTTGCCCGGCCCAGCATCTCCCTTGAAGCGTGCAAATGGGAGACATGTCCTGACGATCATTGCACATCTCCACAGATCCGTCAAGAAGGGTAAGCCCGAGCTCAGGAAGAAGGTTATGCCCGCTGTCGTTGTCCGACAGAGGAAGCCTTGGAGGAGAAGGGACGGTGTCTTCCTCTACTTTGAGGACAATGCGTGAGTTGTTTTCGGGCTCATCGTCAAGACTCGTTTGTTCCATGATTCTGACTGGTGTGCATCATTTCATGATGATAGTGGTGTCATTGTCAACCCCAAGGGAGAGATGAAGGGATCCGCCATTACTGGACCCGTCGCCAAGGAGTGTGCTGACCTCTGGCCCCGTATCGCATCCAACTCTGGAACTGTCGTTTAAGATTGTTTTATGATGAGCGGATGTACCGGATATGCATATACACTTTGATCACCCCACGTCCCTCTTGCCCTTGACGCCGTTGCTGCCCATTTGACATAGTGAAGCATGCATGTGAATTAGACTTTTGCCCGAGACGTTGCGTAATCAAGTTTTTCACGTCTACAGGAACAACAGCAAAGGACGAGGGAGGCTTGTTGAATAGAGGCACGGGATACAAGCACGTAAGCAGGCTACACAATAATGTTCCTCGAATCCCTCTCTGTGGAAAAACAGACTGAGAATAAATGTGGGATCTCTAGCGTAGGAGCGCGGGAGCAGCAGCAGCACCCGCCGCTGCCCCGCGCGCCATTGTGCAATCGATGTTTCACTCGAGGTTTGACAAGCTCGACAAGAGAATTACTAGCAGAGACTGCGTGCAGAATAGAATCAGCTGCTGGATGCTGTGGTTACATGTCTATAGCAGGGACCCACTTCAAAGAATATAAAGACGGTGAGACACGGTTAAATGGTTATTACAGTATTACTATTACAATCAAATTCATCCACCATGATATCCATGATAAACGGCTGCTGATCCCTCGCCACACAGCAAGGCCAGGCAAGCTTGTCACCGTTCAACATCATGACATTTACCAAGAAACCACCTCCTCCCGAACCCAACAATGGTCAAATCACCATGTCATCCACTGCAAGTGGCCGAAACTTGGCCTACGAGTCCACGCGTCTTTTACATATCCCTGGAGGCGTCGGGGCCCCTGATGAATGGATCCCTAGCATGGTCGCCGTCTTTCTCACCTCCATCCTCGTCGTCGTCTTTTCCTCACGGTCCACGAGCTCGAGGTTTCCTCGACGGTATCAAGTTTCCATAGGGGCTTCATTACTCCTCCGGTCGGTCCAATTGATGGCTAGAGTCGTCTCGTGTCGCGAAGGGCCCATGATTGGTCTTTTGAGTGAGTCGTCTCTAATTTTCCAATTGGTGGTTCACCAAAAACTCATGAGGAACACGGCGGCACCCCCCTCACAGTTGTCCAGTCCATGACGGGATCATTTATCCTGTGCATTCTCCTCGAACTCCTTTTACACCTCGTCGAGACGTTTGTGCTTGGATTGACCCTAGCAGAAGATGGGTCAGAAGAGCAAGACATGACAGAATCAGCAAGAAAGCAAAAGGCATTGATTTATACGGTCGCAAGGTAGTTTTTTTGTTCTTGTTCAAAAAGTATGGATAAGTGTTGCTTCTCGTTTTCAACTGACACCTAGAGAATGGCCCTGGCCGGGTTTTCTTTGATTTCCGTGTTACCGACCTCTCCCTGTAGTGCACTGAGGGCGGGACTCTTGGTGGCTGCAATCCTGCGAGTCATTTCGGGAGGGATTTTGAAAACGGCGTACCACGAACAAGAAAAGTATCACACCGTGGTTTCAGCGCTGGCCATAACATTCGCCATGATTGTACTGGGTGAGTTGTGCTGCCATGGTAGCAGTGGCACCGTCTCGAGCACAAAGTCTGAGAGCTGAGCATGGATTGTATTGAATGATACACAGTCGTGGGAGGATTCCTGATCCTCACGATTGCGTTTAATCATCTCAGATTCGAGACTGCCGACGTCTTTAGATCAGGTTGTTTGCTTTTCATCGCAGCCCTGCTGACGGTCAGCAGTATCTATCGATTGGTGAGGATTTTTCCATCTTGCTAATCTCGAATGACCAAAGATAGCTTGACTGACCTGCCCCACAACAGTTGACATCAGTCTTTGGCAGAGTGCTCAATTCGAAGCCGCCCTTTTATCTCTTGCTACTCCTCCCCGAATGGATCGTGACATTCATCTTTATGACACTCGTCCCCAGCCTGGGATCGTTTAGTAAGCCCGGCCAATTACAAGATCATTGGCCTAGGTGGTATCACTTTCAACGCTCCAAAGCTCGGGACGAACCGGAAGATGTCGACGTCAACGAGACGCCTACTCCACCACGGCCCCATGCACGCCAACAGCCCTTGTCTGACACTTTGACCCATCACTCACCACCAAATCCCCAGCAAGATGCAACCATGACGCACAAAATGATTGGTGTATCGTCTCTTTTTCCTATAGGCTTGCACAAGCGATTCACATTTGTCAAACCCGGTCGTGGTGGGGGCAAGCTCAACTAGCCAGGCGAATCAAACCCACTTGTAGCCGCGGTGTTGAAAAACTACGAGGTGATCGACCGGCGCTGTCGACTGGCCAAAAACTATCCGCTCAAAAGAATGCATTCAAACGGTTGGCATCGGGGTGACTGTTGGTAGACGTGTGTTTTGTTTGGGGGAACAATGACCGTATTGTAAATATGTAAATGTACCCTGATTACGTGATGAGAGACGCATCGATACCCATCTAAAAAGAAACACTGTCAACATGGCACAGTATGACCTTGTAAACATGGTGTCCATGGTCATGTTACACATTCTCCTAGAGATCATCTATAATGTAAGGGATACAGGGCGTACGCGTGGGTTATTTGTTGTTTTTTGGGGGGTGGCGGAATCGAGTCAAACGTTGACTCGTCGCCCTAGTGGAACGAAGGAGGAATCAACCCGCGAGGTCCGTACCATTGACCGGGCAGGGACCATTTAAAGTAGGCGTAGGGAAACACGGTCTTGACCAAGGGCATGAACAAGGGGTTGGGCTTTCGCTGGTCGATACCGAATTTTCCAAATGTTTCCATTGGCTGTGTGTGTGTGTGTGGGATGTGAGCCAATGACGGAATCACACAACCCAAAAAACACTCAAGAGCTCACCTGAGCGGTATATCCACTAAACTCGGCCAACATGACTCGATCACTCGCAATGGTCAATGGGCACGAAGCGTACCCACTATACGAAGCCGTCCCGACCTTGCCAGTCTCCATCAACTTGCTCAGATTTTCCGTCAAGACGGGCGCTTCCGCTGTAATAGCCGCTGCCGTCTTGGACGTAGGACAGCTCGATGCATCCCCTAGGGAAAACACATTTGGAAACTTGGTCGATTGAAGCGTGTGCTTGTCCACGTCGACCCAGCCGACGCTATCAGCCAATGGAGAGTTTTTCACAAAATCAAACGGGCCTTGGGGCGGGACGACGTGGAGGAAATCATAGGCGCGTTCAATCTTGTCCGACGGTTGCTTGGTGGATGCAAACACGGCGACTTGGTCCTTGGCCCGGACTTCGACCAGATTGTGATTAAACGTGCCCTCGATCCCTCGTTGTTGACGGAGCGCTTCCAAGGGCTTGTTGTAATAAGGGACACCAAACATGGTGGGGAGACCGGTCACGAATTCCGTCTGGATCGATTCGCCTCGGCCGGATTTGGACCACCTGTCCCACGCCATGTGGAGCATTTTTTGAGGCGCACCGGCACATTTGACCGGTCCAAAGGGTTGAGTAAACACGGCTTTGCCTTGCTTGAGGCCCTCGATGAGGTCCCAGGTGGTGTTGCAGGTGTCGTACGAGTAGATGCTGGATACCTTGGTTCGAAGAGGGTCGGAGAGTGCTTCCGAGAGTCCCTTGACAGCGTCCCATTCTGTACGAGTGTGTGTTTAATCATTCACATGGTGAGCTTGCAGTCGGCAAATGAAAGACATAGACAGACCAACTCACTCAACCTCAACCCAGGGGCCACGACGAGATAGTCATACTTGACCGTCTGTCCATCTTCCGTCGTCAACGAGTTTGAACTCGGGTTCAAGTGCTTGGCGTGCGACTGGATATGAGCAAACTGAGGACCGATGACCGAGTCCATGGGTCGGGAAAAGTCTTGCTTGTCTGATAACCCGGCTCCGACCAGCGTCCAACCGGGTTGATAGTGGTGGAGTTTTGCTCCCTGTGCGATAAATACGTATACCCATCGGTTGGCTGGTCAGTGTGTGTGTCTGTATTGAACGGAAGCTGGTACATGGGGTTCACCAGACTTACATCGACAATGGCAATGTCCCCTTGACCAAGCTCTTTACCATCCCACTTGAGCTTGTTGTACAATTGGTTGGCCACTGCGAGACCTCCGGCGCCTGGCAAAGATGGTCGAGGCGTTGTGGGGTGAGCCGCCACCGTCACCCACTTTTTCATTGTTTCAAAACGCAAAAGAAAACCGACTCACCAGCACCGATCACGACGACCTTGTGCTTGCCCGAGCTGAGAGGCGAAGCAGCAGCGGCAGTCGAGGCAAATCGCGCAGTGTTCAAGAGTTTGGAAGCCATTGTGTGTGGATGAGTGTGGATGTGTGTGTGTGTGTTGAAACAGAGTCGAGACTTTTACAATCTTGGGAATACCTTTTTGTACACCACTGGTGCTACCTCCTCTCTCTCTCTCCTCTTTTATACACATTTTCTCTTACTACTAGGTCCAGGCAGCGGTGGATGGTCGGAATCGAACGCACGTCACCGGCGAAACTTGTATTCGTAATAACATCAGTACGTAGCGGGCGGGCGGGGACGACTGGATCCTGACACAGAATAGACCTGGGAGACACTATGCAACGATGAACGATGAACGGCATGGTTGTGATGCATTGACATGATGATACCATCTACTCTGCCTGTCCCTCTTGCCTGTCTTGCCACCTTTGTGGATGCTGCTGATACTCTGGTCCCAAAAAGAGTGGATTCGTCTGACCAAACGAACCGCGCGCGTTTACTTTGCCGATTCGGATTCCTCGACACTACTACTACTGCCACTCTTGGGCCGTCGCTGGACAATCTTGTCGACGATTCCGAATTTCAACGCTTCCTCAGCTGTCATGAAAAGATCTCGTTCGAGAGCACGATCTGTCATTATTCACCCCCAACGGCAATGCAAACCCCGAGATCGTCAACATTGTTTTGGTCCCATACCCACACACCCGGCCGTTCCATCATGTGTCGCGCTCACTCACCGAATCGATCTCGAGCATTCTGGAATCCTTCTCCGTCAGTCTCACAGTGCTCAGCGTAGATTCTAGTCAAGTATTCACGGATCCTCAGGATCTCTTTGGCATGAATCGAAATATCCGTCGCTTGTCCACTAGCTCCTCCAGAGGGTTCTGTTAAATGCATTCTACATGATGAGATGGGGTGGTGCAGTGACATGCTAGCCCCGAGGTTTTGCACTCACGATGTATCATGACACTGGCGCTGGGTAGACAATACCGGTGCCCTTTTGAGCCTGTATATTCACACAATGCACAGTGAATAGGCGTCCCTTTAGCAACACGAGCAACACGTTCGAGGGAAACTCACCTCCAGCGAGCAGCAATGAGCCCATTGAAGCTGCCAAACCAACACAAAATGTATGAATTGGAGGGGCAATGTACTGTGAATGACGGATTGTCTCAGCATGGTCAGACCAACCGATCCAGCCCCTCTGTCAAGATCGACTCACCTGCATCTGGAGGACCAAGCAGAATAAGGTGCGCAAAAAAGAGGGAAAAAGACGTTCAAATGACAGCTGGTCTCACCAAATCAAAGCTAGACTCACGGTGTCATAAATTCCCAGCCCAGCTGTCACCACCCCTCCAGGAGAATTAATGTACAATTTGATAGGCTTCTTGCTATCTTCGGCTTCTAGAAACAACAATTGAGCTGTTACGAGAGTGGCACTAGTATCGTCCACCTAGCATAGTGAACGAGACATGACATGAGCATTCGCTCGGATCGGAGTGTTTAATCCCCCCAACAAGTCTGCCACAGATGCTCACCCCGCCAATGAACAAGACTCTTTCACGTAACAGTCTTGAGAAAATGTCATAGGATCGTTCACCTCTCGACTATGGGGTAGTATCGGGCTCCAGTCAGCATAAGAGCTCCTTTGCAAGACACGGAAATATCGCCGACTTGCCGTTTGTTCAATCACAATAGGCACCAGAGCATCCCTCACGACGGGGTTACTCGCCGCATCTCCTCGAAACCCAAAAGAGTCACTACCTCCATCGTTTGGTGTTGAAGAGTTTGATTGACCAAATGTGAGACCAGAGAATGGACGAGCAGCAGCGGCCCGTGTTGTCCCCGTTCGGTATGCCGTGGCTGTTTGTTGAATGAATCGCGGTAAGGCCGACCGGTCGTAGGCGAGTCGAGACATGACTGATCAAGATTGATGGGGAAACTGAAGCGGAAGGTGGTCTAAAGTTGTCTAGTTGATGGAAGGGATACGGATAGTACAAAACAAACAGGTACGTCGAAACACTCTGAGAGATGAGCACGATTCGTAAGAGGCATTACATGTAGTCGATTACTACACTCGATCACCCCGACCACGCACTCGACTTACTCGGGAACCTTTGGATCAGGACAGATAGATCCTATGCTTGTGAGATATGAGGTTTGAGTGATATTATGACAAGTCAGTGGACCAGGAGAATAACACTCGAATACCCATGCACCATGCATACTGCTGTATGTTCCGCCCCTGGTCGTCGTAAGACGTCGTTACAGTGAGCGCGGCGTACTCATCGCATGCTCAATCCAAGTGGAATGACGCTCAACGACCACCATGACATGCTATGGTCATTGCTTGGCCACAGTAGCGGGTACCCTGCATCAGCTTGAGGCACATTCGCATCGGTTCATGGAAATGCACAATGAAATGCAAACGAAAAGTCCATGACAGCACACTCCCTCGCACTCTCCATCTCCCGCTCTCCTATGGATACAAAACATGGTACACAAAATCGTACATTGAGCTCGTGCAGCTCACAAGACACCTTGCGTATGGTACTGGTACTGTTTATTTTTGTCATGTGTAACCAGCGAGTCAATCGGTCAGCAACGGTGTCTCCTCTGAAACGGCGTCTCTCGAAGCCGACACGTACCGTATCGTACAACTTGGTCCAACTCGATCCGACCGAATTGAGAATCAATCTCTCCACATATGCATCTACCGCCTGAGCAGTCAAACCGAGCTGGAATCGTTCACGAAGATGGGTCGATGTTTGATCGCCATACATTTGGAAACAATCCAGTCTCGAGTCTGAGTGCGAAACACATCAACGTGAGTTCTTTCTCTGGCACAGTTGTTCATTCACTTTGATGGGCGACACATACCTTTTTGCATCAATTCGACCATGGCTGTCAATGTCAAAATGGCAAACAAAGGTCAGTCGGGCGTCTCACGGGTAGCTTGACATGAACGAATGATACTTGCTGATTATACTGTCCGAGTGTTTTCGTGCGGCTTCAAAGCCTTCTTTGAATAATTTCTTGAAATGAGCAAACCCAGGGGAATCCAATCCTCCCATGATTTCCACATAATCCTGTATACACCACGTATGAGCTGCCGCACTCGAACCTTTTGGTGTCCACATCACATGAGTCAACACCGCGACTCACCATGGTGAGCTTGAAAGGCGCAGCCTCGAAGCGAATGTTACCTCCCGGTGAATTGCTCAACATGAAACCAAAGTCGATATGGATGACATGACCATCACGATCAATCAGGATATTGCCATTGTGTCGATCTTTGATTTGGAGCAAGAATGTAATGACGCTATAGGCAGCCAGTGATTTGATAAAGTTGCGTTGAGCCTTGGCGAATCGACCGGAATCGGGTGCTCCATACGTCTATTGTCGTCGAGATGAATCGCAAGTGTCAATATGATGACGACTAGGAGCGAAAAAGTAAACGCTCAGCTTACCTGGACGAAATGGTCCATCAGGGTGACGTTACCAAGACTTCCTTGGTTCATTCGTCTGGCATACTCGGCCTTTTTAATGGAATGCACCGACACCGCGTCAGTGATTGTCTCTACCAAACCAGTCTTGTCTCCCGTGACCAATATCCGGAAACTGAATAACATGAACAATCAGTCAACCCCGGCAAGTCAGCACATGATACGCCGTCTCTGTGAATCTAGACTCACAATCGGACCCAACAGTCACAGTGCTCCTCTTTCCAAATCTGCCCAAATCGCTCGATTAATTGTGTAGCCAATTGCTCTTGTCTCAAGTCATCGCCCGTCTTGACAATGACAGACAAGACATTCCACCTAGCCAAATGACCCCACGGAGAGGCAGCCTGTATCCGGCTCTTTTTCGCACTCCATGATTCCTTGAAAATGATAGCCGAGGGGTCGTCCTTGTTCAATTCTCTGCGGATAATACTCTCGTCTTCGGCCGATTTCTCGTCGCTCGAGCTAGGCTGAACAGTGTATCCCTCGGGCTGAGCCGTCATACGGGACACTCGTTCTTCCTCAAGAGCCATCATTTCTCGCATGATTCGGTCTCGAATCGCCGTCGCTTGGACTGGATCGAGCTTCATTCTTGCCGACGAGGAAACCGGTGTGGACGGCTGGGATCCATCGAGCGCGTTCTCGACCGGTCCTTGGCTCCGAGCAGCCGACGCTGCTTGGGAATCCAAGGGTCCGTTAGAATGACCGCTGCCTCCGCCACCCTTTTCGGCCTTCATGGAGGCATTGAGTTGAGCCAACATGACGGCAGCTGTTCGCATACGCTCCGAATAGTCCTCCAATGTGATCAAATGGCGGGACGAGTCTCCAGACTCGAAAGGTGTCGGGGGTGCATTCGTGTCGGACAATGGTGCGTGTTTCATGGCGCTGCTGCTGACCGATGGCG
Source organism: Filobasidium uniguttulatum (assembly GCA_039545395.1). Classification (NCBI taxonomy): domain Eukaryota; kingdom Fungi; phylum Basidiomycota; class Tremellomycetes; order Filobasidiales; family Filobasidiaceae; genus Filobasidium; species Filobasidium uniguttulatum. The sequence goes on along the minus strand of BCJK01000005.1, from coordinate 565,819 downwards.
AGGTGGGAAAGGATAGGCCCACGGCGGATGATGCCCGAGAGAGTGAAGGAGCTCTTGACCAAGCAGCCGCATCAATCACCTTGTTCTTGGGCGCCACAGGGACAGGAAGAGAATCTGCCAAGTCTGCGGTCCGATCTTTGGATGTTTTGGAGGAATAGTCGACTCCGAAAATTTGTTCAATCAAATCGACTTCTTCCGGATTTCCTTGGCCTTGGCTGTCTGTAGAACCTCTACGGATGATTGGAGAAGATGGTCCGCTTGACCGACGAGGTGATGACGGCCTGCGCTCGCCATGACTAGGCCGACGCTCTTGCGTATCCACAGATCCTGTCCCCTTGAGATGGCCTGCAGCCGGCCAACCCAATCCATATTGTTTAGCTCTAGGTCCTTCAATAGTCTCTATCCCTTCTCGCTGTCGTTTCTTCATCTCCTCTTGTATCAAAATCTTCTTCAAGAGTTCCCGATTCGATCGACGGGTGGGATCAAAGTCGAGATCGTCTTCAAGGATTTCCAGATGTAACAGATACGGTACCTTTTGCGCCGAGTTGAGCACAACGCTATCACCAGGTGATATCCGGACGATACGGTGATGGCCTCGAACCTTGTCGGCAGGTCCTCGATCTTTTCTTCCCAACAAAGCAGCACCCATTCGTTCTCCTCCATTTTCGTGAGCATGATCGGCCGGGCACCAAAGTGGCATGCATACTTCGGCAGGGAGACTATGATTCAAACCTGTCAATTCAGCTCGCAGGGCACTCAACCGGGCAGGTTTGGGGATGACGAGCAATCGGGTGCTAATGTCCTCGAGGGCGGTGAGGAACCGGAACTCGCTGCGGCAGTAATGACTGCGCAGTAATGCTCGCTGGGCGTTAAAGTCGTACAAGTGGAAAAGACTCTCCGGTGTTGGCAGAGGAAGTCTCAACGGTGACTTGTCAGATCTTCCGTTCGACAAAGATGGGGTGCTGTGGAACGGGGCCACGACTGGAGGGGTCGTGTGACCTGTCCGAGAAGAAGGTCTCGAGATGGAATCTGATCCGTTGAGTGCCCGCTGGACCTTTGATTGTGGTTTCAGAGATAGGGGTGAGTTTTGTGCTGTAGGCGACGGTAACACCTGGGGATTTTCGAAATGGTTTTTGGTGGGAAGCGAGGGCGATGTATGAGAGGGATGATGACTCGGTGTAGTGGGCACCGAGGTGCGCAGGGTCGATTTCTGCAGTGTGCCTGACGGTCTGAGATGATGTGTCGGATCTTGTGAGCTCTTTGTCCGACTGAAAGACTCCCTTGTACGTGGACTCGAGTCTCCGTCAGAATCATCCGAAAGGGATGCATTTCGTGTCGCGTTGACGAGGGTCGTCTCATCCGTGCCGGGTCCATCGAAACCGTCGTCTGTGGATATCGCAATTCGTTTCCGTGTGTCTTCCAAGTCGTCCCGTGGCCGACGACCTTGTGCCAGTGCCACTTGACCTGTCATTTGAGCCAATTCGGGCATGCCTGGAGTGGACGCCAAAACAACACCCAGACCGACTAGAGCAGGTGGTACATGAGGGTTGACTTTCTGCTGACGATATCTATCTCGGATGTTCATGGCAAGTTGAGCTGCAGCATTACCTGCTCGTGCGTCTAGCTTCTTTTGAGTCTTGGCGACGACATTTGTTGTCGAACCATAGGGTGTTGCTGGCAGAGATTGGTAAGGCGACTTTGAGGTGTCGGGAGGATCGCCAAAGACAATCTCGTGGCACCGATGTAGCACCCGTGTACAAACTTTGAAGGACTCTGATCTGTTGTTTTTCTGAATGGAAAGGTCTCGTAGAGCTGCTTGCATGAACCAGAGCGTCTGTAGATGGTGTGAGCAATGGAAAGTGAGATGTAGCCAAGCTTGAACGGATTTCTGCAATGACATGACGTACGAGCATGGCCGAGTGCGTGCTCTCTTCTGCCCGTTCAACCACAAAGGTCTCCAACGCACTCGACTGCGAGGGGCGTGTGATCAAAAGGTGACTATATAATTTTTGCCAATCGTTTAGTGACAAACTCAGAGTCGAGCATGCTGGTCTCAATCTCACCAAATCTGAGGCCAGTAGAATTCGACATCTTCCGTCTTCATTTGCTTCATCCTCCAACAGAGGTAGTGACTGATTCCGATCGAGTCGGGATAGGTCTTGAGATAATGCATAGCCACCGAAATCGAAAAGTAAGGGGACAGAAACAACCGAAGGCTGGATGATACCCAACGTGTCGTTGTCGTCGTGGTCAGTCCAGCTGTCAGTCATGGCATACGCTTGAGCCGAGACGAGGATGAACGAGACGACTTACAGGAGAGCATGTGACATGGTTGCAGACTGACTCTCCCCTCGGGAAAGACCTCTTGCAAGAGTTGCTGTGTTGTATGTTACAATGGACTACTACTCTACTCTATATCTACTTTACTCTGTATGTTATCTAAAGGTCGTCGTTGTTGGGCGGTCGTTGCTAGCGCGGGACGGGGTCAAGTGCGTGAATCATCCTGCTCTACTTGTCATACTGGGGATAATGGTGGGGGACTGCTGATTACAACAGTGAATCGGGCCAGAGCTGGGAGTCGAGCATCGACAGGAAGTACTGTCAGTCGTCAACCAGAAGTTCACTTGGTCAGAGCAACACTCGAGAACATTGCATTGTCTGCAAAAGTCGACGGACGACAATTGGCACACAAGGTCACAAAGGACACACGAACAATGTCTGTCAGTGTGAGTAGTCGATTGCTCGAGGGTGGTCAACCTCTTTTGCCTAGGTGCTAAGGTCTAAGGTCCGAATGAACCCTTGGTCACAGTATGCCCAATCTCTAGAAACCGATATCCATGACATTCTATCCAAAGCGGATCTCGAGTCGGTGTAAGTCACGAGTGACATCCGACAACCAGTCGACAGTCTTGAGGTAACCACGGTTTGTCACATCCAGATCGGCCAAGACGGTGCGCAAGGAATTGATCCGCCGTGGGAGCAACGAAGATGAAATCAGAGCCCACAAGGCCGACATCGACGCATTAGTAAGCTCTGCCGGGAATACTCGAATACCCCAACGTATTCTGTTCTCATGCCTACCATGAACAGATTGCACAGATTTTTCAAGGGCTGAGATCAGAGGCTGTGGAAGTGCAACCCCCAACGCATGCCTCAACAACGTCTTCACGGCCACCTCAAGTTAAACGCTCCAATTCAACCTCCTCTGTTGATGGTCCTTCTCATAAAAAGCCAAAACCATCATCCACCGCAAGCAAGCCCTTGACTGACGAAGCATACGCTCGGAAACTACAAGCGGAGCTTGACGGTCAAAGTGCTCGAAGCAGTCGAAGTGGTTCGACCAGTAGGCTTAAATCGACCTCTCAAGCAAGTCCGGCAAGCAGAAAAGTCTTCAAAAGTGCGGCTGCCATCATTGATAGCGACGACGAGTCGTCAAACGTTGGTTCATCCCCTGCCCCAAAGGCGAAGAAGAAGGTTCAGAGGAAAAGCAAGTCAACAACAAGTGAAAGCGGTGGGAATGGTCCTGAAAACGGCTTCAACCGGGCAATGCTATTGTCGTGAGTCACCACCCAAAATACACTGACTGTGATGTTACTGACATGTAATGCTTCTCTTTGCATGTACTCAGCCCAAGTCTGGCATCGCTCCTTGGAGAAACTCATTTATCACGGCCGAAGACTGTCAAGGCGCTCTGGGTATACATCAAGGAGCACAATCTACAGGACCCTCAAGATAAACGGTTCATTCAATGCGACGAACCAATGAAGGCTGTCTTCGCTACGGACAGAGTACACATGATGAGTATGAACAAGGTCTTGAGCAAGTGAGTCATTCGAGCGCCCGTACGTAGCTAAAATCATCGCTCACGTAATGACCTTATTTGCCATTTCCTTGACAGACATTTGTATAATCCAGACGATGTCGTCGAGTCCTAAACATGTCGGCGATCTCTTTTCTTGGTGTAATCAGACTAAAGCTTGTAATGGGTCTACCAGATTGATCAAGTCCGAGGATGCAAACACAGGCCAAGAATACTCCACTTTATATTCCCCACTCATACGAGATTGTTAAAACTTTGTGATTTCTGCACTCGGGCAATCTGGTTTTTGTCATGATACAATGGCCAAGGACAGAGTGTTCTAAATGCAGCAGATCTTGGAACGAATGCCATGCTCTATGGCACAGAAAGCATACTGCATACTGTACCCTCTATATATGGATGACAGCTGATTGAATTACGTAATCCAGCGTCGCTAAACTTATAGATCGCCTGCAACGAACCAGGGTTGGTTTGGCATTCACAACAACAAACATTTTATCATCGACCGCCATTACAACCGCTGTATACGTCAAGTAAAGTGTCTAGAAGACCGGCACTCGAGTGATCAAACACAGTTCGTCTTTGTTGGATCCCAGAATCTGACTGTTCCCGTACACCATGCAGGCGACCCCAGAAAACTTGAACATGCTTTCGGGCTTGTTGACACAATCCCTCTCACCGCAGCCAGAGATCCGACACCCAGCAGAGCGAAATTTGGAGACGAGCGAGAACCAAGAAGGATTTCTGCTCCTTGTCCTCGAGCTTGTTCGGTCCGAAAGTGCCCCTGCGCATGTTAGGCAAGCTGCAGGCGTCTACTTCAAAAACGTAGTGAGAAAGCGCTGGACAGAGGTGAGTTTATTTTTGACATGTTGAATCTGCGAGGTCCACATCGAAATCAGTGATGGCTGACATGGTGATGCCTCTAGGAATCGGATATTTCGTCGTTTGACCGAATGACCGTTAAATCTCAACTGGTGCCCATTATGGTATCATTGTCCAACACGGGAGCGACTAGACTCCAATCTCAGATCGGAGAAGCAGTCGCCGAAATTGCAGAGCTCGACTTCCCCGAACGATGGCCAACTTTGATTGAAGACCTCGTCAACAGTCTATCAGCCGAAAACTTCACCATCAACAATGGAGTCTTGACGACGGCGCACTCCATTTTCAAGCGATGGAGAGCTCAATTTCAATCAAACGAGCTGTTTACAACGATCAAGCTGGTTTTGGAAAAGTTTTGCCCTGCCTACATGGCCCTGTTCAAACGAGTAGATCAGCTCATCTCCTCGTACCCTGCTACTCCTTTGCCTGGTACGACTACCATCAAGGAATTGGCTGAATCAGTGCTATTGCTCGTTGAGCTCTACCACGACCTCAATTGTCAAGATTTCCCCGAATTCTTTGAAGATCACAATGTTGAATTCATGGGCGATGCAAACTCCGCCAATCCAAGCAACCCAGAGTCGTATGGTCTGCTTGGCAAATATCTTCGTTGGGAGGTCCCCGAGCTCTTGGGCCAGGAGGATGACGATGTGCCTGGACCAATTCAAAAAATTCGGGCTGCTATCAGCGAGATCGCCGAACTGTATGCGCTCAAGTACAGTGATTCTTTCCCTCAGCTTGGGTTGTTTGTAGACGGTGTCTGGCGGATAGTGAGCTCGGTAGGATTGGGCACTCGGGATGATCAGGTAAGCTTTCACGCAGGCCTGTTACATTGGACAAAGTTGACTAATACTCTCATCGTGCATGCCCCAGTTGGTCGTCAGGGCTCTCGGCTTCTTGTCCGTAGTTGTCAAGATGGGTAGTCACCGGCAGCTTTTCGAAAGCCAACAAACGCTCGAGGACTTTTGTCGTCTGATCGTCTTGCCCAACATTACTATTCGACCACACGAGGAAGAAATGTTTGAAGATGACCCCATGGAATTCATCCGTCAAGATCTTGAAGCCTCTACCGAGCATGATACTCGACGTGCCGCAGCCACCGAGTTTACCCGAGCTCTTATGCAGCAATTCGAGCAACAAGTGACGACCATCATTGGGTCCCACATTGAACGCTTTTTGCAGCTCTACTCAACCAACCCGGCTTCCGAGTGGAGAGCCAAGGATACCGCGATCTACCTCTTGACATCAATTGCTTCCCGTGGATCAACTCAGCACGGCGGTGTTACTTCGGTCAACTCTCTGATTGATGTTGTCGACTGGTTCTCGCGGAACATTTTCGCCGATCTGCAGGCGGATTCGTCGGCAGTCAACCCGATTCTCCAAGCCGATGCCATCAAGTTCCTCTATACATTCCGAAACCAACTCACCAAAGATCAACTGATCTCGGTCTTGCCACTCTTGATGCAGCATCTCAAGGCGGACAACTACGTGATTTATTCCTTTGCCGCGATCACCATTGAAAGGATTTTATTCATCAAGCAAAACAACTTGATGCTGTGAGTCGTGCCGGTGCCTTGTTTGACAACAGACCTGGCAACTCAGTGACCATGTGAAATCTTTTTCGCGAACAGCTTTTCACAAGCCGACATTAGACCTTTTGCTGAAGGTATTTTGATGGCCTGCTTTGGCCAGATTGAAAAGGGGGCGACTCCGGAAAAAGTTGCCGAAAATGATCACTTGATGAAATGTAAGTCATTGTCGGGTGGTCAATAACACTATGAGACGCTCATAGAAGGGTTTGCAAATTCAATTGATAGGTGTGATGCGAGTGGTTATCACTGCCCGACAGACATTGATTCCCCACTACCAAGCCATCTTGCAAAGATTGGTGGCCATTGTTGGCCAAACGAGTCGAAACCCGAGTAACCCCAAATTCAATCAATATACCTTTGAAAGCATCTCTGCGCTGGTTCGGTGAGCATGAGGAGTGTGGAGGATGACGTGTTGGGAATCCCACTGAGACTTGCCGTTTGATATTGCCGCCATGACAGCTACATTTGCGCTGGCCAACCCGATGCCATTACTCATTTCGAAGAGGCTCTCTTCCCCCCGATTCAGTACATGCTCAGTTCGGATGTCGTTGGTACGGCTCTTGAGCTTATACGTGATTGATCCATTGCTGATCTCGCTTTGCTTGTCATAGAATTCATCCCCTATGCGTTCCAGGTCTGCTCCCAGTTACTCGAACACCACCCTACCACCACTCTCCCACCAGCATACGAGAACCTCTTGGCACCTCTGCTTCAATCTTCTCTCTGGGAGTCTCGCGGAAACGTCCCCGCTCTCGTACGACTTTGGAAAGCGCTTCTCGTGCGTGGAGGTGCGATCATTGCTGAACGAGGCCACGTTCAGGCTCTTTTGGGCATTTTCCAAAAGTTGATCACTCTCAAGTCGACCGACATTTATGGCGTGGAACTCGTAGGCGTCTTGTTTGAATCAATCCCTACCCAGACGATGGCGCCTTTTACCAGGACAGTGTTCATGTTGATCTTGAACCGGGTTCAGGCCAGCAAGGTACCTGCTTTCAGGCAGGCCGTGTCTGTCTTCTTTTTGCTGCTGTGTGCACTTCCTACCGTTGGGCCTGCGTTTGTCGTTCAACAACTCGAGGGAATTCAGCCGGGGTGAGTTTTGTGCAGCAAAGGTAATGATTGTGCAGGACACGTCGATACTGATCACTGTGTGCCGGTCATAGTCTGATTGTCTCATTACTCGAGGGTATCATTCTGCCAGAGACACGAAAAGTCCCTTCCAAGGACCGCAAAATTGTTGTCGTCGGGCTTACCAACTTGTTGACCAAGGACGACGTGCTGTTGCAATCTAGCCTCGTCTCTGCTTGGTATGTTTTGATGATTGCGCCGCCCAATGTCCAACCCATGTATGCTCATTTCCTGCTCGCCTGCAGGCCAATGGTGTTTGAAGCGGCGCTCGACGTCTATCTTCTCCCACAAGACCTCAAGAACGAGGCAGAAGGAGATGTTGACCAAGTCGATGTGGAAGACTCGAGCTTCCAAGCAAGCTTTTCCAAGCTTGGAGCATCTGAGCCTCCGACCCGAGACGTCCTCGCGTCTATTCCCGACGCAAAGACCTACCTCTCCTCTCAAATTGCCGAAGCCAGTGCTCGAAACCCAGGCAAGTTCCAGGTGTTGATGCAACCCTTGCCTCAGGAAACGCTTCAGGCCTTTTCCGCTTTCATGGCGAGCAACTCGTAAGTTTTGTGGCCATGAAGCGAGTAGACGTGTCAACGCTGACACGGATCCTATTTATGACTGCCCCGTTCAGCCACCAACTTGCTTAGAAGCGCAATAATGACACCCAAAAAAACGATACAGCAGTTTCCATCTATTCATTTCTGCTTTGTAATCCTATCTCAACCTCATTGCATGCTCCACGACATTTATGTATGACTTTATGATTACTTGGTCCAATTTATGGTTGAGCGGTAGTGGAAGGGAGCGTTGAAGACATTCGACGTGTTCTCTTCACAGAGACCTGACTGGGCGCCTCATCCAACCTACTCTTTCAGATCCGGCCCGGTCTGGTAGGCATTCAAGCCCCAAGAGATGATCTATGATTTACAGGACGGGGCGAGAAATGCATCGATCTATCGAGCAAAGGACTGGACTGACCCAAGCAAGCTTCGCACGCGCACTTGAAGCTGCTTCCGACTTGTCTCTTTATGACAAGCAAGCCTATCCGCCGCCTCAATCTCACACAAGAGCACTACTGACTTTTAGCAGCTTGGTAATTGTTGTGCCACTCTTTCTCAAATCGAGCATCAATATGGCGTCGATAGCGCAAGACATTGTAAGTAAACAATCGTCCACAGATTCTCCTTGCGGGTCTTGCTAACCTCGTGCGCAAACTTGCAGAGGTCAAACTTTGATCATGTGGACCCTGTTGTCACAGCCTACATCACTGGGCTAGTTCAAGATGAAGACGAGGAGGTCGAAGATGTTGTGGAAATGATCAAGGAAATGCTTTGGGATGCAAAAGTCTCCGAGGAAGAGCTTGATTCATTCGTCGGGAGATTAACCACCTTTCTGGAAGCCTCGTCTTCAAAACGACAAAAGGCCCGGCCCACGGTACATCGCTTGGAAAAGGCCATTGATATGAAGACGACTGGAATGGGATCCACGATCGCTCTTTCTGGTGCTGTCGATCTCGAGCATGGTGGAAAGAGTCAAGCTTCCCGAGTTGATATAGTCAAACTTGCCAAAGCGGAAGCCAAGATCAAGGCCAAAATTGAAAAACGATCACGACGGGATCTTTATGAAGGTTCCAAGCTGGTTGAAATGGCCAAGAAGCAGCAGAGTTATGAAGAAATGTTCATGAAGGTGAACCCCTTGCAATTGGGAGGCCAAAACAAGGGAAAGAGCAAGGACATTCACCTTACCAACATCGATGTGTCCTTTGGAAGCAATCGAATCTTGGCTGGAGCAGATCTTACCATGGCACATGGTCGAAGATATGGTCTCATCGGTCGAAACGGTATCGGAAAATCCACATTGTTGCGAAACCTCGCTCTCCGTGAAGTCCCCATTCCTACGCATATCTCGGTCCTCTACGTTGAGCAGGAAATCGCAGGTGACGAAACCACGGCTCTGGACTCTGTTCTTCGAGCTGATGTATGGAGACACAAGTTGATGACCGAGGAAGCCGAGATCAACGACAAGTTGGAGAAGCTTGAGCAACAATCGGCGGACCAAGGAGAAGCCGAGGCTGTCCGTCTGTCAAGTGAAAAGGATGACCTTTCGGCCAGACTAGGGGAGATTCAAAAGAACTTGCTCGACATGGAGGCGGAAACGGGTCCCGCTCGTGCCTCAAGTCTGCTGGCCGGTCTCGGGTTCGACGAAGAAGATCAAAAGAAGCCAACAAAGTCATTCTCGGGTGGTTGGAGAATGCGTCTCGCCCTTGCCCGAGCCCTGTTTGTTCAGCCAGACTTGCTCATGTTGGACGAACCCTCAAACATGTTGGATCTCAATGCCATTGCATGGCTCGAAGATTACTTGCAAACGTGGCCAGGTACATTGCTCGTCGTATCCCACGACCGAGCATTCTTGGACAATGTGGCCCAAGACATCATCCATCAGCACAGTCAGCGATTGGATTACTATAAAGGAAACTTTACCCAGTTCTATGCGACCAAGACTGACAGAGCCAAAAACCTCAAAAAGGAATACGATGCTCAGATGCAATACAGGCAACATTTGCAGGCCTTCATCGACCGATGGCGATACAATGCGAACCGTGCTGCCCAAGCTCAGTCCAAGATCAAGATCCTCGAGAAGCTCCCCGAGATTGAACCTCCCGAAGTGGAGGATAGCGAGACGTTTAAATTCCCAGACCCAGAAAAGATTGCTCCTCCCCTTTTGCAGCTCAATGAAGTCAGCTTTGCCTATACCGAGGGTAAAGAAATCTTGCACACAGTCAACATTGACGTGGGGCTGGATAGCCGAATTGCGGTGATTGGACCCAACGGAGCTGGTAAATCCACCCTGATCAAGCTACTGACAGGAAACCTCGAACCTCAGGGCGGTCACGTGAACCGAAACGGCCGACTCCGGGTCGCCTACTTTACGCAACACCACATTGACTCGCTCGACGTGACGCAATCGTCTGTGGCATTCTTGCAACAAAAGTTCCCCGGACAGACTGAGCAAGAGTACAGATCACATTTGGGAGCGTTTGGCATTACCGGGTTGACGGGTCTGCAAAAGATTGGTACCTTGTCTGGAGGACAAAAGAGTAGGGTGGCGTTTGCCGTCTTGTCCATGCAAAGACCACATGTGTTGTTGCTCGACGAGGTGAGTGGTTTGAGATTCCCCCCCCTGCCGACGTCTGAGAGTGATCATGTCTGACACACTCGACTGCCTGTGTCTCTCCCCAGCCGTCCAACCATTTGGATATTGAAGGTATTGACGCGCTGATCGAGGCTCTCAAGGTGTTTAAAGGAGGTGTCATTAGCATCAGGTCAGTCGGACGTTTACGTCAAGTCATCCTGAGAGGATGCTCATCCAACTCGATCAATGTGTTGACATTCGCAACAGTCACGATGAACGATTCATCACCAATACATCCAACCAATTGTGGGTGTGTGCTGATAAAAAGGTTACCAAGTTTATGGGCGATGTTGAATCTTACAAGGTGAGCATTCTATCTATCGGGGGGGCGCACAAGATGGTTGAAGGCTGATCAACACTCGCACACGTTACTACGATTCGCTTCACAGTCGCTCATCGTCAACAACATCAAGGCCAAAGTCAAGCCATGAGGTATGCGCCGTGTGTCAACCGTGTCAACCAGGCATCTTGAAAATTGCATCCATCATCTCGTATCCATTTGTTACATTTGTTGAGATATTTGTACGATGCGTAGAATGTCATGCTTTGATGGCCATTTCCACATGTCTGCCCACATTCGCCCATGACAGATCCCCTTCGTCCATTGCGCGACTCGTACATTTGATTGACTTTAGTTTGTTCTGTGAAAAACACTACAATAAATGAAAAGAATGCGAGAGTACATGTTTGCGGCCTCCGTTTGCCCCGAGTCATCTTCAACCACTTTACACCTTTTTCTTGTGTGTGTGCTACTCCTTTTTATTCTCGATACAAAAGAAAGACTTATCGCATGACAGGCATGTCGACGTCGGCCTTGTTGCTCAATGCATCCTCGTGGCGCCAGAGAGAGGTGACAGTCTGGTTTTGGGTCCAGAATTCGACACCCCTGGGGAAAGCGGAAAATGAGAAATGAACATGAGCAAACCGGGACTTGTCTTGAACCCCCGCGGAAAAAAAGAACACTCACAACTTTCCGTACAAACTGTGTCCTCCCAAGATACTGCCCTTGTTTCCGGACCAACTCCAGTAGGGAAGAGGTACAGGGATCGGAGTGTTGATACCAATCTGTCCAGCCTGAATCTTGCGCTCAAACAACCTGGCCGTTGCGCCCGAGTTTGTGAAAATGGCGGTTCCGTTTCCGTACCTGTTTCGGTTCACGATATCCATGGCCGCTTCCAACGTGTCAGCATGGAGAACGGTGAGGACGGGTCCAAAGATTTCGATATCGTGGCACTTCATGCCCTCCTTGGCCTTGAGGATGGTAGGTCCGACCCAGTTACCATCGGGGTATCCATCGACCTTGATACCTCGACCGTCGAGAACGATTTCACCACCCTCTTCCTGGCACGATCCAATCAAGGATTCAATTTTTTGGAGAGCAGCAGGGGAAATGACAGGTCCGAGGTCGGTTCCTTGTTCGAACCCGTTGCCGACCTTGAGCGTCTTGGCCCGTTCCAACAACTCGGGAAGCCATTCTTGGGAAGCTCCGACGGTGATCAAGGTACTGAGCGCCATGCATCGTTGACCGGCGGCACCAAACGCAGCTCCGGCAATGGCATTGAGGGCATGGTCCTTGTTGGCATCTGGCATGAGGATCGCATGGTTCTTGGCACCCAAGTTGGCTTGGACTCGCTTTCCATTGGCACCTGCTCGGTCGTAAATGTGTTTGCCTGCCACGTCGCTACCGACAAAGCTGATCGCCTTGATTCGGGGGTCGTCACAGAGCGCATTGACGGTATCGGGACCACCGTGGGCAATCGACAAGACACCCTTGGGAACACCGGCACGTTCGGCGAGCTCGACGAGGATACCGGCGGCTCCGGGGTCACGTTCACTGGGCTTGATGATGAGCGTGTTTCCGGCACCAATGGCAATGGGGATCGTCCAGAGGGGAATCATGGCGGGGAAGTTGAAGCTGTGTAATTTTGCCCGAGTGAGTACAATGAATTGCGCTGGACTCGATGCTGCTGCAAGAGAATGTGGAGACTTACGGGCAAATGGCAGCACCGACACCGAGAGGGCTCTTGCGGTTGTAAGTGTCCATGTCGCTAGAGACTTCGAGCTTGTCTCCCAGGAGGGCACTAGGCAGAGCGCACATAGAGTCGACGACCTGTGGTACAAACATACGAGTTTCAATACTGTGTGCGTCAAGGTTTTTGTTGATGGATAAAAGCTCACTTGAAGTCCTCGAAGGACATCTCCCTTGGCATCACCAAATGTCTTGCCTTGTTCGAGACTGGTTGCGAATAATTGTGTCAGTCTTTTGCAATCCTAGACGTAAGGTTCAACAGACAAAAACTCACACAATCGAGTTGGCAATCTCATCCCAGTTTTCTCGAATCAAAGCTTGATACCTAGCGTATGAGAACCACGGCAATACATACACACACACACATGAGAGACACGCTAAAGGCGCAAGGGATTCGCTTCATGCGACTTACTTGAGGAGAATGTTTTGGCGGTGGAGAATACTGGTAAGACTCCACGTCTCAAACGCTGCTTGGGCAGCATCGATAGTCTTGGTCAGGGTAGCTTGAGGGGGTTGAGGAACCCTGGTCAAGACGGTTTGGGTAGACTGTGTGACCATTGACACACCGTGTCGTCAATACCTTTTCACGTTTGTGAAGAAAAAGCAGACAAACCAACTCACAGGATCCGTCACGTCCCACCACTTGGTAGCCTCGTTACCCACAGAGACCCACTGACCATTGATAAAACTCTTGGTCTCTCCTCCATCGGTCGTGGTACCCTTCCACCCGAGGGCCTGGAGTTCTTTGGCCTTTTGAGCAGCAATGCCAGCCATGCTTCTCGAAAAGACACGAGGGGAATGAGCGGCGATAGGTCTTGCGATACGATGAGCGAGCATAGTAGGCGGGAGTCACAGTGACAATGGGGGGTTGACTATACGACAAGTACAAAAGAGACAGCACCCTACGCACCTGGGGGGTGCAACATATATATATACGATGAACACGTCTCGAGGACAGAGTGGGTTAGGTGGATGGGGGTGGGTCGTTCGGTCTGTGACCCCGTGGGGATCCTCGTCGGCCGTTGTAACCGATCGCCCGAGACGCCGCGGCGAGATTTTTAAGTCGAGGAGATGTTACACCGAGAGGTATGCCATACGCTCGTCATGTCATGAACCGAACAAGCCAGCGAGCCAGCACTGGGGGAGAGTGGCAGGGAAGAGGTCGTAGCTCGTCAATCCTGGTCCTGAGTGGTAGTAGATGATCTGTAAAGAGGAATTGAAGGCGGATTCATGAATGAAAAGGGTGTAAGCTCGTGACGAGGTCGCGTTATCTAGCCGAGGTGTAGTAGCCGGAGCGAAACCTTGACGATAAGAAATGTGTACTTGGTAAACTGGTGTACACAACCATGGATGTGATGAGATACTCGAACGAGTAGCGTTGCAACACGCATAGGTGAATGCAAAATCACCTGACACCATTGTCTGTCTGAGCATAGATCGGCGAGTACATGGTCGATAGCTGCTCTCATCCGACTTGTACATCACACGCTCATCTTTAGGATTCGCACTTTACTTTTATCACAGAGATCAGGACCATGGACGATGGAGCTCATGGGATCTCGTGGGTGAATTTGACCACTTGCCACCCATCGAGTGGCCGGAATGTGCTCCGTGGTGTCTTGAACGCTCCGAGGGTCTGAATGACTCGAGTTGTTTGCGAAAGAAGAGCAAGAGCTTCGTTCGCTGCCAGTCCCTCATCAACGTGATAGACCGTTGCTCCGAACAAGAGGTATTTTAGTAAAAAAAAATGAAATAGCACATACACATGTCTCATTCGTTGCACGGGTGTTGTAAAAACACTTGATTTATTGGGTCATGCAGCTATGTGACGGCGAAAAAAAAAAACGAAACAGAGAGAGTGTATGATTCCAACGGTCCCTTTGGTCTCTCTCCCAATCTAGCATGAGTTTTCGGTGCATGATGATTGATAACCTCCGGAGGTGGAATGCACATGTTTAAATGACATTTATACTATTGCCACGCTCTAGGCAATCATGCGTGCTAGACTACTACCGAGCGATATGCTATAGACAGTTGTAGATGGTTTTTGCCTTGCTTGATTCACAGAGCGCAAGGAGCTTTCTTGGACTGGAAATGACAGGTATCCTATGACAAGATGCTTGGTCATGCTACTGCTGGTGATTGTGTAATGGTTTGTTGAAACGACTCTCGCATGGATTCATTTGCTGCACCTTAATTCTGCGCGTATATATCGATATATCCTAGCTATCTAGCTAGCTGCTAGCTACAGCCTCGCCGCCAGCGACGCATCACCGGCCTCTACTTTGCAGTTTGCCAGACGACTGTAGTCTAGCGATTCAACAAGATAGCACATTCGATAGGCAGTCTTGTCAAGTTTAATCACGGTGCTGTCAACTCACCTCGGTCAATCAACATTTGTCCCCGTGGATGTATAGCAGCACGAATGCTCGATGCTCGGTGATGCACAGGCATAACAAGACCGTGCCATTTTGTCCATTTCTCACTCAGCACATTATGCTGCTCGTTGCTCACGGCGTAGCGACTCGTAGCGTCTCTCGTCGTTGCTTGCCGCCGTCAGTCAGCAACATTCGCATTCTCTTTTTTTTTTTCGTGTCTTGGTGCTGCGCTGACCAGACGATTAATGACAACGTGGTGCATTCCCGTTGAGAGTAACGCCGCGCGTGATTCTCATGCTTGTTCTCGTGTCTTTGGTTGCTGTCAGCCATAGAATGAGGAGAGATGGTGGCAACGACGGAGCGAAATGGCCATAAGCGATATCCCCGTGGCCCGCTTCGTTTGTGACATTCGGCTGCTCACAATCATCGGCCATTCAACGGCCCCTTTTCACCTTGCTGCTGCTGCTGGTGCTGCTGCCGTGTTTTGCCTGGCTAGCTAGCGATTCTAGCGTACGTTTCCAGCTCGATCTTGTCTCGCTCGTTCTCGAGTTGTGGCCACTTGTTTCGACGCAGCAGCCACAAGCAAAGAGTGAGAAAGTGAGAGAGAAAGCCACAGCATTTTGGCTTTGCTAGAGATTCCAGACTCTAGACCCGCGTTTGAATTGGAATTTCTCAAGGAGCAGTCGTCACCACCCACTCGTGCTGTACTCTTACATTGTCAACTCCTCGACCATCCTTCAAGCCAACACTCGACCATTCACCGGATCGGCCACACACAACTCACACAACTCACATACACACACACCCACACACACAGATCGGCCCACAGCTTCCTGGGACGAATAGTTTGCCCCACTCGAGTCGTGTGTGCTGCTGCCTTTCATGCCTTCGTCGTCGCAGCGACTCGACAAGCATGCACTCGGACAGGATGGAGATAATCACGACCAACGAGGCAGCTTAGCTTCTGCTGCATTGCCCAGCCCCACTAGCCAACAAGCAGGTAGTAGCAGCAGTAGCAGCAGCAGTGCTGGTCCAACCTCACCGTCTGGTTCTTCTGCATTTGTGTTTCCTGTTCGATCGATCTTGTCAAACCTCGATCCGAAAAAAGCAGTCGCACGTCAAGTCCCAAGATACCCATCCAACACCTCGACGGCAACAACGCATCACCAACCATCACAACCTCCCACACCATCCGAAGAAGAAAAGCAGCCAGACCACATACACGATTACATAGACGAAGAACTCGCAGAACGTCATTCGTCTGGGTCTGGGTCAGAGGCAACGAGTGACACTCGCGGTCCCTCGATTCACGGCATTCTTGACCAAGGCAAATCAATATCAGACATGCTCGAGGGTAAAACATACGACTTGTCAGAGATTCGAAAGAGTCTTCCATGGAATCAACAAGGCGCAGCAGCAGCATCAGGATCCGCTCGTTCATCGTCGCCATCTTCCACCACCCCTCCCCATCATGAGGGCTCTCAAAGCAGCGGCGGCGAGGCAGCATCCCAGGATGCGCGTTCAAACAGAGGTTCCCTCTCGCCTCGATCTCGAGAAAAATCCAATGCCTTTTTTGACTCGATGGACACTACTGACAAGAAGCTACCGGGAGCCAACTTGACCCAGCATTTCACATCAGAATCTCCTCCCGCCACTCGCAGCGCCGCTGGTCATTCACCCATTGTGAGCCCGTTCTCCGACGATTCAGATGCTGGGAAACAAGGTCAGTGCCCTAGCGCAGCACCCTCGGTGGCGTCTGGAAAGACCGTCACCAATCATAAACACAAGACTGGACACCATCATCATGAAAAGCATGCAAACGAGGATCGCCCAACCGATTCCTCGAGTAGTTCCAATCCCAACTCGGGAAGCAGTCAAGGCACTGTCCGAGCCAAGGTAGACGAGGACCGATCCAAATCACAACCACAGCAGCAGCAGCAGCAGCAGCAACAAGCCTCTAATTACACTCATCGTATCAGAGAAGGCGAACAGATTAATCTAGCCGGTCCATCTCAGGGTAAACGGGTACGACCTCCCAAATCGTCCACCCCAACAAACGATTCCAAAAACGATTCCAAAAACGATTCCAAACAAAAAGACGATGGCAAGACCAAGGAATCGTCCAGAGTCGTTCAACCTCGGCCTATCCCGTTAAACGACAATATTCTTCAAGTCAATGGACTGGCCGATGGACCCGGAGGCAGACCTCCATTGCAGACATTCGACTCGAATGATCAAAATTCCGAAAACTCTGTTGGGTCTGATCAAAAGTCTGAGCCTCAAGCTGCACAACACGAGCAAAAAGCCATGGTCAGGCGAACATCGGAAGCCCAATCGAGAAACTCTTCGGCATCGGAAGCCCCGTCACAAGCACAATCCCTCAGCAACATGGCTGGAATCACGCTACTCGGTCAAGTCGAAGATGGCGAATCGTCGTATGGAACACGTACGAGCTCACTTCGAGGCAGCAAGGATGCATTGCACCGAGCCATGCGAGGGACGAAAAAGCAAAACGACGCACAAGCCAATAGCATGATGGAAAACCGGTCAAACGTTCAACGTTTTGTCGATCGACAAGCCGCCACTACCAACATGAGCGACCCCAATACCAATGGTGGCAACACACCTGAACCGGGTAGTGCGTTGAGCACTGATAATGACGATGGTGATGGAACCGAGGAAGATGGACAGACGGATAGTGATTGTTTGACGGGTACGGATGAGAGCAGGGTCACGTCTGCTACTGGTTCTAGAACAGCAGCGTCGATTGAACCCGCACCCGTCATGACGGTCAGGTTCGAACACCAAGCTACGCCCGAAGGGCATCAAGTCGTGACGGGACGAGAGGGAACGTTGGAAAAGTGTGAAGACGAGGTATGTCCTCTTTTCTTGTCGGGGCTCTCGATGGAAATGCTCACCCTGATGCGCGTTGTACGCAGCCTATTACTACACCCGGAGCCGTCCAATCATTTGGCGTGTTGCTTGTCTTGGAGGAAGATTACGATTCAGGGCTCATGTCTGTTCGTCAGGTCTCAGAGGTGAGTCTCAAAAAATCTTGATGTCTCTCATGTGCCTCACTGACACCCGTTCTCCCCACAGAACTCGATGGACATTCTTGGCCTGTCTCCCAACTACTTGTTCCGATTACCATGTTTCAGCCACTGCTTGTCTCGGCATCAAGAGCACGTCCTCAGGGATAACATTGACTATCTGCCCGATCCCGATGGCGCCGAAGATTCCCAAATCCTGACCGACGAAGGACCGCATGTCTTTATGCTCAGCGGGTTCGGTGAACCTGGATCCGGAGAACCGGACAATAACGTCGCCACCGGAGGGTCAACCAGTTCTTCAGTGACCGATAGCAGGCGTAAAGAATGGACCTGTTGGGTGGCCGCGCATCGACCTTCCCAAAAGGCCAACTCAAAGGTTGATACCGACAGTGACGAAGGTCCTCGTGATATCATTGTCCTCGAATTCGAACTCGAAAAGGACAGTCAAAACCCACTTTATCCCCCGGCTACAGACCTTTTCGATGCACCATCACCCGCCACCGGATCCACCGCGTCTGACTCGGTGCATAATGGGTCATCGGTAGAGACCGTGACGGTCAAGGATGGTGACATTGCGTCTACTTCAGATTTACAACCCACAGAGATTGATACTCCCAAGAATTCAACATTGGGATCTGCTGGCACAGGAAGTACCATCCAAGCTGGTACAGCTCACCAGGTCATGGGACTCGACGGCGAGGACATGGAGCAAAGTCCCGAAGCCATTTTGGAAAGTACGACGAGTTACTCAAAGCCTCTTCGAGCGTTGGAACGGTTACGACGCATGACCCGAGTTCGACCCGATACCATTACGGAAGGAGCGTCCACGGATGAGAAACCGACCGGCGGCGGCCGCCGTCCACAGAGCCGGCGAAGAGGAAACGGATCTGGAGGCGCTGGAACCATGGACATTTTCGCCGTGTTGGCTCAAATCAATGATCAGCTCAGTCAAGCTCAGGATTTGGACACGTTCCTCAAGGTCGTCGTCGGAGTGATCAAGGACTTGACTCAGTTTCACCGATGCCTCGTTTATAGTTTTGATTCCCAATACAATGGTCTCACGGTCGCCGAATTGGTCGATTGGTCCAAGACGCATGATCTTTACAAGGGACTCCAGTTCCCCGCGACCGACATTCCCCCTCAAGCGCGAGAACTCTACCGGATCAACAAGGTCAGGCTTCTCTACGATCGAACACACACGTCGGCTCGAATGGTGCTCAGGTCCAAACGTGACCTCGACCGACCTCTCGACATGACGCATTGCTACCTCCGTGCCATGAGTCCGATTCACTTGACTTATTTGAAAAACATGGGCGTTCGATCCAGCATGTCCATCTCCATCATGGCGTTTGGATCTCTCTGGGGTCTCGTCGCTTGTCACGGGTATGGCAACCACGGGATCCGAGTCAGTTTCCCCGTCAGGCAAATGCTCAGGCTGCTCAGTGACTCGGTCTCGAGAAACGTCGAGAGGTTGAGTTATGCCGCACGACTCCAGACGCGTAAACTCATTAGCACGATACCCACGGATGCGCATCCGACGGGGTACATTGTCTCCACGGCAAATGATTTGCTGACCCTGTTTGACGCCGATTGCGGTGTCTTGGTAATTGGTGACGGAGCCAAGATCTTGGGGTCAAGTACCGAGCACGGGCAGGAGATTCTATTGATTGCAGAGTACCTTCGTTACAAGCGTTATGGGTGAGTCGAAATACGCGTGGTCCCCATTGCAATCGCTCGTTAACTCTTTTTTGGTTTCACAGACAAATGCAAATTTCGTCCAAGATATCCGACGACTTTCCAGAGCTGTGCTCTTCCCGCAAGTTGGACGTCATTAGCGGTCTCTTGTACGTTCCCCTCTCTTTGGGCGGTCAAGACTTTATCGCTCTCCTCCGAAAGGGTCAGTTGCGACAAGTGCGCTGGGCCGGTAAACCATACAAGGAAGGGCAAGAAAAGGGAGCCCAACTCGAGCCTCGTCAGTCATTCAAGGCATGGTCCGAGACGATTGCTGGGAAATCGAGAGAGTGGAAGGATGAGCAACTCGAGACGGCAGGTGTGCTCGCACTCGTCTACGGAAAGTTTATCGAAGTTTGGAGACAAAAGGAGACTGCTCTCCGTGCCTCTCAAATGACATCCTTGTTGCTCAACAATGCCTCGCATGAAGTCAGGACGCCACTCAATCATATCATCAATTACCTCGAGTTGGCATTGGATGGACCACTCGACAATGAAACTCGTGAGAACCTTTCGAGGTCTCACTTGGCTTCCAAGAGTCTGCTCTTCTCCATCAACGATCTCTTGGATCTTACCCGGATCGAGACTGGGAATGAAACAGCCTTTAATGAGCCGTTTGATATGCGGAAATGCGTTCAGGCGGCAGCTCGCATTTATGCTTCGGAAGCTAAACGACGTGATCTTGAATATGTGGTGGATGTGGACAAGGCACCGGATTGTCTGCTCTTGGGTGATAACAAGAAGATCAAGACGGTGGTAGCCAACCTGATTGCGAATGCTGGTAAGTGCATGTTTTCCCTTTTTTTTTTTCGTGAAAAAGACACGCTGATTTGATTCCACGTGTCAAAAGTGAAATACACTTCGGAGGGAAAGATTGAAATCACTTGCAAGGGCGTCAAGGACGAGGAACCTCAGGACGAGACAAGCCGAGAAGAAGACAAGAACGCCGTCAAGATGCAAATCATCATCTCCGATACGGGTTGTGGTATCCCTCAAGACAAACTACAAGCCATGTTTATGACCTTTGAGCAAGCTGATTCCGAAGACGTTCAGAGCTCAAACGGGCTCGGACTTGGTTTGGCCGTCGTGGCCAGGATTGTGGAGCAAGTGGGCGGTACGCTTCGTGCAGAGTCTGAAGTCAATGTCGGATCCAAGTTCTTCTTTACCATCACCATGCTTCGTCATGATGGCACAGTCTTCACTGACAGCACCGACAAGTCTCTATCGGATAAGCTCATCAGGCAACGATCACGAAACTCGGGGCGAGGGTCCGAAGGCTCGCTCACATCGTCTCTCTCGGAAGGCACCCGCGAGCTCGATAGTTTTGTCGACGCCTTTTCCACATCACACATGGCGGGTGCAGAGTCACCCAGTGACAGCAACAGTATAAAGGCTGCTGAAGCACGGATGAATGAGCCCGGAACGTTCCCCGTCCAGGATAGCTCGTGGCCAATCAGGCCAGCTCGTCCCACGACGGCAGACGCTCAGATTAACAACTTTGAAGGATCTTCTTCTTCGTTTGGTAGCAACTCTTCAAACCCTCGACGAAGATCATCATCACATCAAAGTAAAGAGCCTCAAATGACAGCATCACCGCGGCCCCAGACGCCCGATCAAGACGAGCATATTCAAGACATGCCTCAAATGGGTAAAACAGACAGACCGCTCAGGATTCTTGTGGTAGAAGACGATGATGTGAACCGCAAGATTCTCGATCGACGCTTGTCTTTGGGAGGTCATTCGGTCTTGATCAATGTGAATGGTCAAGAGGCACTGGATCGTATCAAAGAGGATCAGAGATTCGATTGCATCTTGATGGATATCCAGTGAGTGGGGGACTTGGCTTGTCTTTATGTTTTCACAAGCGGTCTTGCTGATTCGTGTTTGCTTGCTCTTTCTAGAATGCCCATCATGGACGGTCATGAGGCAACCACCGCCATCCGAAAGTTTGAAAAGACATTGACGGGCAAGCCTGCACCGGGTCACCGGGTGAATGGCAGAATCCCCATTATCGCTGTTTCCGCAAGCTTGCAAGAGTCGGAAAAGTCATCGCTCGCTGCCAACTTTGACGGCTGGATCCTGAAACCCATCAATTTCAGCCGCATGTTGGAAGTCTTGGCCGGAATCACGAATGAGGAGCAGAGAGAACAAGATGCATATGTACGAGGACAATGGGAACGGGGCGGATGGCTGATAGGTGAGTCTCTCTCTCTCGCGCGAGAGCAGGCCGGACATGGTTCACCGATGACTGATCTTGCCACACCCATCTTTTGTCATTTTTTCAAGGCGGCTCCCGACATGGTTCTGGCAAACGGGATAAACCACGACAAAAGAAATCGACATGAGCCTTGAAGGCTGTCGTGTCACCCACCTCCCTCTCACATGCACTCTGGCCCGCTCATCAAAAGAAAAAGATGAACAAGATATATATACACGCAAAAGACAACTCATCATGAACGCGGGACGGGGTGCACGGACACAGCAATAAAAGAGGCACATTTATGAAACAAGACGACTGAACGATTTGTATATGGGCAAGTGCGGGACAGATCGTTGGGGCCACTCCCCACCAATCCGCTGGACCGCTGGAGAAAAAAACATACAAGACAACGCATGGGCCCGGGCAGTGTTGAACATTTGCCACGCGCACATTGCACTCTTTTTTTTTCTCTGTTTCTAATCTTTGTTTTGGTCAATGGGGCCACTACAACATCTTGGTTTCAACTAGGGGGTTAATCATGTATTATATTATTCCATCTCATCGAGTTTTTCACTCTTTCATGTCGTATCAGTGTGGGACCTTGACAAAATGGTGATAACAAATATATACGATCAATAGAGTTTACAAGGAGGATCAAGTTGGTCGATGCCCTTGAACTAAGCGTTCTGCGAGTCGATCGGTAGGGGATGTGTGCGACTAAATTTCCTACAGGGCACATTTCAGGTATACGGTTCTCTTTCAAGTGAATGGGCAAGTCTGATTTACAATTACAAATGGGGGTAAGGAAGCAGAGGGGGGCAAGGGGCAGAGATATTATTGCGAGGCGGCAGGGTTAGATGCAATGGGGGGCGCTGGGCGGAAGGCCTGGATGAGGGGTAGCAAGGACAACGAGGACGGCACGTCAGTATGGGCTGTCAATTGGGGCCCTCAGATCTGGAGCATTCAGGCTTACCCGAATGAGTCCACTCTGCAAGTCTTCAAGACGGTAGCTCTCATGCTCGACACGCTGTCCAGACACAAAACCCCCAGGGGCAGCCTCATGGTCAGTACAAAGTCGTTGGGCCTGCTTGAAGAAAGCAAACGAAAAAGCCAAGACTCACGCCTCGGTCGACTTGCCACCCTCTGACCTTGCTGCGCTTTGGCTCAAACTCGGAGCAAATGGCAAACATTGGGTCATCAACGGATCCTACTTGTTGGTGATACGACACGAGTCCCTTTTTGCCTTTAAACTTTGCGTCATGCAAAACCAAGACATCGCCCGGTCGGATATCATCCGAGCGTTTGCTCCGTGTCGAGCCTTGTTGTTCCCAAATCAAGGGACCAAACCCAACATTGGCATCGATGCCTGCTTCTCCGAGCGCGGTCCAGACAAAGGCACGGGACGTCCCGTCCCCGACCGACTGTTTCCTGCCGATATCGGCGAGCTTCTGGGCTGACTTGTACACCTTGGTGCCGTGCGTCTTGGAGGCTTGAGCAAGCTCGTTGAACCCAGGTTGAGGCTGACCTGGCATACCGGTGCCACCACCGCCCGGTGAAGGGGCGGGAGCGGTAGCCATGGAGACGGGCCTCGTCTTGACAGCGGGAGAAGGAGGCACGTTGCCAGTCGTGGATTGCGATGATCGTGACACTCGCGACTCGGACCGTTCGACAGGCGTAAACACGGCCTGTGTGCTGCTTGGATCGGCTGAACGAGGCGGGGGTGGAGGCGGGGCAACATCATCATCTTCCATTTCGTCTCCAGGATGAATGTGTGATTCTGGTTCAGCGACGAGGCCTTGAATTGTGATCGGGGCGGGAGGCAAGCGCGAATGAGGAGGTCCAGGACTGGCGACTTGGGGAATAGGGGGCAACGTGGTCCTTATCGGTGATTGAGGTGGAGAGACGGGTTGCGTAGGACGTCGAGCCGGAGGCGGAGGGGGAGGAGCATCATCGTCGTCGTTGTCATCTTGGTCGGCTGGCTCCTCCACATTGCGTTGTTCAACAATTCCAATGGGTGGCCCAGATGACTCGACGGGGGGACGCGAAGAGACTGGTACGGGAGGGGCCGAAGCGTTGGCCGGTTTACCAATTTCGGTCACACCATGGCTAGCTTCCATTGGTTCACGGGGTGGGGGAGGAGGGGCTTCATCATCTTGTGTTTGTGCTTGTTCGACGGCCTGTTCGGGAGCAGCTTCGGGGACGTTTCGATTAAACATGTTGAAACCTCCTAAATGTCCGCCAG
This sequence comes from Filobasidium uniguttulatum, assembly GCA_039545395.1. Lineage (NCBI taxonomy): Eukaryota > Fungi > Basidiomycota > Tremellomycetes > Filobasidiales > Filobasidiaceae > Filobasidium > Filobasidium uniguttulatum. Next base: position 541,587 of record BCJK01000005.1, on the reverse strand, counting down.
CTTGCAGCCTCGCCAACGTTGCTTGTCTTCGAAGAGCAGCAGCATCTTCAGACTCTTCTTCGTCATCGCCAGGGCCGGCGGGAAGGGGGGCGGCTGGTGGTGGATTCTCAGTTCCAGACACACCTGTTGTGGCAGCACCACTACCACTACGTTGCGCATGATCTTGATCAGTTGTGCCACTTCCGATCAGGGCTTGGGCAGGTGAAAATGGAGCCCGGGGACTGGTGGGACTGGTAGGATCCATCGTAGTCGCTGTCGAACCCTGGCGCGAGGGACTGAGCGGACCTTGTCCGCCCATCTTGATACCCCCCAACTTGGCCATACGTTCGGCGATACGTTGACGACGAGTCGATTCTTCGTCTGCGGCCTCGGACTCGCCGAGAGATGCGGGCTCTGTGGACAACACAGCAGGAGCAGGAGCTGGCGAGTCGTGACAGGCGTTCATCAGTCCAAAAACATCTACCTTGCCCGGGAATGAGAATGACCAACTCACCAACAGACTCGGCGGTCTTTTCGTGACCCACTTCATCGGCATCTCGGGGCAGAGGAACACCGACCTGAGCTGCATCGCCCACCGTGTGCTGTCTCTTGGGCGGCTGAATAGGGGAGGCCACACCTGGCTCCGCGGCGGTCGGTCTCTCATCATCTCCAGACGGGCCCTCATTCGCTACCTGCTGGTGAGTTGACGGCGAACCAGGCATCGGTCTCGGTCCCATGGGCTTGCCAGCAGGTCGTTCGGTTCTCGGGGGAGGTGCAGGCCCAGGCTCGTCATCATCATCATCATCATCATCATCTTCGTCTTGCGTGTGAGCCTGTTGTTCATGCTCGGCCACCTCAGTCTCGTGCTTGAGCTCAACTTCATCTCTGGGCAACCCGAGATTTGACAAGGCGTTTCCCGAGGCTGGGTGAGGAGGACTGACATGTCCAAGTTTCTTATTGTCGAGTTCCTGAGCGGGGGAGTGGACAGGCTCAAATGCAACGGGCGATGTTGGGCTGGTGGCTTGGGTGTTTTCCGGCGAAATGCCTTGCTCGACATCAACTTTGGACGGCTGAGCATGAATATCACCACGCTTGGCTTGTTGCAGCAAATCATCTTGGTCCTCCGCATCGACCTGAGGCGGCTCGTCCCAGTCGCTGTCATCGTCTCGACCATCATCAGACCCAGGGCTTGGGGGTCGAGGGGGCGGAGGCAGTCTCTGTGTAGGAGCCTGGGATCCAGTTGGTTCTGATGCATCTTTGCGGTCAGAAGTAGCAGCCGTAGCTCCTTGTCGAGTTTCAGCTTCAGCGGCCTCCTCTTCCTCCTTCTGAACCTGAGGAGGTGGTGTTGCCAAGGGTATTCCAGCTGCCGCAGCTCCTTGAGCACCTAGAGGTCCCCCACCGAGTTCCTCCTCGATCCCAAGCTCACGGGAGCGTTCATCATTCGCCGTATCCTGTCTAGCTTGATCTGCGACAAGCCCGGTCGCCGCGGGAGTCTCATGAGCGAGGTGAGCTTCAGATGTGTCTGGGCCATCTTGAGATGCGGTGGTTTCTTGAGGCTTGACATCTTGCGAGGTGGTCTGCGGCTTTTCAGTTGGTTCATCCACTTGAGTCGGCGGGTTTGTCTTTGAGGCGGTGGTATCCTCACTTGGCCGAGAACTGGAAGGAGCCGGACCACCTGTCCCGCGGCGTCTAGGTCCAGCTGCCCGTTTAGGAAGACTAGGCATGGCAATTCCACCTCCTGGAGCACTGGGTTGGTCAGGTGTCTCTGCAGTAGAGGGGTTCGCCGCCGACTTGCCACTCTCTTCCTCCTTTGGCTCTTTGGCTTCGGTCGGAGAGGAAGCTGGTGGTTCAGCACTGACTGCAGGTGGTTTCGGGGCGACGACAGGAGGGGGCGCAAACATGCCTCGACCACCGAGTTTGGCCATTCTTGCGGCAATCGCGGCTCGTTTTTCCTTTGCCTTTTGCTCTTCATCGTCTTCATTCTCCCCCTCTTGATTGGTGGGAGGCTGATCAGATGACGGTTCGCCAGTAGTGACGGCGTCATCGTTGGCAGCAGTATCCTCGCTGCTCCCCTGGTCTTGGCCAGTAGTACTCTCTCCGGGTTCAGGAGACTTGACAGTTCGACCAGGGACAGCAGGCATTTGGCCAGGAAGAGGCAAAGCGCCTTGTTGTCCGGGCGGAGCCTCGGGTCGCTTCCACGTCTTGGTCGGTCGTTTCTCACCCTCTTCGTTTGATTTGGAGGGTGCTGCCGCAGCACCGCCACCCCCAAACGCTTGATTACCGGAAAGGGCAGCCATACGTTCCTTGAGAGACATACCGATCGAAGCTTTGGCATCCGATGCAGACATGCCTGTGTTTGATTCTTCTTTCGAGTTCGATGCAGAAGCCGTCACCGAGGCAGGTTCGTCTGGCTGATTGGTGGCGGCAGGAGCCGGTGCTGGACTGGCCTCTTGCTTGCTTGCATCTCCTTGGGTGACCAATCGTTTCTTTTCTTCCTCTTCCTTGAGCTTTTGACGCTCACTCCACGTCATGCCCATCGGCTTGGGCTTGAGGGGAGGCGGAGACCGTGCGCCCTCTGCGTTGGAGCCGGGTCCGCCTGGCTTACCGGGCTGATTAAAGGCGGCCAGACGGTCCTTGAACGAGAGCTTGCTGGGCTCAGGTGTCTCGGATGAGCTCTTTTCTGTCGTCGTGGTGTCCTTGGTCACGACAGGCTTGGGTGTCTCGGACTGTTCTTGGGCAGGTGGAGCAACCTCTCTGACGGGTTCTTCGATCGGAGGTTTGGCAGCCGGAGGGTCCGACTGAGGCTCCTTGACTTGCTCAGGCTCCTCACTCTGCTCCTGCAACTGCTCCTGTTCGCCGGGGAGTGCTCCAGGCACAGCATCAGCTTCTGGAACAGGTTCCATTCCAGTCTCGTCCTTGTCCTTGGGTCCACTAGATTCTGACTCTTTGGCCACACCCAATGTTGGCTCTGACACCTCGGTCGATTCTTTTTCAATCATCTCCACAAAGTCCTATAAAGAACGAGTCTTGGATGTCAGTAGATAGTCCTTTCCATCTTGCAGAGGCAATGTGAGTGACGCTGTATGCTCACTTTGGGAAACCCGCCCTTGCGTTGACCATCTACGCTCTCACCCATGACCCAATCCTCGTCATCTGGAGAAGGACCTGTCACACGTACGCTGTTTTCCAGGCAAACAAGGTCATCAGCCCGTACAACTCTGCAATGTGATGAGCGTCTCAACCAACTCACGTCTCTCCCTTTGTAAAGGACAGATCGGTCGCATGAGGTGACTTGTACTTTATTCTAATAGCGATCGTGCTGCTGTCAGTCAATGACACTCCAACCCTGTGTCTATAAACTTACGTCGCCTTTGCAAGATATGGAAATGTCGAAGCCATGGCAGCTGTGGCTCGAGCTGATACAGTGATAATAGTGGTATAGTTGTTGATTGTATTACCGTAAACCTAGTAATCCACTCCCACCGATGACGAAATGGCTCAGCATGACGCGGCAACCTGTCCATCGACCGAATCAAACGAATCAACCTTTTCATCCGCGGGCTGCTCCAACAAATTCACTTTTGACAATGGATCAGTCTAGCTGAGGGAAAGGGTAGAGAGTTGGGCATGGGCAGCAAGGACCTCGACAGATGGCAATCCACATGACATAGATATTTTATGGCTCATTGCTTCTACACGACACACAATAGCGCGCCTACTTGGACTGAACAAATCCTTTTCCAGTGTATCCCTCGGAACTGACACCTGATGAGAAACAAGGGGTGTGAAGACATCAGACCAAGCTATACATTGGCACCACAATTCAATCCACGCACCAGTGATCGGGTTGATCTTGGCTTCCCGGGCAATCTCGTTGGAAGCTTCCTGCCACTCCTTGGTCATGGTCTTGGGTGGAGGAGGAGCTATTTGGCATCAAGACATGATTAGCAAATGCAGCATTCCCAAATGACACCATTGGTATCGTCATGCAGCGACCATATTCCATCCCATTCAGACACTTACCCCTGCTCCTAACATACGTAAAGATTCCGACAGCGGTACCGAATCCCAAAAGTGTTCCCAAAAACACTTGCATCGTCTTGCCTGGAGGGTTTGTGGGCCTCCTGGGTCCGTGAGGTCCGAATGCGACGTACCAAGCTGTTGTCCAAAAGTGGATAGGACATGTCGCAGGTGGATCAACCAGATCAGCCAAACCTGTTCCTCTTGCTTCTCTCTCGCTAGTCATCTCAAGCCGACTTGCCTGCCTTCTTTTCGTCAATCGTCAATGACTTCCAGTCCTTCTTTTGGATAGCTGAGAGTCGACTGTCGGTACCAAACAAACAAGCAGAAAAAGATAATGTTCACCATAAGCATTCCCTACACTTGGCCCTTTTCTGCCCAGTCGCCCGCGCCCGAATGCTCAAAACTCACGCAACAATGTCATACTTCTCCTCGCTTGTCATGTTTTCCCAAGTGGCTTCAATGTTGCCCAACAAAGCTCCAGACGAGTTGTCAGTCGAGTGCTTGACCGTAACCGCAGGCGATGCTGTCGCCAAGGTTCGTACGGCAACCGCAGCGGCAGCTGGTCGAGGCGCAACAGCGGCTCGGAGGACCGTTCGGGGCAAAGCGAGTCGGACGTTCATGGTGCTTCTTGTCGTGTTGAACAGGATTCTCGACGTTGTGGTATACACTTTGGATTATTCCCTCACTGGAGCGAATCACTCGTCCGGTGGTTGGCCCGTGTGAGATGAGCGAGTTGCTCGTCCGGCGGAAATCGCGCCGTGAGCCTAGTGCTTTCTCACGCGTTCAGAGAGTTAAGGAGGGTCAGCCTACTGTACTACAGTACTATACTCTTGTATATATACAGTACTCTTGTAGATGGCAGACAGAGGCAGAGGTAGACAGGATAGGTCAAGGATTGGGGGAAGGAGTAGTGGGTCGAGTGTAAAATCAGTAAAGTAGTGGGCAAATAGGGGCATCGATAGTATATAGGGGTAATCGAATAGGGGTGGTAGTCGGTAAACAGGGGCTTCACAACCATGTCATCCTCCATACTTGACATACAAACATCTATCGTTCACCGCCTAACAGGAGGCATCATTCCAGACGCCGTCGTCGATGCTGCTGCTGCTGCACGCCGTGCCGCTTCGAGCTGCTTGGCCACATCAGCCTCTCGTGCCAACTTGGCCCCTTGATGTACCACGACGGCCTCTTCAACCCATGGCTGTCTAAACAAATCCGACCGTCGGAGGTCTTCCTCACGTACGTCACCTCCATTTGTATGAGATCCGAGTGGCGCGATGGTGTGGCCCAGAATGGTGTCGAGATCGCGAGACTGGGTTGACAAAAAGGTTGTCATAAAGTCGACCGGGTTGGAAGCAAATGCGGCGAGGTGGTCGCGTTTGGCTCTCGAAGTCCGAATGGCCAACGCGAGAGACGCAATCTCGTCTTCAGTCGACAAGAGCGAGGCAGGCGTCGTGGTGGAATCAAACAAGGCCGCTGCAGCAGCTGATTTTGTCTTGTGAGGGTCTTGGATTTCGAGGGGAATGTCGTACACGACCGGATGAACGTCCCGGTCAGCGCCCGTCGTAGGGTCAATTGTATAGGTCAAGACGACCGGATCAGGGTGGGTGAGGTACTGATTGACGAGATCAGGCAAGACCGCAAATGGAATCGAAGGTTCGTTGCCCATGATGGATGCATCAATCCCACCCGGAGTCGCCAGAATCTTGGTGGGATCGTCACGGTCCTGAGCGTCTGTGACTTTCACAACCTTCCACACGGCTGCGAGGATTTCGGACCGTGAACCCTCGACGAGTCCGCCCAGAATGTTGGAGAGCGGAGGCAGGACTTTGAATCGATCTGGGTAGTGGTCTAGGTGGATGATAATGCGAGCCGTGACGGGCTGGTCCCCACGTCGTTTGATCTCGAATCCATCGGACCCAGATGGTTGGGCATTGTTGAGCGTGGGTTGCTGGTGATGTTGACGATTATGGTATTCGACAATGTTGGAAGCGCCATCGTCGGGCGTGTGACTTGGAAGCTCGACAATCAGTGACTTGACCAAGGATGAGAATTTCCGCTTGACGTGTTTGTCTATCCGCTGATTGTTGGTCTGTGTGTTTAAACATGTAGCAATGTCGATGAGAAATGCCATTCATACACGGGCCTTGACCGTTTTACTCACGTCGAGAAGCCTTCCTTCAATACGCAGCGTCCATCCAGGCACACCTTGGCCCGTAACAGGGTCAGGTAGCGTCTCTTCCGTGGATTGCTGAGCTGCTTGGTTGTACGCTGTATACGATAGATACACACGAAGCGTTCGTTTGACCTTGGTCGGACGTCCGAGGGCATCGTTTGCTTGAGCCCGTTTTCGCAACAGTGTCCAGTCGAGTTGATGCTCTGTACGGATGAGGTCTGCAAACGCCGGTGATTCTGGGACCAGACTTGCCAGGACATGGGCTGGGGGCATAGGTGGGCGACTCATAGCGAACGTTTCCGACTTTGATCTGTGCAGCAGTAGAAGAGTAGAACATGTAGTCATTCACGTACATGTCGAATGTTGTTGACTACTCTTGCCAACTAATTCCGTGACAATCAAATCACCAAGCAGCAACGCAAATATACTTGACGTTCAACATGGACTTGCTGCTGGATGACTACCTTGGTCGAATTCATGGAAGAAAGTCCCTCATTATCGAAGAAAGCCTCGCCGGTCCTCTCTCCCTCGCCGTTGATATCAACGCTCTCATCAAGCGACATGCCATTGAGTCCGTCGTTTGGGTCGACAGCCATGTAACACCCACGTCGACTGCTCTGGGGTCAGCAACAGCCCACACTGCCGTCTATCTCGTCCGCCCATCACAAAGTATGCTCGAGTTGGTCGCTCAACTGGTCAAGTCTCGGCCTCAAACATTCCATACGCTATTGCTCGTTCCACGCATCACCCACCTCTCGACACACCGCTTGACTTCACTTGGAATCACTGGGGACGTTCAAGTGGAAGACTTTCCGTTGGGAGCAAGCTGGATCACTCTTGAAAATGATTTGATCAGTTTGGAACGGGCAGATGACACGATCCGGCGGATATGGCTTGAAGGAGATGACACACCGCTATGGGATTCAGCGATGGCTCTCGAATCATGGGAGCGCGTTCACGGATCATTTCCCCGAGTGTTTGGCAAGGGAGATGCTGCTCAGCGGTTAATAGATCTCCTTGACCAGCGGAGACAGAGTGGGACAGGTTCGGCATCGTCGTCGATGACCAACACGTCCGTCGATGGATTGGTCGTTATTGATCGCTCGACAGACTGGATCACCCCTCTCATGACCCAACTCACATATACTGGTCTCCTCGATGAACATCTAGGCATTCATCATGCTCATGTACGCAACACAAAAGAAAAGACGAGCTATCATTTGTCTACCGCTTCAGATCCCCTGTTACACTCGATCCGTGACCTCAACTTTTCAGACCTTGGCCCAACACTCGCTTCGATTGCGACCGACTTGTCGGCATCGTTTGCACGGAAAGACTCATTGGCATCAGTAGGAGAAATCAAGGCGTTTGTGCAAGGTATTGGGGGGCTGAAAGGGGCGAAACAAGCCCTTGGAGTACATACAGATTGGGCCGAACGATTACTTGTTCTCGTTGGAAAAGAATCTTTTACACGAGTGCTCGATATCCAGCAAAGTATGTGTTTTTCTTTTCTTACTTTCGTCCCGCTTGGATACTTACTGGGTCTCCTGACCTTGCCGGATTTTTAGATATCATCACGGGGTACGACCTCTCATCCCAACTCTCTGCGATTCAAGACCTCGTCTATACCACCGAGTACCCAGCCACGACCATTCTCCGTCTCGTCATACTTCTCTCACTCGTCTCGTCCGGCATCCGGTCCAAATCCCTTGATGCCTTTCAACACGATTTTCTAGAGACCTACGGGTCCCACTACTTGCCTCTATTCATCCACCTCGAATCCCTGGGTCTGTTGGTGCGTTCCCCCAATCAACACCATCGCCCATCGGCAATTCAATCATCGTACAACTCGATCAAGAAATCGTTTAGGCTATGGGTCGATGAGACGGACGAACGAGCAATGAATGATGTCTCGTATGTTCATTCGGGGTACGCTCCGTTGAGCGTTCGAATCGCACAGTGCCTTGTTCAGAAGCCCGGTGTGCTGGCATCATCACCATCATCGTCTACGACAAAGCCCACCGCGCATGATCTGAGCAAAGGGTGGTCAGGGTTTGAAGACGCCCTGGCGCTTTTACCCGGTCCTCTTGTCCATAAATCCTATGTCAGCAAGACATCATCTAGTACGTCACATTTCGTTGCGTTCATGAATGACCCCTATGACGCTCAAAGCATATCTCGCATTGTTTCTTTCCAGCTGACAAGTCGGCATCACCAAGAGACTCGACCACGACCACTGTCATCTTTTTCCTTGGCGGGTGCACGTACACGGAAATCGCTGCGGTTCGGTGGTTGAACCGGCAAGCGACGGGACGACGGTACGTGATTGCGACGACTGGCGTGATCAACGGCAACACGGTGAGTCTTGTGCCCTTTGTTGTGAATGTTTCTGTTTGTTGCGACAAACAAATGAGCTGAATCGGGGTGGTATGATACAGATGGTGAAGGAGTTGGAAGGCATTGAGCCGCCTGAGCGGAGAAAACGTGGTGTAGGGCCATTTGCCCTCTAATCAAAGTGTGTATAACCATGCCCAGAATACCATTATACCTTCCGACCTTCGACCTGCTGTCTTGTCCAAAGAGCTACACATACTCGTACACATCCAGTACCCACATGGAGCGCTAGGGTCACTCGTCATCTTGACCAAAACTGAGCAAGTCCGGCCGGTCCTTGACTTTGGCTTTTTTGCCTTTTGGTTTTGTTTTTGCTGCGCCGATCGCTGCTGTACCTCCCTTTTGATCGTTTGTCGCCTGCTGAGTTTGCTGTTTGGATCGGTTCCCTCCAGAAGGCTTTGAAGCCATTGCTTCAAAACGCTTTTCGTACGTCTTGGCCAGTCCATCCCAGCCGCTTCCACGTTCGTTTCCACCATTCGTACCTTTTCGTCAGACAGATATGCAACCAGTCAGTATTCCCCACTATTTGCATTCACCATATAATTACTCCGACTCACCAGCCTCTCGTGCGCCACCAGCCTGTAGAGCCTTTTCCCGTGCAAACTCATCTGCACTCAAGTGTTTCCCTTCTTTCATCACGACAATCTGGGGACCCTCATCGCCGGTCGAACCCATGTACTGACGTTCCCATTCATCCTGATCATCGTCCGAGTGGTCTTGGTGCTTGCGATTGGGGTCGGACGAGCGATTCGTTGTCTCTGATCGTTCGTGGTGAACATCCCGCCGGATCGTTCGTCCAAACTCGTCTAGCTCATCCTCGTCATTCGTTGACTGACCAGCAGACCTTCGAGGTGAGCGGTCTCTTCCTCTTCGGTTCGAACCAGCTCCTGGAGGGGACACACTTCGGTCGTCCCTGGCTCGATGACTCGCACCACCTTGATTACGACTTCCACCGTCGACTTGCTGTTTCAGCGCTTGAAGAAACGCAGGGACGTGGGCGTTGTAGGACAGACCGTTGCGGTACTGATTAGACGTCGGGTTTGATCTGTTATTCCGTGACATTGTAGAGAGTTAATATTGGACAAACGGTGCTTCTAGAGTTTATGAACTAGAGGTCTGATCGAAGTACAAAGTCATTCTTCATTCAAGTTTGTTTACAATGTCATGCACTCTTATCCTCGTGTTTCACCGGGACGTCCTAGCTAGCTAACAAGTAAGTACATGTATGCTTGGTGTTACATTACATTTGGCTCTGATATCTGATATGTGGCTATGAGTTGTGTTATGCTATAGTATGCTGTATATTGCCTTTCGCCTCGGTAGACTGCCCAAGGCTAATCCTTTTCCCGCTCAGTCTGTTTCAAAAATCTCAGCCACTCCTTTTTCAATACTGTCCCAACATAATGGCCTTGGTTATCGACCACCAGTAAAACCTTGGCGCCTAGCTTGTTGAACATTTCACTCAATAGTTCGAGGGGAGAGTTGGAAAGGACAATCAAGGGGGCCTGCATGGTGGGTTCAGCAACATGAGGTGACCTACTTTTCTACCATTCGGAGTGGATTTGTGCAAAGCTTACTTGGTTGACAAAGACAGACAAGTCGTATGGGTCTTCCATTATGCTCTCGAGCAAACTAGCCATGGATTGATCCAAGGGTTCCTGTTGAAGATTTGGCAACAGGTTGCACGGCGCGTCCGGTTCGTCTCTCAATTCGTCTGAGTGATGTCGGTCAGTCATCCGGTTAGCACACACATCACCCTTGTGCGGTTGGGGCAGTTTGATCAACTCACTGAGGGCGTGGTGAAGCTCATTCATGGCCAGGACGCCAACAACTCCAAAACCGTTTGATCCTTCTTTGGATTTCAAACAAGGGAAACATCCATCTCGATGTCCAATTGTACACATTTGTTCCAACTTGTGTTGCAGTGACTTTACGGTGTGCTTTTGATCGACCATCAAGAATGGCAAGTTCACATCGACCTATCACATGATCAAAGTCAGCCAGCCCATCACTCAACAACCTTTTGATCCAGACAAAAAACTCACCACGTCGTGGATGCTCTTGGAACCAAAATGGTGAACCTTTTTACAGTCCAGGTAGGGAAATTGATTCAAGTGAATGACAAGATCATAGATTCCCTCTGCCAGAATCGCGTCTGAGGTGACCTTGGCCGCCAACACAGCAATCGCCACCGGGACGACATAATCGAGTGTGCCTGTCAATTCAACAACAATTACGGCCAGACTGATCGTGGTTCGTGTCACCCCAGCCAAAGAAGCTGCGGCTCCAATGAGTGCATACACTCCAGGGGCTATATGGTCACGTTCAGGCAGTAGAGTCGAGTCTGGGTAGAGGTAAACAAGATACTGAAGAGTAATTCCGACCATTCTCCCGAAAGCTGCCCCGGCTGCAAGAGAGGGTACAAAAATGCCCGCAGGAAGTTTGATTCTAAACATCAACCAATAAAGGTGAGCTTTCGTGATGCAGGTCGTCCACAGCCACCAGCCCACTCACCCAAACGTGATACATGCCAATGCTGCTCGAACAAAGAAGCCCCATCCGACTTGACCCATCATGTTCCAATAATCTCCCGGCGCAAAGCAAAGAGGTGTATCGACAAAACACTCTGCAAACAACTGGAGGGCGACGTACGCTTCAAATCAGCACTTTGCCCCCGAGCGAAAGACAACCGTCACTTTGAACAACTCACACTTGAAACCCATTCGACTCCGCCAATTCGAGTCCAAGCACTCGGAAGTGAGATCAGTGTCGTCACAGCGCTGACCATGGCGACTTCGAGTATCGGGTGTACCTTCATCCAGCTCTTGGCTCGTACATGCCTTGTCCAAGCCATGTTGCCCATGCTCCACAAACCACCATAGACACCCTGCAACAAAGCTGAAGTCAGTCACTGGTGCCAGATAAACTGTATGCTCGAAACTTACTCCCAGAATACCCAACACCAAAGCAATCAGATAAATGGAATTGCTGTGATAGTTTTGAGTATAGTTGACTTCGAGCAAGACGAGCTTGCCATTACCATACGGATTGAACGCTCGTAATGTCAGTGCCGCTACAGCAGCGCAAAAGAACCTGTTCATAAGGATGATCAGTAAAGGCCGATTTGGATTCTCGGACTTGACGTCAACGGGACTCACGATCTCCACATGACTTTGGCAGGGTAATAGGTACTCGACTCTTCCCAGCTAAACAACGTGCCTCCGATCGGGGCTCCAAAGGCAACCTTTGGATGATTTTACCAAAGTGAGCTATCAGTCACGGCATTTGCTTGTCAAGATAAGACTCACTGCCACACCAGCGGCGCAGGCCGCACTGAGTATCTCCCTCTTTTTTGCCTCATTCAGTTCATACTTGACAAACGATCTCGAAATGATGTTGCCGACACAACACGCAATATGCACAAAGGGACCTTCTTTGCCTGTCAAAGGTCGAGGAACCCAGGGTCAGCAGACAAGCGATCACCTGCCATCGAAGAGCTCCTTGACTTGCCAAGCGACATGCCACTCGCCACACTCAATGCCAGCCCAAAGCTCTTCACGAACAAGGTCGAGCCCCCTAGGTAACCTCTAATCACGAACCCTGACAAGATGGTCTTGATTTCCGGGATTCCTGAACCCGCAGCAAAGTACAGCACTTTGCGAGGAGTGGAATCCTCTAACTGGGGTTCAGGCGCAGCCAAAAGGGGTGTTTGCTCGTCTGTCACATGCTGGCCCACCGGTGTCAGTAGTGTATTGGCTCTATGGCTGTCTCGTCTCAATTTCTGAGGTCCCCGAGCAAACGTCCCTTCAGGGACAGTCTCGAATCTTGTTGAAGCAGTCATGTATATTGTGAGAACAGATGAGACGACGGCGAGAATCATCTGTGATAGACTCATTCACGTAAGCTCAATCAGAATCATACAGGTCCCAATTGACTCACGGCAACGGCAAAGTAGATCCCTGCCTCTACATGCCCAACAGGAAAGACGGACCTCATCCATTCGAGGATGGGCCACCGAACTTTGTACCAATCCCTCCACTGGGAGCATGTGTGTGCTGTTCTGAGGTCAAAGGGTTCACTTAGGCAGAGACCGCTCTTCAAGTCAAACAAGTGCGACTCGAGTCGAATGACCAGATATGCAATGATGGCGGTGACAAAACCTAGAAGCATGTTCGCATCAGCCCAACGGCTTGTGATTGGTAGGCTCGGCACGAGACAATGATTAGCACGGACCCACTGCGCTGACAAGCACCCATCCCATGCTTCTATCCCAAACCTGGAAGATCTTTCCTCTCCAAGATCTTCTGGATCTTGAACTGATTTTTGCATGGCGAGCAGAATCCTTGATCTGTGACGAGCAACGTCAGCGTTGTAACATGGTATGCATCATGAGACACACGGGACCTACCTGGTCGTGCAACCAATCGATACTGTCATAGCTCTCGTACCAGACTCTAACTCCGTTTGTCTCCACACCCGTTTGAGGGCCCTTCGAGGTCGAAGGTCCAAGGCTGTTCCACCCATAACTGGCCCCGAGGAGTTCCCCGAATCCATACCTTTCGTCGCTGAATACTGAACCAAGACGATCACGGCCTACTGTGCCGATTGATTCGCCGTCTTCTGAATTTTCGTCTCTCAAGTCACGGTGTTGATCTCTGTCATCTCCCTCATCGTTGCGAACATCAGAGTCATATCTTTGGGTACCAGGTGCAACATTTAGGCCCACAGCGCTTCCTGTACGGCGCAGGGTATCGAATAAATGTCGACTTTTACCAGTGGACAGTCCTGATTCAAGTGGAAAGTTGATTGCGCTGACGATCGAGTTGTTTCTGGATATGATTCTCCCTTTGGCATTGACTTGATCTTCATCATCATCTTCCGTTCCACCATACCTCCGGTTGAACGCTTCAAAACTGCGGCTTCTATTGTGCAAATCGAGCCTCTTGATGCTTCGAGTAGCACTAGGACTGCGGTTCATGGGTTTTCGATTGTATGACACTGGAGGTTGAGAGTCCTTTCTTTGACCATGGAAGCTGTACGGGCTCTTGGGATGAACATTTCTTGAGGCATGGTGAGAATCGCGCCGACTAGCGTAGCTTCCCTGAGCCCTCGATGGTGCCCGTTCTGTTAACGTATGATGAGACCGGTCGTGGCTGTAGGTCGTCGGCGGAGGCCCCAAACGTGACGATAATTCGTCTTCTCCTAACCCCGCGCCGTATGGGATATATGAAAGGGGGTCAGGCGACAACGGTTCCGTAGGTTCCGCCGTTGTAGGCAACGATGAGACCAGGTCTCGACTTTGACTGGTGTGTTGTTGATACTGAAATTCCTTGACAGTGGATGCGGTTCTCGGAGCATGTGTACCCACAGAGCTTTGCCGTCGCCTGGAGATGCTATGAAAGGGAGACGGAGGAAGATTCAAGACCGGACTTGAGCCTCGAGTGGTCGTTGTATAGTGTTCATCCGCTCGTTCGCCCAGTTCAAGGCCTAAGGACCTCCCTGGGGTCTCGCTCATTTCACGCAACGCTCTTGTAGGACTGCTTTGTGGAGAAGTGAATGTACTTGCTGGTGTGTGTTGGGCACTGGACTTGCGCAGAATACCTCGCCGAGGTGGAGTGATGGGCACTGTTTGATGCGTTGCACAAGGCTCTTCTCGAAATGTGCTCAAGCTGCTGTTCAAGAGAACGACAAGATTTGTTCACATCAGCTTGTGTCATGAGTAATTGTTGTGAAAGGTCGCTAATCAATCGAGGTTTTGCCTCTCAACATTCCATTGGTCAAATCACACACACGAGATGATGAATTGCCAAGCCAGACGACAGCGGGTTCAAGCAAACTCACGAGCCCTGCGCTGGCGTCACACTGCCAGACATGGTTGAAGTTGATGCGCTCCTGTTTTGCTTTGACATGCTGCTGTTGGCATATCCTCTGTCTCGACTTTACCCCTATTTCTCAACCATATATAGAGGTTTGTTGATGATGTTGGAAGATAAAGGGACGTCGGGCATATCCGAAACTGTGATTTGGAGCCGCCCACGCCGTTTCAATTGCGAAACATCAACAAACTGTAGATACATGTCCTCAAGCAAGTACTAATAGTACAGAAGTCTACTGTTCAGTATGCAGTCATGCTGTTGTGTTATCATGCAAAGAAGATACAACCTGGCCATTCTAGAGCTATCCTATCTACAAGTCTTACAGTGATACATGATTGTACAAGCCTTTGGGTGGATGCGCCTACAGCCAAGGTGCCCATCCGATATACATGGATGCCTAATCATTCGAGGCACGCAGCTAGTCAGTCACCCAAACATTCAAATATGGGACAACAGCGGTCTGAACAAGACTCACCAAATTATAAGGCGAAACAGCTTCATTAATGAGCTGTTCAACTTGGCTGACCGTGTTTTGGGCTGGCAAGGTCTCGGACGCCTTGTCACCCATCTTGCCCTCGAGTTTGAGTCTGATCATCTTGAGAGCCTTTTCACCCAGATGCAGCGGGCTCACTGCCGTCTTGTTTTTTCTCTGTACCACCAGCCTTTTTGTATGAGGATCCACAAGTTGTCCGCATAAAAGGAAGCAAAGACTGACCGAATTCTTTTGTTGATTCCATTCCACCAATGGGTCATGTATGAACGCCTCAAGCACACTAATCATGCTGTCTTTGTGTTCACGAAGAACATCGAGAGATATCTC
The DNA here is from genome assembly GCA_039545395.1 of Filobasidium uniguttulatum. NCBI lineage: Eukaryota > Fungi > Basidiomycota > Tremellomycetes > Filobasidiales > Filobasidiaceae > Filobasidium > Filobasidium uniguttulatum. Next base: position 526,319 of record BCJK01000005.1, on the reverse strand, counting down.
GCAGGCCCGACGGAAGACCCCATCTACGCCAGTGACTCCCATGGCATCCACCATGTTCTCGGTCAGACGGAACGGCACGCGTTCAGGTATCTCAAAGGTTTTACCCTAGGTTCAACACGAGGATGAGATAAGAAATCCGAGATGTGAGACAAGATTAGACTCTCACCTTTTCAAACAGACAGTTGAGATCAACGTGCACAATATCTCCGGTCTTGGAGTCAAACAAGATGTTTTCACCATGTCTGTCACCAAGCCTAAGAGCATGTTCACATGTCATCGTTAGCAACCAAAGCTCATCAGCGTGCGATCTGAATCCACTCACCCAATCACAAATCCGTTCATGCTCATCACAGCAAGCGTACGAGCATAGTTTAATCTCGCGGTGAACCAAGCCGTCGGTTCAGGCCATGTCTCAGAGAACCAATTGCGTAGAACGCAGGGTCGGTATCGAGGGAGGACTTTGTCCTTGAACACTTTGCTTAATTCTTCCCGCGATTGTTGTCGAGCTTGATCCATCATCATTGACAATTCATGGGACTGTATCGGAAGATTCTGTTAGCAGCCGGAACTTGTGTCGACATGCAGAGACATCGCCAACGCACAAAGAGTTTGATATCGTGACGCTCGTATTGAGTCGCAAGAATGTTCCGTTGTGGTATAGTATTCCTGACCCATTGCAGCATACCGCATTCTTGATTCAAGACCATGACAGCGTACGTCCGGATATCTGTGGGGGAAAAAGAGCAACATATGAAATGAGCGAGAAGGCGTGATGGTCCATGCGTGGAAAAGACGTACACAGGTTTCGTTTACGCGTCTCACTGCGACTTTTGAGGATCTTGTTAATCATGGAGCTGCAGTCCATAAGTCTTGCATCTTTTCGAAGATCATCATGAGGTTTGACGAGGTAGATGTAGTCCTTGCCATCATCTCCGACAAGAGTAATCTTCTTGGGCTTTTGGAGGGACGCCATGATCTCGATTTCGTCACGAATACCTGGCACTCAAAAATGAGCACTCATCATTCACGCCGGACAAGACATTGATAGCTTACCTTTGACGGTTGTAAAACCATTCGGGAACGGATTGTTCGTGTTCATGGTCTCCGGGGATGAAGGTAACGTACATGTCAGAGTTTCCAGAGTCGGCATCATTGCACTCGTCGGAAACTTGGTGAGTAGCCAAGAAAAGTCCCTGGCACAGCTGAGATGCAACGACGAGGCCTTGGACCGTTTCTTCTCCGATGGGTTCGTGACCGACGCTGTAGATAACTCAAGCATGGCGGATGAGAATACTACCATGTCTCCAAGAATCTTGCGCGCATTCCCTGCTCCCGACTGAATTCACAATGCCAATGAGAGTCAGCCTCATGACAGATTCGTTGCAAGCAACAACCCCACTTACTTGAGCCTTGACTTGTTCAAACACTTTTTTGCATCGTTTCGATCTCTCACTGAGGCCTCCTTCGGCGTGGTATATACCAACCATAGCCCAACTTGTTTGACGAGGGTACTCTGGCATGACAGTCGTCATGATCCTCATCAATATATCCCGCACTTTGGAGTGACGATGGCCAATTCTCGAGACAACCTGCGAGTAAACCGTCAACCACTGCAGAAGTAATCAAGTGTTGCCTCAGTTCAATTGTTCCCCACGTAACGTAAGATACCGATGGAGAGCGGCCCACCTGGAACTTGGGTATATTCCGTATGGCATCTTCCACGTAACCATTGATGAGATTCAGCTTTTGGGCCGGAATGGACTCGGTACTAGCATCAAACGCATCAGTAAACCAGCCTATTGGCTCCATTTATCAAGACTCACCTGGATTTGCGTTCCTCGGCTACGCGTTCGCCGAGGTCGAGCCAAATCGTCAGTAACCTAGGCATCATCTGGTAAATGTGCTTGGTTCCATAACGCAAAGCCTTGCAATAGTTTTCCACAGCTTCCGCCTTGCCATCAAGTCTGAAGCAGCAGAGAGAGCACCTCAGCAGCATCCTTGCTATTAATCAAAATTCGTACTCACGCATCAGCCAGGCCATCGAGACTATCGTAATAGTGCCCCAAGCGATAGAATGGGCTTTCCTGCCTGTCAAAGTAACCGAAAACCGTCAGAGCCATGATTGCTTTGGCCAAAAGCAAAAATGACGTACAACGGAGTCAGGCGACGGGCTTCGTTGAACCGAAAGATAATTTCATTTCGTGCGTAGCGTCCAGTCTCGTGAGCCCATCGAGCACTCAAGAGATATGCCTTGCAATTCAGACCACTAGAAGTGAGCGGCAGTCCTGCGAATAATCGTGCAATCAAATGCTCTCACCTTGGCCTTGACCCGGTCTATCGCATTATTGTCCGGATAGCCACCATCCGCTTGTCGAACTTTGATCATATTGAGACCATTCTCTAGTTCATTCAGCGCCTTGAGAGGATTACCCGTCGCTTTGAGGATCTTTGTCTGTTGGAAAAACACATTGGGAGCTTGGACGAGGCTAGCCTGGAGCGTAGCACTATAGGCTGTTTGTTCATGATCGGCTTTTCTCGCAATCTTGGCACTTGTGATCCAAGCAGCTCCGACCTCTGCTTTGAGCAACGCAGAGTTGGATGGACTCTCCGCGTAGGCCGTCCTCCTGATTGATAAGAGGGACTCGCGTATCCTGAATGATGGCAACGTAATGGCGAGTCGAGCGGAAAGGTGTTCCTGGAGCTTTTCAATAGTATGGTTGACAAGCGAGTTCTTGTTCATATTTGACTCCTTTGACTGAAAGGCTGCAGCAATATTCATTCCTGCCTGGCGGATTAACCCAACTTCATGCAACATGTGAAGCCGGACGATGGCTGGGTACGCCCTTGCGTATTGTCGGCTACTGGCTGTCACATCCACTCCAAGCTCTTCAGTTGCTTTTCGCACAATCTCTGCCATGGAGTCATGTCGACGTTGGTGAATGGCAAGTAAAACCTTGGCCATGCTGATTTCGGGACCCGAGACGTTGCTGTCAATGATTTCCTTGACCGATTGCCAGTCACCAACAATCCATGCAGCTTCGACTTGGAAATTTGCCAGCTGACTTTGCCAGTCGGGATGGTGAGATAGAGCGCCATCAATATGGGTGCGAAGGGTATCTAGATGGACACAATCGATACGCTTAGTATCCATGACTAGTGAGAACTCAGACCGCACGTCACGAGCTCACCGTAATGACCCAAACTTCGAAGGCATCGCAAGAGGCCAATGTGAAGTGAGACTTCATCAGGCGATTGTTGAAGCTTGACTTCCCAGCAACTTTGTGCAGATGTCCATCGCCCGACGCTTTCGTGCTCGCGAATTTGGTGCTCCAGCGAGGGCTCAAGCACGCGTGAACTCACACCTTCCATCCCATCCGGCTCGTCCAAGTCTGCATAGATGGAGTGGAGATGCTCGTAATAGACTTGCAAGTCCTGGTCCTTTCTCTTGTGTTGAGTTTTTATGTGGGTGATGCGTTGTTCAAAGCTTCTCAGCGATCGTGCGTATGCTTTACTCTGCAATGCTGCCTGAGCTGTCAATTCTGGGTCAATATCACTGATCAACTTGTCAACAATGTCAAGCTGGCCGCGAATCAGTCCAGATCCTCTGTCAGTCCGCGAGCTGAGGCTATCCTTTCGCGATCGACTCTCTTGTCGCAAACGAACACGTTGCTCCTGTAACCATCGACTGAGGTGATCCAAAAGATCAAAAATGGCCTATGGATCGACTGCAGGTCAGAACTTGGCGAGACAATCAACAAGGCCAACATCCACACTTACCTGTGCACTCAGCATCTTTCGATCAGACTCGAACTCCCCTCTGGCGTTCACTTGGTCTTGCAGAACTGAGTTGATTTCGAGCAAAATGTTGCGCCTGATCGCCTGATCGCCAACATTCATGACATACAAAACAAGATGTGGCAGCAGGAAATGCGCCACGGCCACATCTTGACTGTGAGTGACTACACCTCGAAACCCGCCGAATATCTTTTTGGCGTCCCGTAAAGCCTCCTGTTCCTGAATGTCTCGCTGAGTCTCATCGACCTCGAGCACAGTGCTGATGAGATCAGTCGTCCATGATCGAATCCATTCTCTATAGGTCGAAGAGGTGGCATAGATTGGATAGGGGAAATGTGTGATTGGTATCCGCTCGACCCCGTAGCGCCCTTCCAACAAGGGTGCAACGGTTTCAATCGTCTGCTTGTTGGCCGTGAAGGCATTCCATCTCTGTCGAACCTTGTTGGAGATGGAAACCGTCCCACTACCTTGTTGCAACAGCTTGGGTGTGAAACCGCAAAACTTGGTAAGCTCTTGAATGGCAAAAGCCAGCTGGATTTGTTGTTTGGCATCGTTTGACGTCCTGAAAGCACTGACAAGTACTTTTTCGACCAGGTGAAGGGCAAAGTCTTTCGCCTCCTCGGTATCCTGAAAGTTTGAAAACATCATGAAAGCGGGATCTTTTGCAGGTAGGGTGAAACGATCCGGATCCAGAGCTCCAATGATCCCAATGCATTCGAAACTACCGATTCTTATGTCTTCCACATGGTCACCGTCACGTCCGGCAGTCTCCAGAAGAGTCCTATAGATGCGACCCATCAACGGATCAAACGAATCTCCCCGTGCAAGAGCCGATAGTTCTTTGGGGTTAGCCGAGAGCACCTCCTTCATCTCAAAGATCGAGTGAGTCGCGAGGGCAATGCTATCGCTGTTGCAACGCTTGAGAATCGCATTGATTCGCTGTTCAAATGACCACTGTGCTCGGAGATCCTTGACTCGCTTGGCGGCCACACTCAGCTCGGGAATGTTATCCAAAGAGATGACGTCTTCAAAGTATGGCTTTAGCTCATGTGTATGTTCCACTAGGAGATAGTTGAGCGTTTTGGCGGCCTGCCTTCTCTCTTCATCCTTCATTTGTGGCCATTGGGCGACAAAGGTAGCCACTGTTGTCCCCACATGAGGGCCAATGTCATCAAATTTCAAGACAATAACCAGCCGCCACCATGTGACCAAAGTGTCCATTCTGAGCTCTGGAATGGGCAAGGTACTCTGCAAAACTGCCATAATCTGGATGCAAGGTTGAGCTCGACTTAGCGGGACGCGCCTCAAACTGAAGGAAGGGTGACCGGGTCAACTCACCTGGGAAGAAAAGCCCGCCATGGTAAAGCCGACTCTGTGAATAAGGCCGTCCAAACTACGCAAGACTTTGGCTTTTTCCTCTGCTGTCTTGCGGCCGCGCAAGTCCTGTATGGTATCACTGATTCCGGTAATGATACCTAGCATGTGCTTCTTGAGCCATGCCTCGCTCCGGCGACTGCCATTTGCGTTTTCAAGCTGCGAAAAGATGCGCTCGAGTGCAGTCTCCGCCTTGTTCTCAGTGTCAGGATCTCCCAAGTCAATGATAACCTCTACTATGAGATCAACTTGGCATTGATTTATCAAGCTGTTGATGGATAACGGATACTCCTTGGCAAGATGTTGCTGTAGCGTCTCGACCAACCATCCCAAGACCTGAGGTACCTTGTCCGTGTCGTATTGCATGAAAATGACCTTGAAGATGTGTGAAAGCAATTGAGGATGCTGGATGATCAAGACGCCAAGATTTTTACCCAGAGTTCCGGCAATCTTTTCCAACGCTGGACGATTGCGACGTAGCACCAGGTACGGGACGGTATGAATCAGCGTCGACTCCACAAAGGACAGTCTCGACAGTCCGAGGATGCTCGTAGTCTCAGTCAACAAATGGGAGCTTCCTGACAAGATCACGGGGCTGATGGGAGCAAAGTGGGGCGATAGCAGCAAGTATACCGTCTTGCCACGGGCCTGAGCAACTTGTTGAAGCTATATTGACAATGTTGTGAGTCAATGATGTGATGACATGTGTGTGCCTTGACCGCTACTTACCTGAGTCCATGCGACCGCCTTGAGAGTGACGCTTGACCGACCGTTGGCTTCGAGTAGGCAAATGGCGAGGTCGACAAAGAGGCTGCTGTCGCAAAATCTAAACAACAGAAAGTACAACAAGTCAGATGTGGATGCTTTTCCTGTGGCACATTGCAGACTGCTTGACGTACTTTGCAATCTCACCAATCATACACAAAGCAGTCTCTTGTACCGCCTTGGACGGGCTACGAGAATTCACCTTCCACGCTGAGAGCATAGGTTCGAGTGAGATCTTGGCGAAGGAGTTTCTGCTATGCAGTAGCCTGACCAGCGAGACAGTGGCTTGGCTATGAAACAGAAAGTCTGAATATCAGTGGTCTGTTTGGCTCAAATGCGCTATCAACACCCGACACAAGGACTTACGCTGCAGCCAGCCTCACTCTCCGATCCTTGTTCCTGTACGCGGATACCAACAAATCCTCCATCACCGAGTTTCGTTTCGGTTCAAACTCATTCGGGCCACGACACTCGGCGTGATTCAATAGAATTCGGAGCGACACTAGGGATATCCGGAATGAGCTCTCCCATCTTTCTGTTGTGACACCTTTCCATTTTCGCGCAAAACGCATCCAGCAGACCAAGGAATCCTGGCCCAGCCTGGCCACTCGAAGCCCGGGATGGGCAATCTTGTCGATTGCGCCATCACATCCTTGACAACTTGTTACAAGGCAAAACAGTTTGGGTAATGCCTCGAGCCATCTATCTCGAAGATCGGGATCGGTTGGGGAGGTCCCAACGATTTCATTGAGAGCATTGATCACTCTCGTTTCAAGCTGAACGCTGTCCCGTCGCATATCGTTCATGTCCATATCAGAAGCATTCAAGAGAGCATCTGGCAGATTAGCATCGTCTTGAATCAAAGATGCTGACCGAAAAAGGGCCAATAAAGGATTCCAGACCTGCTCCTTGAACTCATTCAGAGTCAAAATGCTGGAGGGACTGGCAATGGCGATGCTTTGGAAGCTATCGATAATATTCGAGATATTAAGTCCTGCGTCGCGCTCAGTATCGGTCGGTGGTCTCTGGACCTGGTCAAAGGTTGTTTTAGCGGTCGGTACAGTAGTCTGATCATGAACCCCTGTCGCTTTTCGCTTGGTTCCACGATGATGGCCGTCCACGGAACCAGATTGTCTTTGCTGAAGTTCACGGATGATGCCTAGAAGTCTGCCGTGTTCGAATTCATTTCCTTGGCGTAGTTGCTGTTCAATTTGGTGGAGCTGATCTGGAAGGAAACAATTGGACAATAGAGCAACTGTCGCACCAGGTGGCTCGAGTAGGGTGTTTAGGGCTGTCATGTATACCTTCTGCGTGGATGAGGTAACACGGTTAGCTGCGTGTCCGACAACGTTCTACACCAGACACTCACATTCTTGGAAACATCAAGACCCAGAGACAAGAGTCCTTGTACCGCGCCGGATAAAAGTTGCCAAAAGTTGCCTCCAGCTCGACCTAACCGACTAGATCTGGCCGTTGACAGAGCTTCCATTAGAAGTCGCGCCAGATTGAGCGTGTCAGGAGACATGTCGATTTCCTCGTCCATGTCGACATCCTGGTGCGAGGCCAAAGAGACACAATAGTCTTGTATCGCTTGAACAACTGGAAAGGCCAGCGATTCGGCCACGCCGAGAGGAAAGATGTCCGGGTGTTTCCACATGTCGACGATGTCCTGCAAGAGCATGATTTGATGCCTTGCGATAACAGTCTGAGCAATGGACCCGCTTCGCATGTTGTTTATTCGCAATGTTTCCGAGACCTTGAGCATTGCTGGGACGAGGGATGTCAAGACATCTGTGAGAAAGTACCGCCAGGGCAGCGTCTGAGCAAGAAATGACTGGGTGACCGAATGAATGATGAAGACAGCGAGTGACAAGGCCACACGAGATTCGGGATAAGTGATGGTATAGAGAGCACTATACTCTGGAAGAGTGGGGTCATCGAAATGACTTGGACTGGAAGAGTTTGCCGTCTTGATTCTGAAGAGGGATCCAGGGGATGTCGTCCCGGTCGCGAGCAGGTCACATGTCTCCACCAAGCCTCGGAGTAGCTCTCCCACATGAGAAACTCCCGCAGCCTCATGATCGTAGAGTTGTTCACCGACATTGACAATGATGGTCACCACAGTCCTCACTAGGTGCTCGTGTAGTCGATTGTCCAGGCTGCTATGAACGAGCACACTCGCGCCATGAAGGAGTCGAGGGATAAGCCATCGATAGAGGCGAAAGTTGATTTGAAACCCTTCAGGTGCCTCTTCTTCCTCAAGATGAGTGACAGACAATTCCTGATACTGTTCGATCCTATTGACGAGCAAGTCGAGAATCTGCGGTATCCGAGCAACCATGTCTTGATTCTCCATGAGTCCTGAGCTATCGACCATCCCGATGATATACTCCCTGATCAACGTGGTGAAGAGAATGTAGAGTTGTTTCAGTTTGTGAGCCACTTGTTCTGGCGGCTCTTTTACGACTTGTTCTTCCATTGCTGCCTTGAGCAAGTCTTCGAGAACACTCTGTTCTTGTGCCCTCTGGTGAGCAGGTGTGCCTGCTACCAAGTCTCCCATTTCAGGCCGCCTGAGCGGGGTAGCCAGCATCATGAGACGTCCAAAGAAGCAGGCATCAACTCGGTTGTTGCCCAAACAGAGTCTTCGGTCAAGTGATAGTCGCAGACCGTCACACCTTGATTTCACAGTGAATATAAACCTAGCCTCAATCAACTGTGTCAAGTATGACTGAACGCACTGAACATTCCAAAAAGTAAACAACGAACGAACGCGGTTCCGAACAGTGGAAACGCGTCGTTTGCCAACTTTTAATGAATTTTCACGTGATTCCTGGGCAAAAGGGAGGGATTTAGGAGCCTGTAATCAGATCAGTCGAAATGCTCAACTCTACTCCTTCTGCCTGTCTAGCTCTTCTACACGGAACAGCTGCACAAATGGTCTCGATTCTTCATAGCTCAGCGTCTGTTGTCATCTTGACATGGCATCAGTTCGTTTGTAAACGCTCTTGATTTGATCGACGGCTTTTGGGTTTTGCTTTCCTTGAACAAACTCGTCGACCATTATTTCCTTTGGGATCGACCCCGACATTATCTCGAAACAGACAGGATTCCTATCGCTTCTCCTCTTTCGTCGAGGTTCTCGGTAGCTTGGCGTCTTCATAGATTTCGAAAGATCAACACCTAAAACCCCTTCTCTTGTCCTTTCTTTTTCGGAGAGGCCAAGTGGAGGGAAAGACTAGAGGATACCACCTCGAGCATCATGGTGCTCGAGTTTGCGTTTCAAGTCTGACTTGTGATTTCGCAGGTCTTCTCACTTGAAGCTCGGTAGCCTTGGTCGGACATTTGTCTAGAGAGTCATCCTCCCTCAGTTGTACTACGGCTAAATAATTTGACATACTCCTACTACTGATATATCGGTGCTCCTATTTCATGCTCTCAAGATCTTTCTTTTTGCCCGCCTCATTTCAATCTCCAGATGAAATAGAGTCGACGATGCTCGATGAAACAATAAACATGCGATGAAGTATGCAATGTAATGTTACAACAGGCGTTATACAGTGTGTCACATGCCGAGCACACCTCACAACACCTCTACCCAACCCATCAAGACAAACCTCTCTACGAGCGCATACTGAATCAAATGCATTGACTCGGGCTCCAATGAAGCCCGTTCGCCACTGTCAGACGTGGAACAATAGTGTGAGCCATGATATCGACTCTTGAGCATTCAACGTATCAGCCAGACTCACTCGGATAGATCGACTTCGCCGCAGTCTTGAAGAACTCGAATCAAAACCGGTGCGTCCTTGTTGGGTTTGCGAACTGAGAGGTCGGGACAGAGCAGAACCCGTCAGTGACTGTTCCTGGTGGCCGAACCATCCGTAAGGTCTTGAATACCTACTCATACTCAAACCGTCATTTCGCTTATCGTCCATGAGTCTTAGCCAAGGGGGTAATGAATCCAGGACCGAAGAAGCAAAATGGTCGTGTAATACTCTGGTATAACTGTATGGATAATCGCATGGTATAGAGCAGAATGTCAGTTGCAAGCGATTTCAGAGGACAAATAATAAGAGACTCACCTTCTGGCATGATCCAGTTCTAGCTCTGAGAGACGCTCATGTAATTGAGGGGTGAGAGTAATGTGGTGCGAATATCGTTCAATCTACCCACGACAAGTTACCAATCAGCATGTGAATTCACATGTTTGTGTATCCTGCGACCACCTACCTTGTCCAATCTGCACCGCAAATAACTTCGAATGAGGTATTTGACCCGTTCGACTTCGGTAGCCACCAGTTGCAACTTGAAATGCTCCTCGTCGGTCGTTTTGGGATCCGACTTGAGCAGGTCAAGCATCTTGCCTTGTTGCTCGACCTTGTGCAAGACATTCTCCAAGAGCTCGCCTTCCCACATCATGATATCCTTGGTGCCTCGTTCCCTTGTCCACGCCCGAATCAATTGCTTGACGTCATTATCGTCTTCATACTCGAATGGCCCATGCGCCCCTGCCTCCATCGATCCGGCTCTTGCTTCGGAATCCAAATGCATACTATCCATCCCGAGCTGACTCGTGAAATCCCCCACATCGACATCATCCTCGTCCATGGCGAACCGCCGGAGAGAAGAGTCCCCGCCAAACGGCGTCAGACTGCTTCGATCGGCTGGTGTTGTATCCCGCATGGACGTATTGAACGCAGCCGTCGTTGCTAGAGACGCCGGACTCGATGTCATGAATCGGTTATTTGCATCTGATGGTCTTGACGACGAGGACGAAGCATGGTTGGGCAGGGAGTCTCTCTCCCGACCATGGCTGGTTGCAAGCCCTGAACGACGACTGCTGCTAGGTTGAACAGGTCGAGTGGGAAGCAAGTCTTCATCGTCCGAGTCGTCGAAAAAGGAAGGCATCTTGTGCTGTCGTTGTCGACCAAGCTGACACGGTGGTGTTGTTGATGCTTGCTACCTTTTGTTACTCCAACTCTACTCTATACGAAATACGATTCCTCCCTGAATGCTCGAATGCATGATCTATCTGCAGTAACTAGCGCGTCATGCTCGGTCGGTGGGCGCGCGATATGGCGATGATAGAGAGATAGAGAGAGAGAGAGAGCGAACATGTCATGTTCCACAGTAGTAATACTTCAACAACACTGGTCAGTTTCAGCTTCACAAGAGGAGACAAGAGCGACCCGTCATGCGTTTCTTTGCGGACCGGCTCATCAGCTGGCTCTTGGTGGCCATCTTGAGCTCTTGCACCGCCCAGGTACGTCCCTTGGCCCTTGCTTGACGGGCCCTCCTCCAATGTCGACATGCATGGCCTGATATCCATGTGTCTCTGCACCGCAGGCTCTACATTTCTACCTCGAGTCCAACGAAAAACGATGCTTCCTTGAAGAGTTGCCATCAGATACTGTCGTAGAAGGTAAGCCGCTTATGTCGAGTCTCATTCGAAAGCGTGGTCTGATACACGCCTGCTGGCTGCCACGACAGGGCATTACAAGGCATTGCAATGGGTTGAAGACACCAAGACGTGGGAAATCAACCAAGAGTTGGGAATTCAAGTAGTCATTGAGGCGAGTCTTTTCACAATGCCAGCGTCAATGACCCCGAAATCACAAACTCACGACTGATACATCTCGTTGCGTGTCTTCAAAACAGGAGGTGACCTCGAATCATGTTGTTTCGAATCTCCATGGCAAACCAGAAGGCAGATTCACCTTTACGTCACACGAAGCTGGTAAGTCAATGAGCGTGTCATTACACGTCGAGCTTTTGTTTTCGTCGTTGTGCAACAGCTGACACCAGCGAATCATGTTGACCAGGCGATCACTCCATCTGCCTTCAAACGAATGCCACTTCTGGCTTCTTTTCGAGCACTCACATCAAGTTTTACTTGGATGTCATTGTAGGGTCCACTCGAAAAGATCCTTCGTGAGTTTCCACGCCTGCAGCCAGATGCGAACGAGTGATTCAGCTTTGGCCATTCATGGGTTGACCTCTGCTGTCATGATTACAGTCAGGATCACGGTCACGTTCAGACATTGGCTTCCAAACTGCAAGACCTTAATGATCGTGTAGCAACCATTAGGCTCGAACAACAGTATCAGAGAGAAGTCGAAGTGACTTTCCGAGACGCCAGTGAACGAGTCAATTCGAGAGCCATCTGGTGGAGTCTTTGGCAGATTGTGGCTGTCGTGGCTGTGGCTATTGGAGAGATGATGTACCTAAAGCACTACTTTTCTGAAAAGAAGCTTCGGTGAGGAGAGCTTGAATGTACATTGGTTTTTATTCGATGATGGATGCTAGAGCTGCAACACGCACATGCTACACAACCGACGATTGATGTCTCATTTCGCGTCTTGACCAGCCCACTGCTCCTCTTCATCAGGTGCTTGCTCATCCAGCCTCGGCACAAAGTACTTTGTTCCAGCATTCACAACCTCTTGCAGCGTCCTCCCTGTCAATACGCTCTTTGCTGCATCCTCTGGATACGCCAACGGACGAGTCACGCCGTGTCCCAACTTGAGCATCCACTGTTTCTTGGGGTACCCCCTCGAATCAAACGTGGTGGCGGATTCCACTTGAAACAGGGTAAACGAGTGGTTCCGAAACTTGCGTCCGTTTTTCAAGACTAGTTTAATGTACCGAGGCTTGTGCTTGGCTTTTTTCCCGTACAAGGCGAGGTCTAGTTGAGCTTCCTCGTATTTCCCGTCTGGATCTGCCGAATCAGTCTCTCGTTGGACATTTCTACCTAGACTGTCGCCATCATCGTCGGCCTTGGCAACGCTCCCATGGCTGCTCGTCGGACTATGATGCCGCTCAATCAAGGGTGAACCAATCGCATACTCGCATATATCCCAGAGCAGCGTCCCACACCGAACACCATTCCGGAAAACCCGTCCATCACTTCCTTCATGAACACTATAGCTAATCGGATGGATCGGGGTTTGGATCGCTGCATGATGTCTGCCCGGTTCCAAGTCCATAAACCCCTTGGGAATCGCCCATGAAAAGGTGCCCCCGTTGATTTGAAGGCGGAGATCAAAGTGGTATCGGGTCGCTTGATGTTCCTGAATACAGGCAAAGTTGCGTTTCAACAGTGCAGGGAATCGTTGGGTTAGGTGGGCTTCAAATTGCCACGGACCCGTAGGCGTGGTGTCGAGAGGCTCTGGCCGCTGTGGCTGTCCTTGTGCTTGTTGCTGCCCTCGAGCGAGTTCATGGGGAGAGCTTTGGGTTCGTTGCCCGAGCAAGTGCACCGGCGTATGAAAGTACCCTTGACCGGCTGGCGTCTTCTCGTGCTGTAATAATTGGTCACGAGTGGCAGTCAGGGTATGAGAATTTAGCGGAAGGAGCGAACGGCCCGGGATCCTCTTGACTTGAGACCGCCCAACAACGGTCGAGGTCCCCACAGCAGAGGGCAAAGCTGTTGAGTTTTGTTCGATGGTTGTTGAACGGTCGACTAATTCATCATCCTCTGGCGGCGTTGACAAGACGTTTCCGTCCCCAGTCGTCGCGGTAGACTGAAGTCCGTCTGTTGGGTGTATTCCTGCTTGTTCCCATGGGCACCGGATCCCTCCACGGGATCGTCTGTCTTGAGCTAGCTCATTGGCAAGCTGGAGAGCCAACATGGGCCCATTTGGCACGGTATGCACCGCAGAGATTACGATGACATCAACAGAATGCTCGTTCTAGTCGAGTCTTGCCAGACTGGTAATAATGACGAGACAAAGTGGACGATAATTGTGGTGAGGAAAGCGAAGTGAGATTGATGATTTTGGTGAGCTGATCTATATCAAAGATAGATACCGATACCGGTAGTCCGGTATGTAGGTCAATCGTAAGGTTACAAACGTTGCAAACGTCAATGGTCGATTCGTCATGTCTGACTGACATGTGATAACAGCAAGCAAGTGATAAACCATCATAAAACTACAAATGTTGCATACCATTCAAGGCAACGACTACCACCCCTCACACCTCTTGAAAAAATCCAAGGGCCAAGGAACACAAATCATCACCAAGTAGTATAGTATGGCAAGTCTTGAATCGACTCGTTTCCGTTCTGAGATCTAACCGGCAGAAGGGGAATCGTAGGATTCCATACAGCCCCCTGACCCTAGTCGTTGTATATAACAACGGACAATGGCAGGGGTCGGGAAGGATGTCCCCTTACAATAAGGCGTCTGTAATGAGTGAAGAAAAAGAAGAGAGCAGCGGGACAAGAGGGTGATGAGAGTGGGTGGATGGATGGGATATCAGTGGCAGTGTCCCTGCCTCGGTGCGTGCGCGTCGCTGCGTGACAGCCAAACTAGAAGCGCAATGAGCCAACAACAGCCGGCCAACGTTTAACAGTTGAAGTAGAGTGCGTAAACTGGAGTAGTACTCGCAGCACAGAAACACTATTGTGGTTATAACATACAAACCATCGTCTATTGTACACCCTGTATAAAGTCTCATCTTTTGCACGTTGGTAGCAAAATAATAGAGAATGACATTACGTATCCACTCGAATTCGCTTGAGCGTTGGGATCACACTGTCCCAATCTTCGATCGTCTGATTTGATGAAGGAGCGCAGGCGGTGTCAATGAGCATGGACGAGAATGCGCACAGTCGAGGTGGAAAAAAGTCTCGTCTCACTTTACGATAAAACTCGATATGACCATCAGCATAATCGCCGAGCATTTCCTTCAATTCTTGTTGTTTTGAGAGCTCAAAAATGTTATGTTCCTTGATGATCTCATTATTGAAATCAGTCGTCGTTTCGTGTGCACTGGTGACGGCATCTTGCAACTGATCAATTCGTTCCAGGTCATTAGCATGCTCACACCCGCCGTTGCAATCACCACAAACGATGTAAGAAGGACTTACTTCTTTGATTCTCCCATCCAACTTTCGAATCCGTTCTCTTCGAGTATGAATATCATCTGTTCCTCGCAGTTTGTCGACCTGATCCCTGAGGTACGTCGTCAGTCCGACGGGAGCACTCGTATGACCATTGTTTTGAGCCGCCATTCGATCACGCTCGGCGACAACGGCTGACAAGTAGGCTGAAAGTTCTTCAAAATCGAGTTGCTTCTGATCTCGAGATTTGATGACGGACTTGTGCGCTTGAGAGTAGGCGATGAGGGAACGGATTTGAGTGAGAAATGGGTCGATGGCGTCATTGTCCTAGAGTTTCAAATACTTTAGTCTGGGACTTGACGAAGAGAAAAGGTCGGGATGGTCAAACGTACGAGATGCTTCAAGAGTGCAGAATAGTCTAGCATTCGTTCGGCAAACCTATTCAGTGGTTCAGTGATGCCTGATTCGAGATATCCAAGTCCTTGGTACGAAGCCGCCAAATCAACATAATCCTGTGCGAGGTCTGTAAACCGCGCAGACGGATGGTGAGATGAGCACTCTGCAACGGGGTCAAGGGGTCTTCACTGAGACCAACCTTCTGTCCGACTCCTTTCCTTTGACAAGAGCTTCTCTACACTACTCATTCCCTCTTCGAACCGCGAGATGCCGTCCTTCATTTCCAAAAATCTCTCATCAGGTTTGCGAACCTTTGTAAACGCATTCACGAGCGAGTCTGACAAGTTATCCAAAAGAGATGGCGGGGATTCAGGGAGTGGCGCGTGGAGATGCTTGTGCATGTCGACGGGCTATATAAAGGCGTTTTGACAAGGTGTCGATATCAACTGTCAATGGCAACGACCTCGGGTCTGTGGACATGTCACCTTACCCATTGTTTGGAGGTCAAGAAATCTTTGACAAGGATACTTCTCCATAGTACGGGATGTCGTGCTATCCGATTCAGGAATTGTTGTAGCCTATTGACCACGGTTGCAGACTCATTAGATCTTATCTGATAAGGGCACCACCCCAACCCGACCGATCTACTTACTCGACACGTCGGGTTTCAATGAACTCGGATCCAAACCTATCCCCTTTGATGTACTCTAGCCGGTGTTTACCCGCCATCGGAGGGATCACTGCCGCTGTAAAGAGCTTTCCGAGATGGTTTTGCAGGAATACAAAGTCGGTGAACCGGCGGCGAACGAAAAAGGTTTGATTGGCGGGAAACGTGGGGAGGTTGGTCTGGGTTGTTTCAAAGTGGTCACCGAGGGGTTCAGTGGTCGGAAAATATTACTCGAGATCAATAATTTGGACCTACGAGCGTTCGCACAGCATACGAGATGTGCACATCCTTGGTCCCTTCCATTTCCTTTTGAGGGTCTCCCACGTCGATTCTCATCCACATTCCAGACCAGCTCGGAACTGTGCCTTGGCCCTCCCTCTGAGCTCCCGAAAGTGCTTGTGCTTGAGACGCAGCTTCCATCACGCTTGCTGGGTCAGTCGATGATGATTCTTGATGTTGCTGCTGCTGGTCTGGGGATAGCGATGTAGATGATGGAAGTGGGTCCGGGGCATGACGAATAGGTTGGCTGTCCCATTGCACAGAGGTGAAATCGGCCTGGTCGAGTGGCTCGTTGGACATGATTGTGTTGTATATGAAAGTAGGTCGATGGGAGGCCTAGCTCTACACCCACTCTTGTATCTTTGTCACTCTGTGCTGGGACATGAATGGCAGTGACAGCCCGAATGCACGTGACCGCTTGATGACGCGGCGCAACTACTCGTACAGCTCGTCCTCAGATACTCATATCAGATATCAGACATGCATGCTGTCACTCTGGTCAACACTTCAGAAAAGGAACAGACCGTCTACAGAATACTCGTCGAGCAAGATCCCCTATAAACTCCAATGATACAAGCTGCATGTTGTACATGCTGCAGAAGATTCGTAGTTGCGTCATATTGACATTATACCTGCATGGTGTGATCTCTACCTGCGTCCTCTGGCTGCGCTTCAGCACTAAAGGTGCCCATGCATTCCCATTTGCCAGAATAAGTTGCTGTGTGTTTAGTGTGAGCGTCAGTCGAGACATGCTGCACGACGAAAACGGACACAAGAGCCAGACTCACCCTTGTACAACCTCACACGTCCATCTTCACTGGCAACACTCAAAATCGAACCCGTGATATTCCACTCGACGCGTCCAATGGTCGCTTCCCCCAAACCCCACTCGCCCATGACAGAGCCACTCCATGCCATACCGGATCCTCCATCCGAAACCCCTGCGCCTGCTCCCCCTCCTCCGATAGCACTTGACTCGGCAGGTCGGATTTTCCAGACCCTGACAGTTCCATCACGATGTCCACTTGCGATCAAGTGGTAGCTTCTCCCACAGCTTGGCGCCCACGAGAGAGAGGTGATGGCTTGGGCACCCAGGGAAGCTTGTTTGGATTGAGGCTGGGCACCACCTGAGGCTGACATGTGCGAGACATTGTTGGAACTTGTGGGGGGCGGCAAGACAAGCACGGCTACGGGTTGTGATGAAGAGAGCGAAATGATCTTGATGATTCCATTATGTCCACTGCATACTGCCAACACGCTTCCCCACCATTTTTCTTTGCACCAGCTTAGCGTCCATCCGCCTAGGGCCTCGTTGCCCTTGCCCGGATTGACAAGGAGAGGGCCCGTAGCATTCGAGGACGAGTTGCCGTTTCGAGCTGATGCGTTGCCTCCACCACTCACACTCAGTTCGTGTTGTGTCAAGTCGTGAGCGCTCTGCGTCGATGTCAAGGAAGAGCCATGAGGATGCGATGTGCCGGTTTCAGACGGAACAAAAGACGATGATGCGTCTGGGCCACTTGTCGCCATGCCCTGGTCTCCCGTATAGTTGCCCAAAGGTCCTCCGCCTGCTCCACCAACGGAAGATGTCATCAACATTGACGGGACGCTGAGGGAATGTGTCACCTGCCAGTCATTTAGGGAAGGGCTACTACTCGTGTAGATTCGCAGATAGGCATCGGTCGAGATCGATGCCAACTTGAGACCAAATGCATTGGGTCCAAACTCGACCCCTCGAACTGAACCTCGAGCCTCGTTTAACAGTGCCCTTTCAACCCATCGGCGAGAAGGACTGGCGGCAGTGTTCCCGTTTGAGTGTACGGCATCCTGGTGGTTACCCGAGGCTGCTGATGCTGATGCTCCCAACACTGTCGTGCTACTGTTTTGAGGCAGCGAACCCACCTCCTCCCACACTCTGACCGTTCGATCATATGAGCTAGAAGCTAATATAGTACCAAACTCGGGATGAGCCCATGAGAGACGAACGATGGGTGCGTCATGAGCCTAGACAAGGATGGTGTAATCAAATGCCTGGTTAGCGCTCTCTTGACACACACGATCCCATCCTCCATCCAGCTCACCTTCCATTCGGCTTCAAGCTCCCATCCAGATCTAGCCTTGGAGTCTTTTCTCCAAATCTTGATCTTCTGGTCTGCAGAGCCCATGGCGATACGTTGACCATAGAAATCATAGGCAACGTCTGATTTTAAAAGTGTCACGGAACGTGTGGTCAGTATCAGTGCGATCTAGTGGGCTGTGAGACGAGACCGGGTGTGACTTGCCTGTGACGAGATCAGCATGATCTGTGGGCAGGGCTGATGTTTGAAGCATGTTGCCTGTTCCTGTCCGGTGAGCGTTTGCAATAGATGATCCGTCCTGCCAATTTGGTACTTGAGTAGTTCTTGTCTTTTACCTTGACTTTGTCGCGCCGTATTATACGTAAAGTACTTTATACATGACCAACCAGCAGTCAATGAAGTCTAGCAAATCTTGTATGTATATGGTTCCACCAACAGGACAAAGGTGGTAGCTGTCAAGTCGCATCAAAACTCCCAGGCAGATTGAACCGCCCAGCAGGACTTGCCTGAGCTGTTCATCTCTCTTGACCGACTGACGCCATGCCTTCCAAACCAAAGAATGCAGCAGCAAATGTCCCTCTCAAACGAAAGCGGGAGGAGCCCGGTAGACCCATACTGGCTCAGACTAGCTTTTATGCCCCAGCTGCGTGAGTGCTACATCACTGCTTTACCTTTGCTACTCTTGTAGCGGTGACGTAGGAGTCTCATTGACCCATATATATTTATGCACACATAGTCTTTGGGCTCGAGGAGGAACGTCCAACTTTGCCAAGACGGACGCTCAAAACTATCATTCCAAACGACGAGTGGAAGTTACACAGACATTGGCAGCCGAGCAAGAGAGACGAAAGCTTTTCACCAAAGCAAAGCAACAAGGTTCTGATGAGGTTGTCGATGGATCTACGGCTGAGTCCGGCCAAACCATGACTCATGAGCCAGTTGCTGGATTGCGGGAGGGTGATATTGGTGAAGCCGCAGTGCCGGATGTCGATGAGCCACAAGAGGCAGCAGTCGCTCCAGCTCAGGCAAGTTTTGAATTTCTTGAAATCAAGGTTAAAGGAAATCTTACCTCTTCATCCTGAATCCAGATTGATCACTCCAGAACACTCGTCATCCAGCCAGGAAGTCGATACCTGCGGGTAGGAAGGTCGACCGACCCAACGTATGTCACTCTTCTAGATTCTGACCTGAACAACCTGGCCTGAACAGCTTTTGGCTTTTGCTTGACCAGACCCGTCGAGATTCTCTCCTGTATCTATCGCAAGACGCACATTGCGGACCTGCAAAAACCGGCCCATCAGCAGGCCCAACCTGTGAATGAGTGGGAACCATCTCGAGCCAAAGACCCGACACCCATACCAGAGATCCCTCCCAGTACATTTGTATCGCCGATAAAGAAGGATCCGTCTCGAAATGGGGATGCTGCCAGTGAATCAATGTCGGGCCTGGCTGCATCAGTCAAGGAAGATGAAAAGACGACGGCCCAGGCATCCCAAGCCGACGAAGAGTCGCAGACGGGCCCTGCTCTCAGTGAAGGTCAGGAAGACATGGATATCGACCAAGGGTCTCTAACGCCCACTGCGAGTGGCAAGGTTGGCGATCAAGCTGAGCAGACCACGGGGCAAGAAGCGGAAACAGCTTCGATCGACCATGAACAGAAAGCCGAACAGGAGGCTGAGCGGAGAGAACAAGAACGGATAGAGCTGGAAGATCAAGATGCTCTGAGATTAGACGAGTTGATTGACGATATGCGGGACAATCTCAAGCAAAGGTGAGAGCCATGCCGGTCTATCACTTTTCTCATTCTGACCTTTGACATAAACACACCGTCTGGCAGAATGCAAGCTGCTAAACTCAAACTTCCTCCTGGAAAGTACGAATCATTCGTGGCAGCTTGCAAAAAGTATAATGGCAATGTTCGGCCGGTTGAGCACAAGGCGTATGATGACCCTTATGCGGTCGATTGGGTGGAAAAGTGGGACAAGGAAACCTTGTTCCCCGTCGAGGTAAGCCATTCGTCCAATATACTCGCACCAAGTGCGCTTCTCAACCTGATGCGTGTCTTGATAGGGCCTCCATGTCCCTGAAGAATCACCTTATGAATGCCGATGGCCTTGGTCCCATCGAACACTCAACACACATGCTTACCACGGCGCATCACCGGAAATTATTCTCAACGACGTCGAAGCCGTCTTTGAAAATGCGTTGCAGCAACTAAACACTCCGATAACCAGGGGACAGTATTACGAGTACTCGGTAGCGTTGATCGTGCCCGATCTCGTCGAAAAGGCTTATATCGAGGCCATGTGCAAGGTATTGCTTCAGTATATGGGGTTCAAGCAGGTCGGGGTCTTGTTGGTGAGTGTCAGCCTGAATATACAACAAAAACCAACAAATAATGATGGAATTCCCCCGCCAGCAATCCCCTTGTGCAACATTTGGAGCTGGTCTCACAAGCGCTTGCGTGGTCGATATCGGTGCCGAGCGTACGACGGTAACTTGCGTCGACGATGGTCTCATGATTGCTGAATCCAGGTCAGTCCCGAGTGGTTTTTACTTTTGTTTTATCGACCTACTAAGCTTTAATGACTCGTTGGTGCAACAATAGACATGTGCTTGATTATGGAACAAACGACGTGACCGACTTTTACGCCCAGTTGCTCAAAAGAGTTGCTCTTCCTTACAAGGAATTAGATATGGCTCGGAAAGCGGATAGAGACATGATGGATGATTTGAGAATACGGACGTGTATCCTCTTGGATGTGAGTTTGAAACTTTTTTGGTATGTTTGTGGGCCAGTCTGATCGATGAATCCTTGCATAGCAATACGTCGCGCATAACGTCTGGAAATTCCACATGAACCGGTTCCAGCGACCATCGATTGAGTACGAATGCCATACGTCTGACCAGCCCATCTTGGCGTTTTCCGTGAGTTGAATCGTTCCACTGCGGAACAAACTCAATGCCTGACGTCCATGTGACTATATCAGTGTCTTTTCGACCCCCGGGTGATGAATTGGCGGATCAAGGATGCCTACCGTCGTTTTGTCCTTCAGGGATACGTCGATGAGTTCATGACTGAACTCAAAGATGACCGAGTGACCAAATCCATGGTCCGGTCCACTGAACACTTGCTACCACCCCCACCGCCACCACCTGAATCCGTCTACGAGCAAGTTTCCATGACCGACCCTGAAACGGGGGAAACGACGACCACCATGATGGCTGTACCTCAGCCTGCGCCTCCCCCACCCGAGCCCAATTTCGACGTGTACAAAGAGGCCTCCAAGTTACCCCTCGAGGTTGCGGTGGCTTGTTCAATCTTGAGTGTCCCGCCTGAACGGCAAGCAAATCTCGCCAATTCAATTCTCGTGCTTGGTGGAGGCGGAGCAGTCGAGGGAATTTCGGAAGCCCTAAACTGGCGGTAAGCTATCCCTGTTCACCGTCATGAACTCATCGTCATTCTGACTTTTATCGATGAACAACTCCAGCGTCTTGTCACAACTCCAACAACGGGCCCCAGACCGAACCATTAGTCCAGAAGTCCTGCCCACTCCGCGCGGACTCGATCCTCGACTGGTATCATGGCGTGGTGGGGTCGTATGTGTACGACTCGACTCGATGCAGGATATGTGGATCAAAAGGCAAGAGTGGGAAGAGATTGGACTCAAGACGTGGAAGATGAGGACAATGTAGGGTGAACCTAGTGTTCCGGTCCAATTTTGTACCAGATACTGTACTTTACTATTTCTATGGACCATGTGCGCCATGCCTTACCGAGATGACGATGACAAATTGCTTGTACCAAACGAATGGATTCTTGGATGACTGATGGTGCCCCGCTTGCTGTAAATGGTGACTTGACACACCTTCTATGCGAACCTACAGTACTGCTTTATAATAAATTCATGGCACCTGCAGTAGTAAGAGTGGTCGATACTTGATGCCTGCCAACTTGTATCCTCCACCTCGAAACACCACCAACATGAAGTTATCCGTCGACAATGACCAGCAGCACCGGCCATTGTCGTCATCGTCCTCATCGGCAGTCTCACCAGCTTCAACCTCTGCTTCGCTCGACCATGAGATCCCAGTCAATGAAGGACCCATCGATCTCCTCTCCCCTGGCCCACGACAACGGACACTCTCTGGTGGCGCTATCCAGCTACAAGAAGAGTCTCATGCCGTCGATCAGCCTCTGTTGAACTCACAGAGCAACAGCCCGAGAATGGACGGATCGGCGTTCAATCATCATTATCAAGGAGATGCCGACTGGAATGTACACCAGCAAAGAGGAGGACAAGGGCATCGGGAAAAGTGGAAAAGCTGGTATGCAAGTGGCAAGGACTGGCTCGACAATAATACGGGATTGCTGTTGATTGCAGCCAGTCAACTGTTTTTCGCTACGTGAGTTCTTTTCGCTGGGGCACCATTTCGTCACGGCACTCATCTCACATCCTCTCTTGGGTCCTCGCAATGGCAGGATGAACTCGAGTGTCAAGTTGTTACAAGACCCCAAGCAAGGCGGTGGACTGCCAACGCTACAATTGATCTTCATTCGAATGGTACGCACTGTTGTGAGACGGTCTGGTGCAGGCCACAACGACTGATGCTATTGTCGTCGCCTCTAGTCTATCACATTGATTGGATGTGTGGGGTACCTCTTATTCACAGGCGACCCTCATCCATTTCTTGGACCTCCCGAAGTCCGTAAACTGCTAGGGCTTCGTGGATTCCTCGGGTTTTTCGGTCTCTCGGGATCGTGAGTCTGACAGATCAACATGTTACCATGAAGAGGGCTGACCTTTCCTGTCTCATCGACATCTCACTGTGTCATAGTTATCAATCGCTCCAACACTTGTCTCTGTCCGAGGCCACCACGCTTGGGTTCCTTGGTCCAACAGCGACGGGACTTTTGGGGTACCTGGCCTTGCGGGAACCATTTACTCGGAAAGAAGCTTTGGCAGGATGCAAGTATCATTTCGTCTTCCGCCTGTCATTATTCACCCGCATTCTAGCTCACTCAGTCCACTTACATCCACAGTCATATCCCTCTTTGGTGTGATTCTCATCGCTCGTCCATCAGCATTCTGGGAGACTTCGGGCCGATTGGATTCGGGTGTACCGTTACCAGGCTCTGGATCGCGGACAGGATGGGGCGACAAGGTGTATGACCCGGATACGGGCAAACTAGTCGAGTTTGACTCGCAGGCTCAACGTATGGCCAGTGTTGGGTTTGCTCTTATGGGAGTATGTGGAGCTTCGAGTGCCTGTGAGTAGGTTTTCGGCAGAGGTTATGGGCGGCATGGTGCTCATATGAATGTGCCCGGTCAGACATTGTTGTGCGTGCGATAGGAAAAAGGGCGAAACCTTTCCACAGTATCGCCTACTTTAGCTTTTACTGCGTCGTCGTCTCTGCACTGTAAGTCACTACTCGTCACTCGTGTATGTGTGCAATCGAGTCGATTGACATTTCCGTTGGGTCTCGACTACCAGTGGCATGCTCATCTTTCGAACCCCACTTGTCTTTCCCAAGACTGCCGTGGGATGGGCATTGATCGCGGTCATTGGGTGCGTCTATCTTGTGACGGTCGAGAATACCATGCGGACGATCCCACTGAACCTTGTGACACATTCACAGCGTACTCGGTCTAGGAGCTCAAATCTTGCTGACAATGGGTCTGCAACGTGAAAAGGCTGGACGAGGGAGTCTGGCCATGTACACCCAGGTGAGTAGAGTCGCCTTTGACCTTTGGACTTTTGACGCTAACGATATGTAAACCATGTCTAGCTTCTCTTTGCGACGGTGATCGAACGAGCCTTGTTCAAGGTCGAGCCCAGCTTTATGAGTGTCTTGGGAACGCTGATCATCATTAGTACAGCTTTGTGGGTCGCTGTGAGTTGTTTGTGCTGTCCGTGGGTGTGACATAACACCTGACCCACTCGGTTTATTGACATTTGTAGTTTACCAAGAAAGAACAAAAACACGCCGATGTCGAATCTGGGCATCCTAACCATGCCCATCGCCATAGGGCATCCTCGTTCTCTAGTGTCCATCACGGAGAGACATTTGGTGAAGCAGGCACGATGCATGATTTCGACGACCCTACTACTGATCCCGCCGTATCATCAGACCCAACCCATCCGGCAACCAACCGACGACACGGGCTCACAGCTAGTTCGCCTGAACCCGATGCAAGTGCGGCGGTCTCGTCGAGTCGCAAACGGACTGGCTCGGTCGTCGCGGGTATGCCTGCTGCTGCTGCCTCCCGTGAGCTCACGACCGAAGGGGGTCGGAAAGTGGATAAGCAAACCGAGGCGGGATTCGAGATTGAACAGAGGGATTGAGAGAGGCCAGCTCACTCTCATCCGAGAGGCAAAAACAAGTGAAAAAAAGTGACATACCCTGTAGCGAATTCTTTCAAATTGGACATTGTTTTGTGTTTGCTTGGACATGTAGCATGTAGCTCGATTGATATTGATACATTTGACCCTCTTTATAGCCAATTGAAAATGTCAATGGTGACTAGTGATCCCTATCATTGTGACCCATCATTCCACGGCTGCCTCTCACTCGATTATTCGTCCCGACGTCTATCGTGTCGATCCCGAGATGGAGAACGACGTCGATGGTGGTGATTTGACCGCTCTTCGTCTTCTTCATATGGCCGACGGCGACGTCGATGACCGGCACCGTCGTCTCTTGAATCATACCGAGTCATGTCTCTGGGGGGCGTTCTCGACGATCTTGATGGAAGCGAACGGTCAGGCCTCTCGTCGTGGCCAAGTCTTGCGTCAGAGTGATGGCGTCTTCGGTCTGGAGAGGTAGAACGTTGACGACGGTGTGTAGATTGAAGACTGTCCCTACGAGGCCGATCCGGACTTGAACTTGCGTACCGGTGAGACCGATGGCGATGCCGGTCGTGGTGGTGGTGGTCCCCACGTTCTTGTCGTCGTGCTTCCCGTTGTTCTTGTTTAAACTCCCGTCTGGCCTCTTTCTCAATCCGTTTGTACTCTTTTTTCTCTGCTTTCAATCTGAAAATGACAGCTTAGTGATGGTGGCACAATCCGAGCAGGGGAGAAGAGAGACCTACTGTTTCCGACGTCGTTTTTCTTCAGCTTCCATGACTTCAATCTCTTTTTCCTTTTCACTCTTTGGGACGACAACGCTGTTCGCCCCGGTCGCTTGTCCATTTGGCTCATCATCACCCTGACCATCGTCCTCCTTCAACGTAGGTCCATATCCCAAGGCGATACTCAGAGCATTCTCCTCCAACTCTTTTTGCCGCTTGATTTCTGCCTTTCTGACCCGTTCCTTTTCAGATTCGTCCTGTCCAGCAATGTCCCGAGCGTACCAGTGAACGTCTTGTCGGTTCTGCCATCTCCCTGTGGGTGCTTGAACGGAATGACCGAGATAGTTTTCACGGTCCTTGTCGGCCTTGACATTGTCCCATCTGAATTCTCCTGCGCCACCTCGTGTTCCACCACGACTTGGTCGGTAGAGGTCTGCCATGGTTATATCTGAATTGCGGTACAGCAGTAGTAGTAGAGTATGATAATGTGTTGATGAATTCACGCGATGAAATGTCCATGCATCTCTCTACTCTGACCATCCTACTCGTCATTGTATTATACTAATATCGACTACTACTGCTACTACACCGGTCAACCACTGCTCACCATCATTTTGATCATGTCCGAGACTTATGCCCAAATCCAAGTAGGCCATCGTTTCTCAAATACTCTGCTCGACATTCACTGACCTCGTCTGCGTCATCGCCCAGACTCTGTTCCACGCCAGTCCGGCATCAACAACTCCTCTGGTGGCTCCGCATGTTTTACCACACCTCGCCCTGGTGTTACTAATGCTTGCATTCCTCCTCACCTTTTTCTTCACCACGTGAGTGCAATCTCATCTGTTGTTGAGTTGGCACATGTGGTGCATGCAGGCTGATAGGTTCTCCAACTCACAGGCTTCCACCTACAACCAAATCCATCCCTCAAGAAGTTTGTGCTGCGATTGGGGCATCCACGCTCGCTGGTCTCGGCGTGGTAGCCCTGTTCTGTACAGTCGGGGTATATGTATAAAAGGCCGGCGAGGGCAAAACAGACATGGAATGCAAGGGCTGTACTATATAGATTACATTTTGTATACATGGCTACGAGATCTTTCGTTTGAACCACACGACGATAAAGATCCAAAGGACGAGAATGAGAAAGAGCATGAACCAACACCAACTACTACCCTGTCGTGAAGCCATGGCATTCATTCGTTTGAATGTACCCCCGAGAAGGTTGGATGTGGACGAAAAGGCATCGTTCTGAGGATAGTCACGGTCAATGAGTGAGGTACAGACCAGGCGATGTCAACGGCAGAAGGGAGACTGACCATGGTACCCAGTTCCATGTTGGATTGCCTGACTTCATCCCCGATCCCGACCGTAATCTATCAATGCAGAGTCGTTTCCATGTCAGCTCGTTTCCCCCCTGCTTATTACCACACACGGCCTCACATCTTTGAGCATCTTGACCTTGCCCAACAATCCCTCCAACTTGTCATCATTCTGTCGCTCAACTTCATGTCCCGAAGCATACGCCCGCGATGCATTCCCTCCGTATGGACTTTCCGAAAAGGTGTCCTGTGCTGATGTCGAAGACATGCCGCCCGGCGTCCCTCGTCGGCTGACAGGCCCATTGGAGCTTGCCCCGCTAAATGACCCTGGTCCACCACTACCACCGCCACCCGCATGGTTCAGTCGAGAGAATGGAGCCGACCTGGATGACAATGATCCAGAAGCATGGGCGTTGGGTAGGAGCACAGGCGTGGATGAGGTTGATAAAGGTGCGTTGGGCGTCGAGGTGCCTG
Organism: Filobasidium uniguttulatum; assembly: GCA_039545395.1. Classification (NCBI taxonomy): domain Eukaryota; kingdom Fungi; phylum Basidiomycota; class Tremellomycetes; order Filobasidiales; family Filobasidiaceae; genus Filobasidium; species Filobasidium uniguttulatum. The sequence goes on along the minus strand of BCJK01000005.1, from coordinate 499,260 downwards.
TCGGTGTTGACGACGTGTACGCCGTTCGATGTGATGTCGTGGTTCGTCTGGACATGGGGTATCAGTACGAAGATGTATCAGATAGCAGAAATCTGGCGGCCGACTGACCTGCTCATGATAGTTGTACACTAAAGTACGGGTACCTTTGCTCGACAAGAATGAGAGTTGAGTTGAATGACAAATTCGCGAAGATGCACATGCCAGTGGAGGAGATGGCATAGATGGACGAAAACAACGCATGCATGCATGCAAGCAACAACGAGGACCTATATACTGCATGCATATGGAGGATAGATTACACAATACTCAAAGTGTTGATGGTGGCAAGAGCTGTCGAGGCATACATGTAGTTGAATAGAGATACAAGTCGGCAGTCACTATGAAGGTCGACTGTCAGCTTTCGTCATTCAAAGCTTGCTTGCAGAGCCTCGAGGTTATCTATGGATTTTATGGAAATGAACACGGCGAATCTACTCCTCCAGCTGGACCTTTTTTCCTTGTATATTGACGATTGTCGAGTGGTCGATTTCGCCAGATAGAGCCAAGACATGATAACGAGTGTCACAGTGACAAGTCTACCTGTTTGCATCTGGGTCGGTTCCCATCTTCCAGAGCTTCATCCTTGTCCGAGCCCACTTGTCCCTGCAAACCAGCTGACCCTTTTTCCTTAGCCTCATCTTCGGACTTGTATGCACTCGTCCCAGGGGTTCGAATCCCCAGTGTCGGAATGTCAACGGTCGGTCAAGTGTGTCGTCCAATGGTCAAATGCCGAAAGATACATGCGCCAAGGGTCCGGATGATGGACATTGACCTTGCTGTTTCAATGACCTGAATCGACGTTGTTCACCAAAGTGAGCGTAGTCGGCATCTCCCTGATTCTTGACACTGCCAGATTCATGGAGGTACAGCGATGGGACCCGCTTGACTGTCCTGCTTCATCTGTGCGGCCCGAATACCTGAAATGCGCAACATGCTTTGCATCAACGTGTCTGAGGTGATGAAATCATGCTCGAGAAGAAGCTGCGATGTACATTAAATTGGTCAGGCATGCATAAAAAAACAAGTGTTGTGCCTCACGAAAACTCACCGTCAAGTGGTCGACCAATTCCATTTCGAGTTCGAGTCTGACCATCAAATCACCATACTTTGAGATCCAATCGGTCATGTAGGCTCCCGAAGTCTCAGGGTACATAGGACTATGGCGACTTGACTTGATTAGTCTCCATCTCCATACATGTCTCCAGTCAGCGAGGTCGACTCACGGTGTGTCAAACTTCCAACGATTCCATACACACATGAGGAACCTATGCTTTTCCGACAACTGTCTGATATGTCAGTGTCGTGGGGTCGTAAGAATCCTCTACACTCACAAGACCACTCACATGGGCCCATGAAAAGACAATCTCGTCTCTTTCCTTGTGCAAATGTAATCCACGTCTCTTTGTCGATTCTGCTTGTTGTCCGTCATTGTCATCTGCAAGATACACCCGGTCGAGGTCGAGCAGCCGATCTGCTAGGGTGTCCTTGACGACTCTGATACTGGCATTGTGCCCAAGTTCCGTTGGCTGGCCTGTCATGAGATAACAGCAGTGACTGGTGTATGCATGCTGTATGTGTCGTCGCTTTCGCTGACCATCTATCCACGTCGTCGCCGTCGACAAGAGTAGAGTAGAGTACTCGAGTACAAGTGAACGAGCGAATGTTCAACTCTACTCCCTCTTGACAACAACACCATATATATAATCCACTTATTATTAGCTGCAGCTGCCACGACATAGCAAACAGCTCGTCGAGTCTGTGGGCCAAGAGGCTCACTTGCCACTCTATACCTCAAAGAGATGGCGTTTCAACCACTCCAACTCGTGCCCCCACTGCCCCCAACACCGTTCGACCCCGCACCGTACGCTTCAGCAATATCATTCGACCCGTATGCCGACCTGCTCCACATTGGTACTTCTTCAGGATCCATCACTGAGTTATGCTCCCCCGTATCTCTCGCCCGGTATGCAACGTATCAAGCACATGGATCTCAAGGGTTCGGCACGTATAGCACAATGCGAATGGGATACAGCGCGGGTCAAGTCAATGATATCAAAGTCATCGATGGAAAGGAAGTGTGGAGCCTGACTGAAGGTGGTCTGACGGGTGCCAATAGAGGAGGTGTCATCAAGTGGTCCGTTGGGGATCCGTTGCATGCGCTCAGGACGTTTGATGCGAACCCACTCAACTCTCATGAGATTGTTGCGGGGGGAACGGGAATGAGAATAACGGTGGTGAATGCGTCTCAGGGCAAGGTTGTCAAGCATGTAAGTGCTATCCTTGTTTCCCAGTCTTGCCAGGGAGTGCTCATCATCTGGACAACGCACACCTATACACCAGGTCGACCATCCTCACTCGATAGCTCATCTACGGACCCTGCCAAGGTCAATGCTGGCAGCCTCTCCCTCGGGTCTAATTCAAATCCTCGACCCTCGACAGTCTTACCGCCAGGTATCCATTCTGTCGGCACCTAGCTCCCAGACGGGCGGACTCTCTGGTCTCGATGTCCAGGGAGACACCGTCATGTCATGGGGTTGGGACGTCTTGCAGGGTCAACCTGTCGCTTCTTCCACCATCTCCCTGTTTGACTTACGGACCAACCGGCCACTCCCTTCCGTAAACTATGAACCTGGCGTTGGATGTGCAAAAATCAATCCATCCGATGCAAGTCTTGTCGTCGTGTCTTTACAAGGCCAGGTATCTGTTCTTGATCATGACGGAAACCAGACCGAGGTACCGGACACGCACCTCGACTTGGAATCTGCACTTACGTGTATGGATCTGTCTCCTCAGGGCGACTATCTCGCTTTAGGAGAGTCCAACGGTCAAGTTCACCTCTTGACACGACACGATATCTCCTCAACCTCGTCGTACATCTCTCCCACGGACGGCACAATGCACTTGCCTCCCATGAACGGTCACTCGGGCGGTCTACCGATTGAATGGCCCAACGCTCCCATCACCTCTCACCTACCTCCGCCCGACCTTCGATGGACCGATCGAACCCCGCTCAATCTAGTAGGTATGCCATGGTACGACACACCACTCTTGTCCAATTTCACTCCGACAGAGTACGCGACCGCATCATCCCCACTCTTGCACCCCTCTACTCCTATTCCCCACTCTGTACTTTCCCAAATGCGAGTCATTGATGGTGTTGGTTATGCTTCGTTACCGAGGGAGCTCAAGGGAAAACGAAACGTTGTGTGCAGGCAAGCTAGCCTCAACCTCGTCGTCGATGCTCGTGGCCAAGTCCTCCCACCTGGCAAACTCGCTAGAGGCAAACAACCGAGGCAGAAACTCGTCGAAGATGGGCCCAAGTTCCGAAGTGAAAAGATTCGTTCGGGCGAAGAGTCGGATACGGGATCCGTGTCATCGCTCGCTGGGAGGGTCCCTTTAACTCAGGCGAATGGTGGGTCCGCCGCTGATCATACTTTGGAAATGCCACAATACTATCGTCAAGTCGAAATCAAGTATTCTAGATTCGGCGTCGAAGATTTCGATTTCGAATTTTACAACAGGACTCCATTCAGCGGACTGGAGACCCATATCGTCAACTCGTATACCAACAGTCTGCTCCAAGCATACCACTACGCACTTCCTCTCCGGACATTCGCCAAGGCTCATTTGACGGTTGATTGTCCCAAGGAACATTGTATGCTTTGTGAGGCAGGGTTTCTCTTCCGGATGCTCGAAGACGCGCAGGGAATCAACTGTCAAGCATCAAACTTTTCCCGAGCGTTCACTCGGACGCCTCAAGCGAAAGCGTTGGGTTTACTCGTCATGGAGCAAGAAGAAGATCCAACACACCATTCACACGGCACCAATGGTCGTGGGAAACGGGACTATGCGGCCTTGATTCAAAAAGTCAATCGATGGCTTACAAACACCATGGCGCATGAGGATTCGGCGTGCCCGGTCATGGGAAAGGAAGCCGAACGAGGATTGCAAGAAAAGTTCGATGGACTCGGGCTCAGGGATACAACAGCACCTCTGGCCAAGGGTGCTACCCCTGCACCCGCCCTCTCATCATCGGCCTTGTCACTCGTCAGCCAGATTCTCGCCGTTAAGGGGCAATCAGTCAATGTGTGTTCCTTGTGTGGCCACACGACCAGCAAGGACTTTTCGGCTCATGTGGTCGATCTAGTCTATCCACGCAAGACCTCGAGTGGGACGAATGCGGACGGGACAATGAGTGGAAGTGGTGGTGGTAGTGTAGGAAATCAGACGGGAGATGCGAGGGAGACCTTTGCAGCCATCTTACAAGGTTCACTGATCAGAGAAACAACGGCCAAGGCGACGTGTGGCCACTGTAAAAAGTTTACTACCTTGATCTCAAAACGAAGGTACCGCTCAACCGCAGCAAAGGCTTCAAACGAGCCCAACACGATAGCAGCAGCGTCTGCGCCCCTACCACCGATTCTCTCAGTCAACGCCTCTCTCATCACGGATGAACACCTAGACATGTGGCGGGACACAAAATCGACTCGACAGTTCCTTGGACGTAAACGTTTCCTGCCCGAACGCGTACGGATTCGGATAGGACACGGCGATGGAGACGTGAAAGTCTTTGATGTCAATGATTCGACCGAGCCTGAACAACCGGGAGATGTTCACTACGTCCTCAGATCGCTCGTCGCGTCAGTCCAAGAAGACGAACATGCCGAGGGGCACTTGGTGGCGTTTGTCAATGTTCCCGATGAGGATAAGCGCAAGATCGACCCATCTTCCACCGATGCGGCCGGTGCCGGCGATAACAAGTGGTTGCTCTTCAACGATTTCCTCGTACGGCCTGTTGGGATGGAAGAAGCCCTCAGTTTTGCGGGACCGTGGAAGATTCCAGCCATGGTCGTACTCGAACGAGTGGACTCACATGACGTCCTTGATCTCAGTGCGCTGCCACGCACCATCGACCCGTGCATCTTGCTCAAGGATAAGCCGATTTCCAACCGGTGGAACCCCAGCAAAACCAAACATGAATGCCTGAATCGAGAGGAGATCCCCCAAGCTGGCAGTTTGATCGCGATTGACGCCGAGTTTATCGCACTCCAGCTTGAAGAGCTAGAGATTCGATCCGATGGAACCAAAAACGTCCTACGCCCAACCAAAATGTCGCTGGCCCGAGTATCTGTTGTTCGAGGCGACGACGGTCCCCGTCAAGGTCAACCGTTCATCGATGATTACATTCATACCAGCGAGCCCGTCGTCGACTACCTATTCCAATTCTCTGGAATCCGAGAAGGCGATCTCGACCCATCGACATCCACCCATACGCTTGTCCCGCTCAAAGCAGCCTACAAGAAACTCCGCGTTCTCGTCGACCTCGGGTGCATCTTTGTCGGCCACGGCTTGCCCAAGGATTTCCGAACCATCAATATCTTTGTGCCCCCAGCTCAAGTAATTGATACGGTCGCCATCTTTTACGACCCCGCCCGACACCGCAAATTGTCGCTCCGGTTCTTGTCGTGGTTCCTCCTCAAGCAAGAGATTCAAACGGCCGAACACGATTCGATAGAGGACGCGAGGTGTGCGTTGCAATTGTATAAAAAGTACAAGACGTTTGTAGAGGAAAACAGGTTTGAGGATGTGATGCAAGACATCTTTGAAGCCGGAAAACGACTGGTGAGTTGAGCCCATCCTTGTTTTGTTTCCGAATGTCAACTTTCCCTTTCTGACGTGTGGAAAATGTACATGTGTTCTCGCCAACTCGTGCGCCATCAAACAGGGCTTCAAACCGCCCCAAACCGACCATGCGTCCCTCACGCCCGCCCCCTCTGCTCCCTCAACACCCGACTTTTCACTCAAAGGAACGAGCCCAGCCTTTCAACCTCGGTCCCCGGCAGCCCTCCAGGCTCACCCCGTTGCTGCACAGCAGCAGCAGCAGCATCGTCATCATGTCCCTCTTCAACATTCAAGACTCGCAAACCCTGGAGTGTCGAGCCCAACACCCTGGAACCATCATCAAGCAAGCGCTCATGTCCCATCCCCATCAGTCCCTCTGCCCCAATCCCCTGTAGTTCGGAAATGGCCAGATCAGTCATGAGATAGGTGAAGCCGCTCACAGATGAGGGTGTCATTGAGGCATGCATTTTTTTTGTAATATGGTATCTGCCACATTGGGCTTGCAAAAGATACATGAAAAAGGAACCAAGTATCAATTGAATATTAAATTGACAAGTAGACGACACCAAGCTCAAGCCTTGGCGCATCCATCCAACAAGACCTGAATCTGCCTTTCGATTCCCTTCCTGCTCGGTCCACCCAACGTGTTCCTCTTTTCTACACTGTTTTCAAAGTCAAACACACTCTCAATGACATCGGGTTCAAACTTGTCCGAAAGTTGCTTGTACTGTTCATATGTCAAGTCTGAGATTTGACACTTTTGCTGTTCCGCCAAAGCGACCGCTCGACCGGAAATGTGATGGGTCTCTCGGAATGGCACGCCCTTTCGGACCAAGTAATCAGCGAGGTCGGTCGCCAACATGTCGGCCGTCAAGGCTTGCTTCATCTTGTCGGCATTGACGGTCATGGTAGCAATAACACCCTCGGCGATTCGAATACTGGCGCTGACCGTGTCGACACAGTCAAACAAGGGCTCCTTGTCTTCTTGGAAATCCTTGTTGTAGGTCGAAGGTGTTCCCTTCATGGTCATCATGAATCCGGCCATTTGTCCAAAGACTCGACCTGATTTGCCTCGGAGGAGTTCCAACGAATCGGGGTTCTTCTTTTGAGGCATGATGGACGATCCAGTACTGCAAAAAGATATGATTGTCAATTTAAAGATGAAAATGGGTATCTCAAAATTGCCGCCGGCTCACCTGTAAGCATCACTCAATTGCACAAAGCCAAATTCTGCAGTCGAATAAATGATCAAATCCTCGGCCATCTTGCTCATGTGGACCATCAAGAGACTGGACCATTGCAAAAACTCAATGACAAAGTCCCTGTCGGGTACAATGTACATTGAATTTTCACCCAAGCTCTGGAATCCTAGTTCCTGCTTCAAAAACTCTCGGTCAAGGCCATATGGGTTACCTGCCAACGCAGCCCCTCCGAGGGGGAGAACGGAAATACGAGGAATCAATCCACAAAGACGGTCCAAATCGGCCAGGAAACCGTGGGCGTATGAGAGCAAGAGGTGAGACCACCGAACAGGCTGGGCCCGCTGGATATGCGTGTAGCCTGGCATCAGAATGTCGACTTCTTGGCCGGCTCGCTTGGCCATGACGGAAATGAGATCCTTGAGGTACTTTTTGATCGTCTCGGCCTCTTCCATCTGTGTGTGGGGTAGAGATCCTTCTTGAGTAAGGGATATGAATTACGCAGACCATGGCATGCGAAACAGGCTTACCAACCAAATCCTCATATCGGTCGCAACCTGGTCATTTCGGCTCCTTCCGGTATGCAGCTTTCCTCCGATATCCTTGCCAATGATCTCAGACAAACGACGTTCGTTGGCCGTATGAATGTCCTCATCGTCGGGCTTAACCTCAAACTATCGACGATGTGGTACGCATATGTACAAGTGGAAATTGTGTGTCGAGAAAATGATCTTCAGCGTCAATCCTTGCTCGCAGGATCCAGAATAAACAACTGACCTTGCCGTCCCTCCATTCACCTTCGACCACCCTAAGTCCCCTCTCGATTTCCTTCTGTTCACTTTCACTGACGATGCCGGCCTTTTGAAGAGCTTTGGAAAATGCAATGGATCCCTTGACGTCGGCAGCGTACATGCGCTGATCATAAGCCAGAGATTGATTGTACTGGTGCATTCTGTTTGGCAAGACATGTCAGTCCGACGTGCGTCTTTCCAGCATTGACCGCTTGATACTCACAAAGGATCAGTGGCTCCAGTGAACCTTCCCCTGTGTAATCACAAAGATGATGAGAACAGATGACGGGTGAGATGAGGTATGTTCGTTGTGATGTGGGTCGCAGTATGCCCTAATGCAACTCACCCCCACAACTTTCGCTTGGTAAAGTCCTCTGAGGCTGCCATTTTGTATTGTTGCTGCTAGTGAGTGTCGGTAGTGTCTAGTGTGTTCAGAGGTGTGTTGAATGAGTTGAATGAAATGATGGATGTGGGCTATATAGAACCCTCTTGTGACTCGCTCGGCAACCAGCGGACGACGGACAAAATGACTTGTTCATTCGCTTGCGCAACTCGCTTCGACCACCGTCCGACGTCTTCTAATCCAAACGAAAAGCTGATCATTGCAAACACAAACACAGAAATATTGTGATTCTTATACAGGTCATGACTAAAACTACATCGACCCTACCCCCAAACGCTGCAAACGGCGCGCAAGGTAGAGCCGGGGAATAGGGGACAATGGCACCCTCCCATCCATCATCGCATCAATTATCTGCCCTTTTGATTGTCGTGTGTGCACCTTTTATCGTCGGTACCACAAGACCATCTTTCGGTTCCTTCGCATCTTTCGCTGCAACTGCAACATTCCATAGAGTAGTGCTTCAGCGGTGGGTGGGCAACCAGGGACGTAAATGTCGACGGGCACGATTCGATCACAACCTCGGACAACAGAGTAAGAGTAGCTGATGCAGAAAAAGGAGGTGACATCAGCTTCAATGAGACCAAACTCGAGCCATGTCGAGAGAATACGCACTGGTAGTATCCACCTCCGTTGGCACAAGATCCCATGGAAATGACCCATCGAGGCTCTGGCATCTATTTTTTACCGGGACGTACAAAGCAGCAAGTCAGTCTCGAGTCCACCCCCAAGGAAAGTAGACATTCATGACCCACCTGATCGTAAACCTTTCTCAGGGCAGGAGCCATCTTGTTTGTCAATGTTCCGGCGACAATCATGATATCACTCTGTCGAGGCGAAGCTCGAAAGACCACTCCCAATCGATCCTGATCATATCGGGCAGCAGCCATGTGCATCATTTCTACGGCACAACATGCGAGACCGACTATTGAATGATGCGCAACGATTTAGTCATGTCGTCGCGAGGGTCCACGTTGGCCTGGTTTTGAGTGACTCACAAGTCATGGGCCACATTGATCCTTGCCTTCCCCAGTTGACCACCTTGTCCAGTGTCGACAAGACATACTCTGTCATTGAAACAAAACAGTCCCAAGCAAAACGCCCGTCTCGAGTCAGCTACGAATCAGGTGACGATGGGCGGTGATCGCAAGAAACCCACCAGCACCGTTCCTGGGCGTCTCCAAGCTCAATTGGTTCGAGCCTTGCTGGGCAATCTCGGTCCTAGGCGTCAGTGTTGAAGGAGCATAGCTCGGGCTGCTCTCTGGCTTTTGAAAAGAGTTGGACGATGAAAAGGATCGAGCTGAGAGGAGGTGTACGACCGGATCGAGCGAAAAAGATGACGAGAGGCAAAAAGTCATCGCAACCGTAGATGATACCAGGCAATCCAGTCAGTTTATGGCGCAAATTTTTGAGGCTCTACGAGAAAAGAAAAACACTTACCAACAACCGGCTGAACGGCTTGGAAAGCCCTCGATACTCTAGCTGTCATTGCCACAGAGGCCCCAGTAAAATCAATGTCACACCCATCGAATGAGCTCCGATCGGATGTTGCGTGTTTCCAACCGCCTCTTGATTCGACTCACCAGTACGCAAAGTGGGTGCCAAGATGGAAGCCATTGTGTTTGTCTGGTGTGGGTGTGTACGAGTACGAGTGGTGTCAGTGGTCTTGTTACACCTATCCGATACTCTACTATGAGTTGGGAGTCATCTGAATGGTTACATCGACGCCGCCCAGTTCTCACGCGCGCCCCTATTCCCCTGCGCGCTGATTGGCTCAAACAGTCAACTCTGCCATGACCACCTAGAGTAGTGGTAGCATCTCAAGTCGAAAGCGGTCTACTGATCAGTGGGGTATACCATGATCAAGAGTGCATTTTCACATATAGTCGATTACAACGTCCTATTTCTTCCAAGTCTTATTATAAATGTAAACGCACGTTTTGGTCGGAGCCTCCAAGGATTATATATCAGTCGCGGACGAGTCTCCTGCGCCACGCGCTGTTCAACACCAACAAAGCAAAGCAACTGATCATGCCAGTCGGATCAAATCCTTGGCAGAGCAGAAAGGCAAGACACCTTGAGGAATGGCGCTGTTTTGCGGTTTCGGGGTCGTCATAGATTTTCTCCGGTCACCTTGACTTTTGTCGTGGAGCATCGATATGGTTCGTCATCAGATCGTGGCACATGGCCTTTGCTCCAAAAAAAAACGGGCCCCATCTTCAGTTCATGCTCGATCCAATCTCCATTCCAAGAAGAGAAAAAAAAAAACAATCTCTCACCTGTGCAACCTTGGCGGCAGGATGCTCGTAACGATCCAGGATATCATACGCAGAGACAATCGTCGGGCCGTGTTTACGCGACCCTTGTTCTCGCGACAACTTGAGGACGTCCAAGTAAATGACGGATATCGAGTATAGCAAGAGGATCGAGGAGAGGCTCAACTGTTGAGACAAGACACTTTGAGCGGTCAGTATATTCGAGCGGTCACAATTCAACGCCTTGTCCATCGACGACTTGCCTCGGTAAGATCAAACAACAAAAACGAATACTGTTCAAATGCAAAGACCAGCGTCTTGGCCGCATCCACACATTCTTCGCCCAGCTCGACAACGTGGTCTGGCAGGTTTGCCAACGGTTGTGGCTGTTGTTGTGGCTGTCCGCCACTGTCACGCACGGCCGCCCACACCGTGAGTTGAAACAAGGGTAACAAGGCCATCATCTTGACTTGCAGGTACACCCCACAAAGGGTGAATTTGTTCAAGAGCGCCTGACCCTTGTCTGTCGATAGATCAATTCCCGACGTGTCCATGTCTGGGCCACTGTGCGAGTTCGTTTTGCCGCCATTGACACCATCCTTGTGTCCGTCGTCTCGGTCCGTATGGGGTGGCAGAGGCGTGGCGTACTCCATGTTACGATACTCTGGGGGCATTTGATCTCGGACATTGACCAATCGCTCGTAGATGGCCATGACTTTGAGGGACCCAGCGTGGACGGATGATCGCTTGAGCTCTCCATACATTTCTCGGGTTTCTTCGAATAGAGCCGCAAGCTCGACCAGCGAAAGGAGATAGGCTCGTTTCTGGCGCCGCGACAATTTTTTTTTCGTGATACGCCTTGGTCAGCTGCGGTGCGCAAGACACATTCAACGATCACGAGGAATCCGAGGCTCACTTCTTTTAATCCCGAAATAATGACATCAAACTCTGCAGTCCGTTTCAGCGTACTTGAGATTCCGTGACAAGCGCCAGTCCATTGCTCCATCTGGAAACAGACAATCAACGTCTGTCTGAAACCTCCTTCATCGGCAGCAGGCAGACGATATAACCCTTGCGAAGTCAGACCGATCGCTTCTGCCAGACGAGCAGCGACGGAAATCGAGGCCAGTTCCTCTAGATCACGATAATGATATATAAGATTTCCTGAAAGCATCTTCAATCATGATCGTAACTCACCATCACTGTTGCCATAACTCCGACTGAGTGCAGCGTGTATGGTCCACAAATTCACCAGTTCCGGGCCTCCGGCGCCATCACCGATTTGTGTCATGATTTCCTTTGCCCTTCGCCGTAAGACATCACTCCACGCTCTTGCGATATCCCTGTGACACTCGGCGTCTCCGTCTCCGCCCACGATCTGGGCCCCAAAGGCAAGCACGAGAAGGTCTCGTGCTCTTGCGATTTCTCGTGATGAAAATGCAGGTCCAAACGACAGACGATCAACCGAGGGTCGTTGATGTGGACTCGAGGATGTTGCCATGGTCAACCCGGGCGGATCAATCATTCCTAGGGATGTAGCCTTCTCGATGGATGCTGACACGGCGTCCATGGATAGAATGGGAAAGAGAGGGTGGATTACATTTTTGTAGGCTTTGAAAAAGCGGAGGGCGAGACTGGGTGTCAGAAATAGAGGATCCAGAGCATCTTCGGGGACAGACGTTCTCAATTTCTTGTGCGTTCTGTGTCAAAAAGAGAGGGCAAGGATATATACGCTCATTCGAATGTTGCCGTTGTGGGGGGACTCGGGAAAAAATAAAAACCACGCTCACATGTATCGATCGGCTCTCCAACGCCAGAGACTGACGTCTTGCATCACAGGTGGCTGGCCCCTATCGACCTTGAAAGGCAACAGCTCGTACGAAGCTGGGAGTTTTGACATTTTGCACGCGAGAACTCTTGCCACCGAGTCTTGCAACGCGAGGTACGATGTCCCACCCCAGTACCTCATGTTTTCCAAATTGAGTCCGTTTCGAAACACCGTCAGTCCAGCGATCCCAAAATGGTCAATATCGTCCCTGTAGACTTTGAGCGTCGGACCTTGAGGGTCCAACGGATGAGTGATGGCATGATGATCACTGGTGGACATGGAGGAACGAGGGGTAAACTGGTTGAGTGGGGCTGTAGAGGCTGATGGAAACGAGGCTTCAGCAGGTAGTGGGTGGAATACCGGTGGGGCAGAAGAGACATGGTGAGGCAAGACACCATGATCGGTGTTGCGTGTGTTGCTGCTGCTACCTTGATGTGGGGGTTGTGAATGAGCCGAAAATGGTCCTTCAGAGGACAAACTTTCCTCTCCGCCGGTCCGTGGTGAGATATACGTTGAAGAGTATCCTGAAGCTCCTTCGCTCGTCCGCAGAGGAATGATATGGCTAGCTGTGCCGAGACTCCCTCCGGTCGTAGCCGTACGATCGTCGATGGCACTGGATGCACTACTGATCCCAGGCCGAGCTGGATAGACTTGACTTCCGAAACTCTCAGAGTGAGTCCGTTTGAGTCGCTTTGCTTGTTCGTAATGCAAGTCAAGTCCGGATGAACGTTCTCCCAAAGCTGACCTGTGATGAGAACCGAAAGAATCAGCAGATGCTCTGTTTTTGCTCCAATGCCAGCATGAGACTGACTCGTCATAGATTATGGGCCGTCTCGCTTGCGAGTTGGCAGTGCTCTCGTCAGGTACCCCTACATCGCTGAAAGAGCCCCTTCGCTCCGATGGACCAACCGACAATAACTTGATTCCGTTGCTTGGTCCAGGCGTTGCAACCATTGCCAACAGCTGCCTTCTGGTGGCACCACTGTACAGACATGTCGACTGGTGCATCCGGCATGTGTTGCATGGCTCAGTTCCGTCACACTAGGCATACCTGTGAGTTAGTCACGGCGTTGCACACAACTGGTCTGAGCTCAAGATTCATACCTTGACTTTACTGTAAACCATGCACACAACAAAGGATCAGAAACAGTCCTGGGCAGACTAGACAATGGACCGGACACAAAACACTCACCGAAGCTTGCAGATATCACATGCACGCATAGTGCGTAGTGGTGTAAAGCTGTCTAACCCCTCTCGGTTCCTTGCAACACTGTCACGTTCATAGCTTTGGGCACTGACAGCAGCGGCGGCCATGGGCAAGCCGCCGGCAGCAGCATGTTGATGGAGTCCATCTTCAATCTGACGATTCATACCGCCCGATTGCTGCTGTTGCTGCTGCTGACCTGCTGCTTCGGAAGTAGAGACAGCGATTGTTGAGGGAGCGGCATGATATACAACTTTGGGATCGTTGGCGTTGTTGGCTGATATCAGTCCTCTTGGGTCCATAGAGCTGGGGATATCTGCTCTCCATTCCATCTCTCGGGTTTATCAGGGCGGGCCGGAAATGTGCCGCCAGCAGCCGGCGAGTAAGTTGGTTTGCCCCAGTGAATCCCAGGTGCTGTTGGTTTGCTTGCTTGCCTGCTTGCTTGATCGATGTGGTAAGACTTTAGCCGGACACTGAGCGAGTGACTGCTGCTAGTGCGGTATCGTTCAAATACACCTTTTGCTTCCCATGGCTATCCACGTACGTATCACGGGTCGGTGTAACAAGTGACTGAGATGTCGTTGAAGCTATGAAACGTATACCATGGCATTCGAGTTTTGACTAGAAACGATCGTCGAGTACAGGCCTGCTGGCGTACATAGATGGAGGGTTTTGGATGGTGACTGAGCGCAGCGGCGAGTGAACCCAAGCATCCATCCATACATTTAGCGAGCAGCAGCTGTTGGTACAACCACTGCATGCGCTGCGTATGTCAATCGACGGCCTGCAGACGCCGTGAGGAGGCAAAGCCATATCATCCATATCATGAGGTCCCTGATGCCACATGTCATACCTAACCATTTGCTTGGACGGACCACTGTGGTAAATTTCATCGACATTTAGCAGCGCCACATTGATTCAAACCATCTAGAAGACCGAACATGCCCTACTTTCAATCAAACAACAAGGCCTTGTTTACTACGATGTAATGAATGTGAATCAACTACTACGCCATAAAGACGTTTACAAGGAAAACTTTGTGGAATCCTGAAATCTTGAATGGAAAGTCTCTGTTATACATGAACGCGTCATAAGCGCATTGCCCGCCGTGCCCGCCATGGATGGATCCATCTAGCCGGTTACTTGCAAGGTTTAGCCAAAGTACGGCGGCAGTCGTCCTTGAAATGGTGGATACATGACAGACAGAGTTCCGTACACATCTCTCGATTTCCATGTATCACATGTATTGGCCCCGAGTCGGCGACGGTACGTGCATGAGAGCATGAGACGGCTCAGACCATCACAAAGGATTGGTCAATGACCGTAATGACCGATATGGATATGGATAGATGGTTATCGCCACTGTTGCAAACCCTTCTTTGAATACCGCATCTTGCACACGCAAAAGTCCCGACTGGATGCTACGATGCTACGATGGTAGTCGATAGTCGATAGTCGATGAAAGTCGAACCCCTGAAAAGACGCCGGCAAATTGAAGAGAAAAACCAAGCGACATTTGAGAACCGTCTGGTCAAACAGAGGCGCGCCTGCTATACGATCTGAGATCCAACCTCTTACTCCTAGGCCAGGTCAAGCAATCAAGCGATGAATCGATCAAAGTGTCACACTGCCCGCCGACCCAAACGTGCACATGGCATATGGCTCACATTGTCACATTTTTATTCGCTGGTGACTAGTCTACTACTACACAGCCATCCCACCTTTTCTACGTGGAGGCTTGGTCTTGACATCACCTCCCGTCGGTGTAGATGGCTGACCTCCTGCGGCCGATGATCGCGTCACTCGTCGTGGTGTCGAGGAATGCTCGGTCGTTTCATCCAATCGTTCAATAGCACTCTGCTTGGACATGTGGCGAGACGGTTGTTGTGGTTGTGGTTGTTGTCGTGGTGATGGTGGCGGTGGGAGAAAAGATTCCGCAGACTCCCAACCGGCCGATGAGGGAGGTGGAAGCGTAAACGTCTTGGATCCCGAGGGAACATGGGGTCGGATCGTGGCAACTTGCGGTGAGGGAGATTCGATGGGTGCTGGTGGTGTCGGGTGAGAGGCCTCCGATGGGACCGATAGACTGGTGGGTGAATGGTTCTCTTGTGCTTCCCGACTTGACGCAATGAGCGAGCTGTAGTAATGAGCAAAATGGCTTGTTCAACGCAACATTCACACAAGTGTCAACGTGGATCGCACCCACCTCATGCTTGTCCGCCTCCCGTATACCCAATTTTGTATCCCGTCTCTAAATTGTGTCAACAAGGTTGCAAAACCATGGTGAAACTAACAACCAAACATGCCAATGGTATCAGTCAATCATCAAGTTTGGACCTTGGCTCCTCGAAAAAAAAAGACAGAGCACACACCTTTAAGCCTTCTTCACAATTCCCAACAATCTCGCGCCACTTCCAGTACGCAAGTTCCATCTCTTGCAACTTTCTCTCCCTAAACTTGATTCTCGAGTCCTCCTGTCTCTCCGTCAAAAACTGCTCATTCTTCTTTCTGATACGCTCCAAGACTCGCTCCTGTGTCCTCTGTTGCTCCTGCATGTCCGAGACCAACCGACGATACTTGCGAAGCTCCTTTTCAAACGTATCTTCAAACCATTCGGGCTTCACATCTCCAGAACCTCCATGGGCGAGCTTGGCTGCTTCTTGGATAATGACCGGCCGAAGGTCGTCTTTTGCAGCGACTCGCTTGGCTTCCGCTACCAGTCTCGCTCGATCACTTTGAGCATCGTCTAGCGTTTCGAGCAATAGCTGCAACTCTCGGGCCGAGTCGGTCAGCTCAGCGTCAAGTTGATTATTGTTGCCAGACATGGTGGGGATATGCTTCATCAATGCGTCTTCACCGTTGGCTAGGATACTAATCATCGGGGCCCATTGGTCCCATTTGGCCCGGACACCATGGTCGCCGTTTCTAGCCTGCTTGAGGGTTTCGCGGAATTGATCCGTTTGCTGGACCCATTGTCTATTGGCGCTCAACGATGGCTCCAAACGACCAAGCAGTTCAGGGTATTGTTGCAACATGTGTTCCTCTTCTCCAGCCTCTTGGTCCAACAAGTCTAGAGATTTCTCGAGCAGGGTCGAGTTGGATTGGGAAGCTTGACCCACTTGTTGCAACAAGTGTTGGACTTTTTGCAAGCCGCCATCCATGAAAATTTCTTTTGCCTTTTTCAACAGGGAAGGAGGTAATCCCGTTGGTCTCTCCAGCGCTGTAATAGACCCAGGAAGGCCCAGGGACTGCAGTGTAGTCGCAGCGACCGCATCGAGTTCATCCTGTACTTGCTCGAGCTCTGTCCGTACCAACGTGTCCTTGCGATCGTCATAAACACCTAATGATAAACAGGTGAGCATCAACGCCACAGGCATCAGCCATGCTGAACCGCCATGACTCACTCAAAGCCAAATGCACTCCATAGGGCACCAAACCGGAGAACAAGGCCCCACCAGCCTGTCCCATGACCCATTCCAAGCTCTGTTCAACTGGTCCAGGAACGTTCGCTTTGATCATGGCAGCAGGCGCAATGACGGGCAGCTGTGCCGCGGCTGGTACAGGGCTGACGTAGATGATATCATTGTCCCTGATCGCTCGCTGCAGGTTTGCGGTCAAAACGCCTTGAAGACCTTTAATGTCGGACAGTACATTCGCATTTGTCTCTCGCCTGAGTTCATTCATGGCTTGTTTGAGCGATGCTTCTGCTTGCTGCATACGAGCAATCTCGTCACCGTATCTGAATTGGATTTTCGCTTGTCAGTCGCAAGCCATCAACAATGCTGACCATCCTTCACTCTCACCTTTGCTTGGCCAAGTCATCTTGGCTCATTCTGTATTGGGAGACAGCATCAAAATAGTGCTTCTTGGCACCGATATGAGAAATCCAAGACTGAGGCAAGTTGTTGACCGGCGCATCGACGCCTGAACGCGCTAGCTCAAGTGCTTGACCATAGTATTCCGACACCTACACAGGCAGCAAAGTCAAAATCAGTTCTGACATGACGTTTGTAGCAACTTGCTGAGACCCACTTTGGCGGCCAACTTGGCGACGATTCCGTCCTTGTACTTTTCCATCATCGCCTTTTGCCAGAAACATTCTTGACCTTGAGCCATGCAAAACGTTTCCATGGTTTGAATAAATGAGCTTGTCATGTCGTAGCCCGCATTGGTGCTTGAAGCCTTGCTGCCAGAGTAAGACACTGTGTCAGATTCGAGCTTGGGCAAGATGTGTTCCCGAAGATATGACAAGGTACCAGCAGCATATTGCAGGTATGCCAAAGCTCTCTTGATGCCGTCAGTCCCATCACGGTTCTCGCTAGCGGCCAATCCAGCATAGACTGCGGCGATATTGTACAGTACAGACGCCCTTTCAAAGTGCAACGAAGGAAGTGAGATGGTTGGATCCGTCTGGAAGGAAAAGTTGGGTGGGAATGGCAAATGGTATGTAATCGACAGCCCAATCTATGAGAATCGATCTGTCAGCGTCGAATCGCACAAAACAGTGCGATCGATTGTACTCACATTTGAGGGAAACTTTGTCAAAAGAAACGCAATTTGGGCATGATATCTTGTCGAGATCACGCTTTGACTTTAGCATGCCTTACACAGCAGCTGAGGAGGCTCCCCTACGGACGGTGACTCACAACATTAGGCCATCGACCACTCTGACATGCACCTCCGGGCCCCTTTCACCCTCGACCCATTCTCTCCTCAGGTTGCTGAGACGGTTCAAGTCATGCGAAAAGGTATCAGGATGAGTGTCCTTGAAGTGCTCAGCAATATACTGTTTGATGGACTCCGAGAGCTCGGGGAGTGGGACCGTCCGCTTCACTGGTAGCGGAAGAAAGTATTTCTGGGGATACCAAATGTCAGGCAGGCAAAGCGGGCGTATCATTGATTGTTGAAAGACTGACCATGAATTCAAAAGCTGGCGAGATGGCAGAGAGGATTAGACAAAGTCACAGAGTCGTCAAGATGCAGTAGGTCGTTGCAGTGGATGGTCAAGGTGATACGTCAGGCGGCGAGCGATACGATTTATCGTTGTTTACAATGTGCCCAGTCGACCAACTAAGATACATGATATACCAGTTCAGGTAAGTCAATGGCTTTGCTTGTTCCAGACCACAAAGCAAAGCCTAGACATGAAAATTGCAACAAGATTCGAGTACAACCAAAATCATTACAGGGTGTGAAAACACATCAAGCGAAAACAACACGATATCATGGTCGTTAATGGTCGTGCCCTTCATCAGTCCCGCCTCCACCTACTTCGGGGACATCTTTCAAGTACTTTTCATAAAACGCAAAAGCGGGATCGTCCGATTTTTTCCTGGCTCCTTCATCTCCGGCCAGATTGCCTCCAAATCCCAACCCCTTGAGGCCGGTCGCGTTGCACAGAGATGATGCCATGGCGCCGGCTCCCTTTGATGTATTGATACTGGCAACGTAAAGCTCGAGGTCGTCCGCCTCGGCAGACTCAGACGACATGGCTTCGTTGGTCTGGTAATGAGTGTACCATTCATACTCCTCCTTTTTCGTGGCTGAGATGGATGTAGAAACGAGTTGATTGACGAGAGATTCCATCTGCAAAGCCGCCGGATCTCGTGGGCTGGTAGTGGTGGAGGCAGCCGGAGGCCCCTGTGAGCCTGAGCTGACACTACCCTTGGCTGGGGACGCAGATGCTAGACCTCTGGACGATGCGAGCTTCAGCGCTGATGTCGGGCCCGAGGCTAACTTCGCCTGCTGTTGTTGTTTTTTCAAATGTCTATGGAGGCGGGGCTTCGCTGTCAGAGGACGCTTTTGCCTCACAACCATTCACAATGTCTCACCGGTTCTTAGACGACACTCTCGAATCAAAAGGACTTGTGTAAGAAGATGATCGGCTACAAGATGCAAGAGTACCAACATAACCAATGGGTCAGCCAACCTCACATGTCTCAGAGAAACGAGAACTCACGCTGCCGTTTTGGTGGTCGAGTTCATCGTAAAGGTGTACAGCCGCTGAAACTGAGAAAGCAGATGCGGCTTGTAATAGTCGACCCAAATATCATACGATGGTGCAAACTTTTCCAACTTCAACGGAACCTGAGCTCTCTCCAAGGTTTCTGGGTCGTACCAGCTTTGATAATCGAGCCGTTTAGGCGGTCGAGTCCGGTCCTTGACGTCGATCCCGAGAAATAAATCCATGGCTGCTTGTTTATCCGCATCTAGCAGGCTATTGGTATAATACCGCTTCACATTCTCCAACAAGTCCCTCGAATGGCTGCTCCACACTTTAGTCTTGGTGCGGCGGTACGTGTCCATCCTATTGACCAAGGCTGAGCCCGTGTACTGCCAGGCGAGTGTATCACCGTGATCGTGGTACATCTCGATCAGCATATCAATGACGTCGCTATCGAATCCCAAGTCAGGCGAAACGACAGCGCCCAACGCATGGAGTTGATGGCCCAGCGCCTTTTTGCCAATGGAGAATTGAGCAGCATTGGTGCGATCAAGGCAATCAATGCAATTGGTTCGGCAAATGCCATGTTGTAACTGAATTGCACCAATTTCTGCCAAAGTTGGATCCAGATCTTTCTCTGGGTCGTTCGTAGTAGAGACGCCTCCATGGAAGAACTTGGTCAACTGGATAGACTCTTCAGCAATGTCCTCTAGAATTCCAATGACATCTTGCGACTTGCTTTTGGTAGCTTGTGCCATATCCCAAGCGATATAACGCAGCTTCTTGTCCTCTTCTGGAGGTAGAAACTGGTTCAAGTAGGCGACACACTCGGCATAGGCAGCCAAAAGTTTACTTTCTCGAGCGACAGCTTCTTTGCCCTGTGAATGCCCTAGTAAGAATCTGACTCTCACCGCGAATCAGTCCATATCCTGTCGTCACAACCCACCTTGATGAGATTGACAATCACAATGGGCGCTCCGTAGCGTTCGAGCAGATTGTTGAAATGCAATGCGGCAGCACTGAAGAAGGGGTCTGCTACAGCGACTGTGAATAGGTGTATTGGTGCGGTCAATATCAACATCATAACTTCATGTCACACCCACTTACTTCCAATCGGTGGCCGCGGTGACATGTTGGTGGTATCTTGGGTCCAATGCAACGGAATTGACCCTCTGATTTGTACAAACGAGGTATAATTCGAATTTGATCCTATCCTTGCTTTCGTGCTGTTCGTTGTAAATGATGTGACCAGAGGTTCGGACACAATTTGTTCGGTTTCGACTTCGTTGGCGACATGACCCTGAGAATCTGACACCACTTTAGAGAGGAAAGTTGGAGGAATCTACAGCGCGCACAGCTTACCAGCTCATTGACTCCGCGTTTGAGATACCTTGTTCCTGCATGTCGGCGTGAGCGACGAGCAATGAGAGTCGCATAGATGGTTCTTCCTAATACAGGAATTTCTGAAGGTGCGCAGAGAATGAGTGGAGTTGCTCGTTTTGACATGAAGAGTGAGATCAAAGACTGACTAGCTTGATCCACGAACCCATGTACTAGTGGCAGCAACCATGAGCTGCTCGGGGTTGCTTGATCCTTGTCATCTGTATCTTCACCGCTCTCAACCCTACTCTCACCCTCAGCGTAGTCCCTCTCTCGCCTTGTCTCATGCTCCGAGGCCAAAGACTGTTGAATACGAAAAGCTTCGACCACCAACGAGTAATTCCACATGAAATGGGTATTGTGAACGGGATAAGGTGTCTGGCGAGTGAGATTCGTTTGAAGCGTATTTGTCAGGTCGTATGAGTAGCTGAAATAAAAGTTTTTAGACAAGTCCACTTGTTGAAATGTACTGAGTAGCCGAGCCTCTTCCGCTGATCTTTCGTTCTTGTTTGAGACGGAAATCATCTAGAGTGGTGGTATATATTCAGCCAAGTGCGGAGAATGCCAGACCCGATTGTCTTACCAGTGTCTCGTCACAATGAAAGACTGGAAACCCGATATGAGTATCCCGTGGATCGGATGTAGTGTAATACGGGACACTCACTGTAATGACCACCTATCAATGAGACGACTGATCGTTTGGTACAGAGAATGGCATAGTAACCGGCGGTGAACCTGACGAAGCCAATGATACCACTATAATCAACCCATTCATCAGCTCTTGGTATCCACATCGGCTACCTGGAGAGATGACTTGCTGAAAATCCAAAACCTTTTCCAAGCCTCCGGCAGACTTGTTGCCATCGTCGACCATTCGTAGTAAGACGTGCAACTGTTGTGTATCATAAACCGCATGATCCTGTGTGATTGTCAAGACGTTTGGAGTCGTGCGGTCTATTTTGAGGACTCTGTGATGGGTGGAAGAGGAAGATGCAGTTATGTAGAACCGGCTGCATAGCACAATCACAATCAGCATCAAAGGTGTTGATCAGTTTGAACGGTCTCTCGCCACTTGCACGCACGTTTGTGTCTCGTAAAGAGTGTACCTGCTAAGCACCTGGTCCCCAAGATCAGACTGGGTAGGTTGAGGGTGGACTGGTCGACTGGACCGGCTTTGATGCTTGTCACGATCCGTCGTTGCTGAGGCAGTTGTATGCTCTGGAGCTCGAGGTTCCTCTACATTCAATGGCTGACCATCGGGGCCAATTCCTGCTGGCTGGCTCATCCTGTCTGCGAACCTGGGATGAAGCTTGTCACCATGACTACCCGACTGTCATCTCAGCAGTGGTGTGTACAAGCAGCGTTACTCTCTGCTTGTCTCTTGTCTCCTGTCCCTATCAGTGGATATTCGGTCAATTCTTCGGTGAATACCCAATCGCTCATTCTGTCATTTCTTTGCCCTTGTTTCTCTGTAATGTGGTAAACTATTGCTGGCACTGTTCATTCAATAAACACGCCATGCCTCGACAAATCCCAGTACCCAACATTAACAAGGCGTTTATTCAGGCCTCACTATCGTACGGTCACCGATTGGACGGACGGCGGCCATTGGATCGTCGACCACTGCATATCAGCTTTCCAGACCCGGTGGAGACTGGGGTAGCCGGACTTGGGCGATGCAAGGTATCATTGGGCAAGACTCAGGTGCTGGCTACTGTCTCTGCCAAGTTGACAGAGCCAAGAGGCGATAGACCGTTCGAGGGCACGGTCAGTATCTCAAGTGAGATTGGACCTCTGGCAGGAGAGGGATTCCATGGGGAAGGAAGGTTTGTGTGTGACAGATATCCAACATCGTGTGCATACTTACTCACAAGCCTAACATTGTTCTCAGATCGACTGAAGAGGAAGTGGTTCTCACAAGGTTGCTTGAAAAGGCCATTCGACGGAGTGAAGCAGTAGACCGGGAGTCGTTATGTGTCGTCGCAGGTCAAAAAGTGTGGCACATTCGGTTACATTTACACTTTCTCTCCTCGGACGGCAACATGATTGATGCAGCATGTGTGGCGGGCATGACAGCCCTCCGGCATTTCAAACGTCCCGAAGTTGAAAAGGTGGTCAATGATGAAGGAACAGAGCTGTGGAAAGTGGTCAGTTGAGGTGGTCGTTTTCTCTTGTCGAGAGCATGCATTGATGGGTATCATTACACATCCACAGTACCCTATGGACGAGCGAGCACCGATACCGCTGGCCATCCACCACACACCACTTTGTGTCACATTTGCGTATATCGAAGAGTAAGTCTCGCTGTCCACATTCTCACCAATATTACGACTCATTTTAAGCACCCATAGCAACTTGATTGTCTTGGACCCAACTCATCAAGAGACCGCCATTTCGACCGGTTCTTTGACCGTGGCACTAAACGCTCAGCGAGAGATGTGCGTATTGGCCAAGGCTGGAGGCATACCATTACAAGTGGACGAAATTGTCAAGGTGGTGAATATCGGCATTGATGTGGTCAGAGAAATGAGCGCCGAGGTCGAAGCCGCATTGCAAAAGGACGAAGCAGTCAGAATCATCAATGTAGTTTGATTTCGTCTGTTCGTTTAATGACATCAATCGCTGCCCATTGCCCAACTGTCCAATGATCATTTGTCAGCCAAGTAGCAGTTGGTTCGTCGTTATTACGTACTGTACTTTGTAATAATACTCGCTCTGCAAATAAACACAAATACAGTACATACACCTCCTCGCTCTTGACGACATTTGAGAATTTCCGCGTACTCTTCTTCTACAACGTACGTACTAGGAATTGAAGACTTTTCCAAGGAAACTTCGTCGTCATGTCTCTGGCGTTTCTCAATCTGCCAGCCCATGTAAGACGGTGGGGTAACCGTTTGGTCCGGCCACCCACTTTGGACCGAAGCACAACCACTCGATTGAGCTCGATCCCGACATTTCCGCTCGCTACTTACCTCTCGACCCATCTCTTGCTTTCGGCCCTTCTCTTGTTCAGCTTTGCTTTTCTCCCCCGTTCAGATGCTTTCTGGAGGGCACCCATAGCTGATGCAGGCTCGGAGAATGGAGCCGGCCACCCACGACAAACGGTCTCGGCAGACCGCCCCGAACATCCGTTTTTGACCCCTATTACGAGCGACCCATTCAAATCCCTCGTTTTCCAAGTCTTGGGCGTCGCCGTGTGCATGCTTTGGTGGAGCCACCATCTGCGAGGATGGTGGAGGTCAGAAAAACTACGAGGCCGGCTGATTCAACAAAACAAGGACAAGGATGAAATGTTTGTCGTTCAAAAAGAGACGTTTGCGGAAAGACTTCAAGTGAGTTTTCAACCGCCATTTAAACGTCATGGTAGCTTGATTCACCAGTGGTTACTACTATTCTAGACGGGAAAGACGGCTGCCATCTCGGCTCTCGTGGCTGTCCCTTTCATTTGGTTCTTCCTCTTCGTCCTTGGAACACCAGCCTCAATGTCAGTCGCTGCGGCCGGGCTCCTCATGCTCATGCTTTGCAAAACTGATACCCCATCACTTGACAGACATGTCTCCCGAACGTTTTTGTTTGCGATTCACCTCTCACTCTTAATCGTCTTCCCAACTGTCGATGCGCTCGGTATCCCTGATTTATACCAAGGAGGTACCGCCGAGCGATATAGATGGACTCGTTTGTTCTGTTCTCTCGAGTAAGTTCACTTCCAATCCATGGCAACGGTCGGGTTTTATCATCTGACTCGTTACTCTCTAGACTCCATACACCATTGGAAAGAGCGACCGTCTACCCAGTCTATGGCACCTTCATCGGCGCCTGGCTCGGCGTCGCTACCATGGCTCTGGATTGGGATAGACCTTGGCAAGCTTGGCCCCTCCCTCTGGTATTTGGGTCCATTCTTGGGTTCATTGCCGGAGGATTGGGCTCATTCGTGTGGTCCGCTGCCGATGAGGCTATCCAGGCAGGGAGAGAAGAGGAGCGTGCAGCAACGGCTGGACAAAGTACTTCTGTGCAAGCGTCAGGCAAAAAGACGAAAAAGAGTAAAAAGAGGCAAGACTAGCGATGGTCCATTTTGACATGGCCCTTGACGTTCCTTGTTAGGATTGTATGCATGACATTATTTCGATGCTTGCAAAAGTGAATGTCCAAAGCTCGTTACAAATTACAAATACGCCTCATACGCTATCGTTGACGCCAATCTTACACAGTCTATAGAGTTTCAGCAAACATTCCATTCGAGACTGAATGAGCGGATAACCTCCCATACAAATTCGTTGACCACAAACAATCAGTGGCAATGATACAACTGTAGGACATTTCTCGCATTCACGAGGCTGTGCCCACGTCAGCCACCAAAGCTCCAGAATGCCACCCACCAGCCGTGATATCAAAGACAAACCGCTGTGATCCTGCGGTGGGGGTCATAACATCCTCACCCTCGAGTGTCGTCAGTCTGGAAAGCTTTTCGAAATCGATCCGTCTCGGCGAATCAACGCGGCGAGGGCCATGTTGCGTCCCTGGCCGGGGGGATAGAGGAAGTTGTCCCAATCCTAGTTGACCCGACGAGTTTTCGCCCCATGCATAGCACTGACCCGTCGGGGTGAGTCCGAGCGAGTGATGATCCCCGAGGACGATTTTTGAAAAGTAGGATAACCCGGCCGAGGGCATAGGTTTGGGATCAGTATCGTCTTGTTGTCCATCAAGAATAATCGTTTTCACGGGCACAAGAGCCTCGTCATCGGATGGGCGGCGTTCAAAGACAGTTGCGGGGTTCATGCACTTGGCACCCTGCGCAGAGTATGAAATGAGTTCCTTGAACGACGCTGATATTCGAATCGTCTGTGGTGACGACAATTCCGGTAGCTGTGCAGATTGAGCGGGGCACAGATTTAGTGAATGGCAAGGGCTGTCAATGGTATAGAGAGCAAACAGACAATAGACAATCGAAAAATATGCACTTACAACATGCCATCGATCATGTCCACCCCCAAAGAGCGCCTCCTCATCAAGTTGGTGTATCCATACTTGGCCATCCTGGAGAAGCGCGCCTACGAATCGGTCACCAATGACAATCTGGATAATGTCATGGCCACAATTGCCTTCATTCTGTGAATGCTTCACCTCTTGAGATCGTTTAGGAATGTTTGACGGGGGCGAAGAGGGTATCGGTGGAAGTTGATACATGGGTGTGTCCGGCATTTCTCTCGAGACGAGAGGCTCAGCCTGGTGCTCGTCTTCATCATCCGAGTGTGACGAGGCTTCGTCTTCGGGTTGAGGTTCCAAGCGTCGATACTCGTTTCCCAATGGCCACCAGGCATAAATCTCGCCGCTCTCGGTAAGGCAGGCTGATACGTCCCAACCAGCACAAATTTGCCGGACCCGGGGCTTGGGCGGCAGGTCAATGGGACCAGCCTGGTCGTTATGAGGTTGTGTGACTGCCTGTTGTGAGTAGGAGGATTTACGCGGAGGTGTGGAAGTGATGAGTGTCGATGTGTGATACACCGCCTGTCATGAACATGAAAAGAGTAGGAAGGTGGATGATCAGATGAGCCTGGTTCAATAAGTGACAAGAGCTAGATGACACTCTCTTCCTGGTTCAACAACTGACAAGGGCTCGATGACACTCACCTTGCCAAAACTCTTGAGCTCCCATACCAGGTTATCCGTATCGAGTACAAGAAGGTGCCTTCGCCCCACGCTTATATCAACTGCTGTGCAGGGAAGATCTAGTTTCAACGGTTCACCAGAAACCATGGCGCCCGGACTGGCAAGATGGGCTTGCCGCGGAGCCCATTCTTCCCCATCCATCCTGCCCCATCCCCAGACGCCGCCCGAACGGTCTCTTACAAAGAAGCTCCATCCGCCAGCTTGGATCTGTACGATGGCGATCGACTTGGGGAATAGCTCGGTGACTTCCATGGGACAAGAGGACGAGGTTATATAAGGGTTGAAATGACCAGGTTGTTG
This sequence comes from Filobasidium uniguttulatum, assembly GCA_039545395.1. NCBI lineage: Eukaryota > Fungi > Basidiomycota > Tremellomycetes > Filobasidiales > Filobasidiaceae > Filobasidium > Filobasidium uniguttulatum. The sequence goes on along the minus strand of BCJK01000005.1, from coordinate 472,628 downwards.
CGAGCGAGGGAACCGGGATTGAAGCAACCTGCCATCCGCTCCTGAGCCCCAGAGATATACTTTCTATGACGAACGAGAGATTATTCAACCAGGGAGTCTAGCTTCAGAGTGTGTGAGAGACTCACTGGATTGAATAGAGCTTTCCAAAGCCTCTTGACCCATCCATCTTCTAGCTCGCCACCGGCAAATACGGTAGCAAGGTCTAAATGAAGTGCAAAATCTTGCTTAATCTTGTTTCTCCAAAAAGCCTCATTGCGGGTCAAGACTCTAAACTGTCGACTTGTTGCCCCTAGAGATTCCAAATCTCGAATGGACAAGTGGGATAAGAGATTGTGGCCTAGAATCTCTGGGGGAAGATCTTCGAGTAACAACGGCGTGGCCATGCCGAGACTGACTTTTCGAGAGCGACTTGGTATGTCGTATATGTGAGTGAAAGACAAGAGACGCTTCGCAGCAGACAGTTCGTCCGAGACTGTATTCGCCCTGTCTGATTGATCGTTTGTTCGTTGCAAGTCTACACTGTTGTGAAGCTGATCAGCTTATCGAAATGTCGATCCAGGTGATTCGTAATCTGGTTTGTTTGTTGATGATGTGCCACTTTAGGCAGACGTAGGTGAAAACTCTCACTGAATCATCAAATCCATCAGCATTATATAGTGTTGGTATTTCTCTCGCTGGTATTCAAATCAAAGGAGGGTGGCTTCATGCTCTTTGTTCGAGTAATACATGATTTAACATCCTTGCAAGATGTGATACACAAGTTGCCCGCGTTCGCCGTGATTCCCTCTGGCCGACTCGAAGGGAGGTTGGCCTCATGGAACCATAAAATATGCCGGAAACTCTCACTAAAAACCGCCAAACTAATCGAGGCATCTACATAATTCGTATGAACTAAGTATAAATGGCTGAATGAATGTAATGGGCTCTCAATCTTACCAAATGCTACTGCTCGAATGAGATTCCGCGGGGGCCGTCGCGTGAGTGCCAGGTGCCACTTGCTTGAGCTTCCACTACTACGCCATGTTGTCGAGTTCTTGTGTTGGTGACATTTGGCTACACCCTCCTACTGCACCTTTCGCTTACCTTGGATTCGTTCAGTACAAGATGGTAAGCCATATGACCCCCTTCGCTCATCTGATCATTCACTCATAGGTTTGTCGAAAATCCAGGTTGTCCTTTCTATAGCCATCAGCACCAAGAGTGGGAAGCGTTAGTATTCAAACCTTTATTTGCTTTGACTTTTACACCCGGTCGTTGGGGTACATCAGTTTCGAGTCGCTGATGAATCCTGTGTCAATCACTTGCTCAACTCTATAGCACTCATTGCCCGACAATTTCGACCATTGGCCAAGTCGCGGGTGGATGCCCTGTTGGCTGCGTTCCCGTCACTCATTCCTGTCGGATCTCAACACACGACGGTTGAGACTTCCGATGTCCGTTTCGTGTATCAACCATTTGACGAATGCTATGTCCTCCTCATTACCAACAAGGGCTCAAACATTCTTCAGGTCAGTCTAATCGCTGTAGTTGATCCAGTGATTGCTGTCAGAGTTTTTGACACGCTTTGTTTCGCATGTACCAGGATATCTCAACCCTCTCGTTGGTCGTGCGCCTGATTAGCTCATTGACGCCTTCCATGTCAGAGCCCGCTATTCTTGCCAACTCGGCCGAGCTACTGTGTGCATTTGACGAGGTCGTCTCGCTCGGATACAAGGACAATGCTAGTTTACACCAAATCCACAATGTTCTCGAGGGAGAAAGTCACGAGGAAAAGATTCAAGAAATCATTGCCAGAGTGAGTCAATTGCCTTGTTTCCCGCCCATTCAGTTGCCAACCAGTTGTTCCCGCTCAACAGAACAAGGAGGCCGAGGCCAAGGAAGAGCTCAAGCGACGGGCCAAGCAACTCGAGATGCAACGTCGAGAGCAGCAACGTATCGCTCAGGCGACCGGTGGCCGATCTGGCGGGTTCCAGTCAGGTCACGGCTACGGTTCACCCGGGGGTAGTATGATGGGTGGGGGTGGTGGATCAGGATACGGTGGCCCTGGCGGATACACGTCTGTCCCTACACGAGGGGAAACACCACCCATCGACCAGCGGTCTTCAATCGGACGCACGAGCTCGCCAGCCAATGCTGTCCCCTCAAAACCGGCGTTCAAGGGTAGTGGTATGAAGTTGGGCAAGAAGAGCAAGCAGACTGAAGACTTTTTGGATGAAATGTCGTAGTGTGTTGCAGGAGAGTGTGTATGTGTGTGTTTACGGGTCGAATAGACGGTGAAAGACCAACAACTCGAACCTTGTTGATGTGACCAGGGATGTGTTGTAATACATTAGACCAGACTATGGTGATGCGTTTCGCCCATCAGTAAGACGATGTTCCAGCAGTGGCCAGCAATACAGTATGCGTAATACTGGAATAGGAGTTGTTTGCATCCGTCTTCAATCAGGTAGCGAATCTTTGGGCGGATGACTGTACAAACACACTGTGACTGACACACAACATGTGCTGGACTCGACTTGATGAGGAGTCGACTGTCAGAGCGATATCTCCGACTCGTCTTGGATCGCCGCTCGCTCGTGGTCAGTGGACTCGGTTTCGTCGGTGATGAACTAATCGAAGTCGGGGGAGGTTTCGGATCTTGAACGCCAGGCTCCTTTTTCAAACGGAGGACAAGGTCAGAGTCTCCGACGTCAACGAACTCGGGTGGCCTCTCAAAGAGCATACCATCTAACGGAGTATAGGCACGACATCACGCCATGTTGCATGATTGCATGCAGGCTTTCCCGACCCGTCAAAGGAAGGGTACGAGGCAGACGACAAGGATGGACTATGCTGGACTTTTTGGAGAAATACGTATAAGATCCACTTGTCGACATACTCAAACCAGACCATAATCCTTCAACGCCATAATCATACAACCTGAACCAAAGTAGAATCTACTACTCAAAATGCCGCTTTCGTATGAGACCAACACCACGGAGGACTCGCAATCAAATTTCTCACAGCTATCGGGGACCACAACCTGTGGTACAGGTGCCACGACCTGTAGGTACAGGTGCCACGAGCAAAAGTACGGGTCAATCTACAACGTATGCCGACGTATACGAGGTCGGTCTCGCATGGTTCCCCGTATGGAACCTGCCCGATATCATTGATGACTTTTACCAAGGCGAACCCTACAATGATATCGTTGAGCGACGATGCGGCACCTTTTCTTCCCGCTCCGCCCCAGGACAAGTCAACTTTGAATACTTTTTACAGCACCTCCCCAAGTATCCTGGATGGAGGACACCTTCTGTGGTCCAAAAGCTCGACACCTTGGTAGACGATGTCGCCAAGAAAATGTCTCGGGGAGAAGATAGCCCGGTGGACCTGGAACTGCGATTTCACGCATTGATGCAGATCTTGAGAGTTGCCCATGCCGGCAAAGAAGAACAGATGAAGGAACGATGGGATACTCTTTACAACATGGCGGGACTTTTCGTTCTTGGTCCGGAGCTATCTAGAGAGTTGAATCAATGATCAGATGTCGCAGAGGTTATCAAGTCTGTAAGCTCATTGACCTTGTTTCCTCCATGTCACGCCGCTTTCACTTTTCACGCTTGATATATGCATATGTTGTTTCAACTCAAGAAAGTGCATTGCACCATGTTCTCAGTTTTGAAGATTTACATCCAATGTCTGCTCAGATTGAATGCATTGCGTGATGGTGTCAAGGCTCTTGTAGTCAGTGTATCCCTGGATCCAATCCGTCATGCAGAGATTCCACAGAGTGTCACTGCTTCAAGATTGTTTCGAGTCCTCGCACATATAGACTCGTATACATTATCATGTCCATTGTGTCCATTTCTTATCCATTCGTCATCGGACAGACGGGGAAAGCGGGGAAATCCGCCCTGGAGGAACCGTAGAAAAGTACTCGGACAACGTATTTTGCCCGTTCATTTCATCCTCGACTTGCTTGCCCCGAGGTTGCAATATAACATGCTAATTGCCTGACACAAAGCAGCCATGGCACCTTTTCAAAAGGGCACCCTCAACATGCCCATCGGTGAGCTCCATTCTCTGCCTACATTTTGTGATGCATGACCACCCATCTTTTGACACCTACATTTTACGTCTGCCTTTAGCGGCTTTTGGAATGGTCTTTGTCCTGGGGTCATACATTTCATACTCTATCAAATCGGCACGAAGGAATTCGCATCAAGCGGCAGGGAGACAATCGGAACAAGATGCTCGAGTTCCCGATGCAGCAATTGCAGCAACTCATCAAGCTACGAGTCGTGGGCTGTAGAGAATAGCTAGAACAGCGCAAGCTACAAAGGGACAAGGGCCTCTGTCGATCTTGGGCCGACCGCTCTTGAAGAGGCTTTACTGGCATTATATATACTAGCATCATGATACGGAACGTAAAAACATGTAACTACTACCCTATTGCATACATACATCCAGAGCCACCCTTACTGTTCCTTGTTGACCAGCAAAAAGAACCCGAGCACACCCAACAAGGCGTATTTGAGTTGAGGAAAGTCATTCTGCAAAAAAAGGCACCAGAACATCAACAAGCTGCCTTGTGTGTGCGTTCGGTGTATCCGTTGAGACACCCAACTGACCATGACAATCGTCACATAACCGACGTAGGGTAAGAACCACCTGACTTTACCCACGACCATATCCTTTTTCAACCACCTCATTCCCCACATGTACTGTCGATACAATCCAAGATCATCGGATTGATTGTTGTCACCCTTGGTCAACATGAGTTGCTCGCTCGTGGTTGTTCCATTGGGGTGGTGTGTCGTCGTGGTGTGGGATTGAATGATTCGATGGACAATTGGAATATCCGCTCCAGGGCTATCAGAGATGGCAATGATGAGCAATCCAAGAAGAACAGGCTGTTTCACACCTGCTTACATTTTGTAGACGGGAATATCGCCAATCTCATATGACTCGCTGGCCCAGTTGGTTAGGAACAAAATGTCTCCTCGTGCAAACGCTGGTTCCATCGATTCTCTGTTTCGTGTCAGCTTGTCAGCACTCACAGCCGATTAACACCATGCACACAGATGCACATACGACAAGACAACGACGACGGGCGATTCCGAGTTGGTCGCCAGACATAGGGCTTTCCACCCCATCAAACCTCCCGCGACGAGGGTAGCCAAATTGAGGACTTGGAGCAGGACCTGTAGAATTACTCTTGAGTACTGCAATCGTCAATTCTCAATGACTTGTGGATACTCACTGCTCTTACACCCATCTGACGGAGCTGGTTGAGTTCCTGGGTGAACATGGCTGCGGGTCGTCGAGTCGGTTGTTGCTCGTCGTAGTAGAGTAGATGGTGATACGCAATGTCGACTCTCTTTGATTACAACACATTTGTCCAACTACTCGAATAAGATTCAGATCAATATACTCATTCAACATGGGTCTTTTGGCACAGTATGGCTCGGATTCAGACTCTGATTCAGACTCTGCAGCTCAAACGGTGACCCCGGTCACGACAACAGCAACAGTCCCCAAGAAACGACCTGTCAAGATTGGATTCAACCATCCTATCCTTGGCAACAAAGCAGACAAGGACCTTCTCGATGAAACGGATGAGCCAGATGAACATGACAGCAAGGGCGCAGCCAAGCCGGCTCCCAAGTCTCAGACCACAAGTGGCAAAAAGTCCAGTGCATTGTTGGCCATGTTACCACCTCCCAAACGCTCGGGCGGATCAAAGAGCAATTACGGTGCTGCAAAATCCAACGAAACCAGACCGTCACAAGTCGGACATTTGATCAAAGACCAGCCTCAAGACAGCGAATCTACTCCTCAAATTTCTTTCATCCCTCGGGGTGTCAAGCGGTCGGGATCGCCCAAAGCAAAGTCATCCGGACCATTAGACTTGTTTGGACTCGATTCGGCGTCAACTCCATCTGCTGCCACTACGACATCTGCACCATCAGTCGACCCAGCACCGCCCATCTCAATCACATCCGCACCTCCCGTCACAGAGTTCAAACCTCCTGTGCCCACCCCACAAGATCCTTACCCCGGGTACTACCAACTCCCTTCGGGCGAATGGGCAGCTCACGACCCCAAGTACTATCATTCAATTTATGCTACATGGACACCAGGCGCCACGACGGATGCCAATGGCCGCATGTCTCAAAGCATGATTGAAAAGGGGGCCATGGGCCATGCATGGCAAGATCTCGATGCAACTGACCCTTCGTCAACGACGTGGGACGTGAAAAGCTCACTCGAAGCGTCTCGTCAAGCCGCAGCAGAATCCACGGCGCCTACGACATCACGGTTCCCACCGGCAACTGCTGAAGGAACAACACCGTATCGAGCCGCTGGACGAACGACGGGATTGGCGGGTAAACGACATCAGCTCAGTGCATTGCTCAAAGATGCACATACGAATCGACAGGCACTGGAAGATAGAATTGCCCAAAACAAGCGGACGAAACGGGAGTCGGGTACAAAGTATGGATTCTGAGAGCTCTTGTACATTCAAACCGGCGCCGTTTTGTCATAGGTCAATAGGTCAATCATCACATATAATACTGGAACAATGCCTAACCATGAGGGTTCACGGGAATTTTACTACCTGGATCTCGCTTGATCCTCCCATCCGCTCCGCCAGCCGTCGGAGGCTTACAAGGTCCCGGTGGGGCACTTGATGGGTCTATCGGAGCGTTTCGGACGGTACCGATATGGACATAGGAATCGTGGTTGGCAAAAAAGGTCACCCAACTGTCAAGTGTCTGTAATTCATGTCCGTTGCAGGATTCGCCTTGTCAGAAGTCCCCATCATATGGCATCGCTCGACGATACCAAAGACTCACCTTGGTTTGCTCAGAAGTCAGTCCTCGAAGGTCATGTGTCTGGTGTGTATCAAAACATCCAGTTATAAATGCTCTTGAAGCATCTTTGCCCGCACTGGTTTTCCCTTTCCTCTTCAGCTTTTGAAGTCCTTTGTAAACAAACCATGAGTCAACTTACAAACAGTGATACGCTCCCCCTGGTCCATACATCCTCCCTCCTCCCTTGCTCACATCGAATACCTGGCCCTTGACGGCGACATAGAGTGGTTTGTCCGGATTTGTGCCATCGTACTGGGCCAATTGGACCGGTGTGAATTCAATCAACGTTCGAGGGACCCATTGGCGGTAGTATCGATGGATCTGTTTCTCATAGCCCCAAACCGGTGACTCGACAAGAAAGTTGCCCATGACGGCGGCTAAGATGAGGATGTAGATGGGGTACCGCACGAATGACCACCACGTTGTGCTTGTTGATGATGTCCGTCGAGGGTTTTGTTTGTCATGTTTTGGGGACAGCTCTGTCGACTCTGTTTCTGGTGGCTCTGAGCCTTGTGGTAAGAGTTGAACTCTTGGCATCTTTGTCGACGTAGCTAGTGACCAATGTAGCAATGCGATATCGATGGTGCCGATGTTTGAGATAGCTACGTAGTAGAGTAACATTGAACGGGTCCAAGATGATGACAAGTCCACAAACTACACTACTCTACTACCACCGAAATGAGGATCGACGACGCCATCATCATGATCGCATGAACCATGGGACATGCCTTCGACCAAGGATATTCTGGACAAGGTCCAAGCGACTACAGGGAGAGAGGTGAGTGATTCTTGGGGATTTGGATGGTGACATTATTGACTGACAGACTTTTGGTTACAGTTACTGGATGCCGTTCGGTATGAAAGTGAGTCGAGTACTTTTGCAAAAGATACACCCATGACGAGTACCAACTGTATGGCCGATAGCTTCCCCTGCAGGGCCAACTTTCATCCACGCCCTCGATGAGTACCTCGTCTCCGTGCGGTCACCATCAACAACGGGGGACCATGCGAGTTTGGACGACTCGCCGCTTCAGCGAGGTGACATGATTGAAATTCAAGGCCCATCGGGGAGCGGCAAGACCAGTCTCGCCATGTTCATTCTGATGACGACTATTCTACCTCGTACTCACCACGGCCATGAAGGTGACCGCTGGGACGGGGGCAGAGATGTCGTAGAGATGGGAGGCAAGGAGCAAACGGGTGTGTGGGTCCACATGTCGGATCACTCCTCACGAGCTCCTGTGGCTATGCTTTCTAAAGCCATGCAGAGTCATATCGAAACATGTCTCTCGAGAGCCGAAATCTATCAACCTCGCAAAAGGGCGGCCATCATCAAGACGACCCTTGAATCGGCGTTTTCTCGATTGCTCGTGCTTCCAGTTGAATACCTCTCATCAGACGATTTGGGACTCGATGGAGACGGTCCATTGCTTTCTTCACCATTTGCACCCCTGTGTTCGAGTCTTCAGATGCTCTATCTTCATGGTAAACGGCAAATCGATGGTGAAGTTGCACTGGTCGTCATTGACGGGATTGGGGATACCTATTGGGAATCACGATGGTACCGAGATCAATCAAAGCACCAGCATTCGAAAACACCCAACCACTTGACAGGGGCAGGAGAGGTTGGAATGCATACCGTCTTGGAACATCTTACCCGACTGAGACGGGAATGGGGAAGTGTCGTTGTCGTCACCAATCAGGCGCTGTGGAAACCGGTTCATCCAGAGAGCGGTCGAAGCGATCCGTCGTCCCTTTTCTGGGCTCAACATTTACCTCACCCATGGCCATCCCCTTTTCAACCTCGACCCATGAACCCTTCCTCTGAATCATACTTGAAACCACCCAAGTCAGCTTACTGGCCTCTTACGATTCACATTACGCTTCGCTCCCCAGCGCTCGAGGTCGGGCAGTTTCGACCAGATGTCACGTTGCAGGAAACGTGGAGACAGGGTGGTGAGGGATTCAAGCGCGAAATGGCCAGGAGGGAACGAACGTGGAAGGGTTATGTAAGGGTCAATGTGAACGGCACTGCTGCTGGTGGCCATCGGGCCGAGGGCGGTTACGAGGGGTATGGAAAGTTTGAGTTCAAAATCGAAAATGATGGTGTCGTGGTGGAAAAACCGCCAGAGTGATCCTCTTCTAGATTATGGTCTCATCCAAGACACCTTACGACCCATGACATGATGTAACGACAATGACGACACCACTTTTCTCCCATTATGCATATCACACCGACATCTCACTTGTTCCTTGACAAAACTCATTACTGTGGCGGCAACAAGGCCAACATGGCTACGATGACTTGATCATTGGGCGCAATCGTATCCTCTCCCGCACTCTCGATGACCTCGGCCAGCCGTGCGTCTAAAAGCCGTCTGAGCTGATTCGCAAGAATCCCGATCCTCGACCACGCTTTCAGTCTGATGTTTCCCTCCTTGCCGACCGTGATCCCGCCTGCAAAGTGATTGATAGTCAACGGGCCCCCAAAGAGGAGGAGCGCAAAGAGGGGAATCTGTTTGCCGACGCCTGTCAGTATATGATAACAGGGTGCGAGTGACAGCCCAAGCGACTTACCGGAGTGGCGTCAAACAAGTACACCTTTGAAGTCTCTGCCTTGTGAAAGTAGGTAATGTATCCCGGTTTGAGTTTGTTTTCGTGGAACAAGATCGATCCGGGATGCTACAAGTCAAAGTGTGCAACATCAGCAATCTTTGATCGTTGGACAAGTGCCCATTGTCCGCCCTTGCACTCACGATAAACACTCGACTATTGTCCATGCTATCGTAATACTTGACTTCTTTTGCTTCATGATCCTTGGCCACGCTTCCGGCCTGAACGACCTCGTATTTTGCGTCTGGCAACCTGATACGAACCACCCGGGGCCAAAAGGCACCGACGAGAATCGCTTTCAACAGGTTTTCATTCTCGGCGTTCACGTTCCACTCTTCCATGACCGCAGAGTAATCATACTTTCTTGAGCCACGACCCGGAGGGTCAATCAGACCAATTTCTCCAAGGGCAGAGTGGAAATCTTGACGCAGCGATGTAATATCCCGGACCGCGTTGAAGTTGATAAAGTTTTCCTCGCAAAACGAACGAAGACTCGAGTAAGATCCGCCACTGGCGACAGCAGCTTGATAGGCTCGGAGGTTGAGGAGGATGTCGGATTGACCCCATGCGAACCGCTCGCGAGCTCTGAGATGGTCACAGGAGTGCAAGAAGACATGGTGAGATGTAAGAGACATCAGGACCGCTCGAGTAGCTGATACTCACTTTTTCATCTCTTCTCTCTTTTCCATTGGCCCACTGAACAATGGTTTGCTCGACAAGATAGCAGCAATGGTCAAAATTGGATCGAGCGCTCGGAATACACAAGCGAGAACGAGCATCTTGGCCAAACGAAGATCGACCGGAAGAGCAGACATCTAATTTTCACCATGTATCAGCAAATTTTAGAACTCGGAAGCATCTATTGGACTTACGTGTCGTCCTAATGCTGTCAGCCTCGAAGTCGTTTCCTCTCCCTCGACTGCTCCCAAGTCGATAAGCGTTTGCCAGGCGGCATCCATAGCCTCTATCTTTGGGGGATCTATAGCTTTCCTGTGAATGGTGATAGATGTGACGTCAGCGAATTAACTTTCTCAAGGAAACAGCGGCATGTGCTGACATTAAATATTGCTTGACATCCGCATCTTGATCCATGCTCTTGACTTGCAAGAATAAACTCTCGAGTGGAGTTCGAAGAATTTCGGGAATCGCAAACCGAGCCATGAACTGATTCTCCGTGCGTCGACTAAACAGCTTGTAACAGATACCAGGTTTCGTACGACCAGCACGTCCTCTCCGTTGACGAGAAGCCGCTCGACTATTACAAAGTACAAAAGATGATAAGCGTCAACTGATGTAGCAATGGAGACAAGCCGAACACGAAGGCTCACCTGGTGTATGTTTCCACGAGTCGCGACATTTGGGTATCCGCGTCAAACTGAGTCTCCTTGACTTTACCACTATCAATCACGTAGACGATATCCGCAATCGTGACACTTGTCTCGGCCACATTAGTAGCCACGACAACTTTTCGACGCTTGGTCTTTGCGAACACCTGTTTCTGCTCTGCGTTGGACAGGTTGGCGTGGAGAGGGAAGATGTCGACGTTTCGTGCTTTTTGCCGAATCGCATCCATACACGATTTGATCTCAGCGACACCAGGCAGGCTGTAATGTGCGCTCGTTAGCAAACCTTGCTGCACTCAACAACAGGGGGTTAGCTACTCACAAGATGAGAATACCGTCGTCGGTCTTGTCAGAGGTAGCTTCGATATGCGAAACGATTGAGGCAATCAGATCATAGGGGATCTGTTGGGCAAGCGACAAGGCCTCCAGAGACGTTTTCGATACCATGTCCATGTCAAGTCCATCAATCCAGCTCTTGAGGGAGCTTTTCTGATCTTCGGTTTGCTTGATCTTGAAACGGGGAACTTCTGCCCGGTACTGGAGCTTGGCAATATAATCCTCCATATAGAAATCCTGGACAGGATGTGTGAATCCGGGGATCTCAATGGCAGGGGCGCCGCCAAAGTAATTGATAAACTGCTCTTGATTGATGGTAGCACTCATCAATATAACCTTGAGCGTAGGGTTTCGCTTCAAGACCTCCCTCAATTGTAAGAGCAAAAAGTCACCATCAACACTCCTTTCGTGTACCTCGTCTACGATTATGTGGGAAACGCCTGAAAGATCAGAATCGCCCCCACTCGCCAACCTCCGTAGCACCACTCCGGTAGTGCAAAAGGTGATCTTGGCCATGCTCGGGTTCGTCTTGGCCTCGCCTCTAATCACATACCCGACTGTCTGCGGGCCCTTGTCAATGTCCTCCATTCGTTCCTCGGCAACTCGAGAAGCCACACCAATCGCAGCGACACGACGTGGCTGGGTGACAATAATGTTTGCAGAAGCGCCTCTACCTTGACTGATCTCATGGTCCAAGATGTAGCTCGGAGATTGGGTTGATTTACCAGACCCCGTCTCACCCACAATCACCACAACTCTGTTCTTTTCCAGAGCGTCAATGATCTTTTCACGAGATGACCAGGCAGGTAGTTTTTGTCGGGCTGCCAACATGGCTGTCCACCCGGGGGCTTGATGCATGGCTTCGTGATGCGCCTGCACTTGTTGCTCACTCATGGTAGGAGACTTCCCTCGTCCACCACGACCAATCTTGAGTTTTTGAACTCGTCTCCTGACTTGTGCTTCTGGGTCGACGTCCTCTACCTGCGGAACGAGATGCCGGGTCACCATACCGACATCTGGGGGATTGTCGAGACAGTCTTGTAGTATCGACTCTAATAGTTCCAACATTGCGTACACAGCACCCCCTGTTCCTGCCTCCAACAGTGACTGCAAGTCAGGTCGATCCGGATCTCTGAACGCGCGGAGTATTGTTCCATGAAGATGGAGGCGCAGATAGGCTGGGAGTGAATTCGAGACTAGGTAAAAGGATGGAGGGTGGGTAGGATACCTTACAGAGGGGTAAGGTGACGTCTCTGAAAAAATGACGTTCAACGCCAAATCTTCGCCCGGTGGAGCCTCCACCGAGATGGAAATCTCTTGTTCCGAAATCCTGGTGATACGGTCATCCAAGACCGAGGACAAGATAGCCAACTCCTCTTCTCTGGCTTCAGACCGTTCCTGGTCGTCTTCACAAGATTCCCATCCAGTACCGTACTCTTCCACGCCCCAACCGGCCTGGCCATCTTCCCATCCGCATAATCTTCTCCCTAAAAGATCCAGAGCTACCGTTTCTCTCGATTCGACAGCCACGATCCTGTCAACAGCCTTGCGTGGGAAGCCAGCTTTTCGAGTAAGCTTTTCTATCACCCATCCCTTGACAAGCTCAGATTGTCCCCCCTGGCCTGCGGCTCCGCTCGATACAAAGTCCACCGCAGCAGACGATCGATATGATGGTGGTAGGTCATCTTCAGGCAGGTGAACGAGCAGCCATTCGATAGCAGCCTCCAGCGGTGAGAGTAGGTTGAGAGACAACATGAGGGGGTCTTTGGTCATGTTGTTGGACACACCCGAGCCGTCGCGGTGAAGCCGAGCATGCGCTGCGATGAGAGCGTTTACGCAAGAAGTCACATGAGCTGGTCTGAAACCTAGGGTCCTGAGCTGATGTGCCACGGACTGGGTGTCCAGAGCAGGCGTGCTCGTTCCCGACGGTCTGGTGGAAGGAGTAGCCTCTGACTCCCTGGTTGCCTCCATGATCGCAGATGGATATTTGGACATCATCTGTGCGTGTGTGCGTGAGTGCAAGGTCGGCATCAACTAGAGTGTATGGGCTGCCGGCAAGAAAAGGCCTACCTTGCGTATCACAGCTTCGACAATCTCTCTTTGGGGGACAGTCATCTTGACCTCTGGCACGCCAGACCATCCTAGGCCACCTTTGGCACCTCGGCCACGGCCATCGTCTTCCTTGACCTGTGTTCCCTTTGCGACAAACATTGCATTGCCATCGTCCAACGCTGTTCCGCTCTTCAACCCATGTTTATACTCTGCCTGGCGGACTTGCTGCTCCTTTTTCTTTTCTTGTCTCGAATCTACTTCTTTTCGTGCAGCAAATGGGTCTTCCGCCCACTCCCAATCCCGGTGGGCCGGCGCTTTCGCTTTCTCGGCGAGCAGATCCGACCAGTATGGCCGGATGGCAGGGGGCAAGAGCATAGCCATTGGTAAGTTGTTGCAAAATCTGAACAAGGCATAGGTGGCTCCGAAATGTCGTGCCATGGCGCTATCCTTTTGTTCGATTGGTGGTTGTGGTATCAATCTGACAATGTCAAAGTCCATTGCGTTTTTATTTCGTCTCTTTTTGAGAGTCACTGTCGATGTGAACGTGGTCGGTTGCGAACCCCTGTTGGGATGAGATTCAACCGATGGCCTTTCCCATCCTGCCTTTTGACATTTTTCGTTCAACAAGGTCACCGGTGTCTTGTATCCAACAGGAAAGAGTGGAGGTGGTCGAGGTGGACCATCGGGGATATCATTCGGGTTGGGGACTTTTGGTTTAGACTTGGAGCTGTTTCCAGCTGCCCCGGAAGTGACAATGTTCCGTGGTCCTTTTCGTGGAGGCATTTGTGAGCCACGAGTTTACCAGAAGCATGTATGCAAAAGTCTGAATGGTTTGACCATGCTAGTCTGAATTAGACATCGACAAGGAGCAAAGTCAACAAATCTTTAAATCGGATTTAGATGACGTCGTTTACAAAGCGATTCAACTTTATGATACACAACTACATGATGGGAAAACTACACTTTGTAGAGATTATTTCAACGAATGGTGCAGAAATGCAATGACCTGGGAAGGGCAAGAGCAAGGGCAAAAAATAAATTGCAGCAGAGTCCAGATTCAACGATGACTGGCGATAGGTGATTGGTGGTAGGCTCGTTTGCGGGTGAGCCAGGTTTCCTAGGCTCGGGGTGGCGAGAGAGGTGATACTCTTGATCCGATTGAAAGTTCTTGCAGATAACCACCAAACGAGTAGAGCCCCAAATTAAGGACGTTGCCTCCCGAATGCAAACTCTGACAGTCATCCATGGCTTGTTTTAGCACTCGACCACCGACCTCTTCAAAGAACCGATACACTTTGCTTTTTCCAACAATGTAGCCCTTTTGGTAGTCAATCAGGCGTAGTCGAAAGGTCCCGATTCCAAAGTATACGACATGGACTTGACATCCGGTCGGAGGGTTGATCCACCGACTGTCGTTGAGTGCCCGCTCGTCAGACTGTAATGAGGTCAAACGCATGGGTTTCATGATTGCCTGTCGAGATGACCATCGCGAACTCACCTCTCTTTCAAGTGTCCATTCCTTTTGACCGCAGAACACACATTCAATATTTCCTACATCGAACCTCAAGCTGTCCGACGGACTCCCCAGATGAGGCGACTTTGGCATTTTAGACAACCGAGTTCCAGGGCAAGAGCACAATTCGAACCGTGGAGGTGAATCTTCACACGTGGTCATTTCCCAGACCATACTGGCTTGGTCGCAAAAGGCTACAAGAGGCAAGTTGTGCCAGTAGACTGGATGCCCAAACTTCCAATCCTCTCCTCCAGCTGTGAAGACCTTGAACAGTTCGGCCAAGAGAAACCCTTCTTCCTCGTGCGAACTTTCGACCGCTTGTCGCTGGTACTCGAACAACAATTGCAAAAGCACGATGCCCTTGTTGTGTGCCTCGTACCGGCCGGGTGATGGCAAAGGCTTTGAAAAGGCTGAATGTTGGAGCGGTGACAACTTTGTGGTGGATTTAGTCTCCAGACTCGACACACACTCTTCACCGAATGTCGTCGACGTCGGGACCCGTGCAACAGCTTGCTTTGACACCGGACCAAAATAATCCATGCTGATCAGATGAGAGGAGCTTTTCGAGGGAAATTTCCCATACTGCCTGCATTCAGGAGCAGACCATGATATCTGTCTCGAGGAAACGCTAGACAGACAGGATCCCGCCCGTTTCGCAATCCTCAGGCATCGAGATCGATGACGGACGAGATTCGGGCATTGTCACCTCTTAGGAGAAGTGAGCGCGCGCCTCGGGCATCGTCACATGAACGCGAGACGTTGATGCGTCAATACGCAAAAGGAGGGAGAGCCAATGCACACTCTGCCAGTCGACTACTATAGTCGGTGTGAATGGTCAGCAACTGTGCAAGTAGCTTCCCAGTGAACCAGGTCGGGCAATCCCCTAGACCAAATTATAAGTCAAGCGCCGATTCGAGATCTGGTCACACAGGAGCCGTGCTTGATTCTGACGACATGCCTGTTCAGGTGACGGGGAAAGACCACCTGTTTTCATCTCGATACTACACAAAGTCTGATCTTCATAGATTGGCTGTAAAATTTTCAACTATCGAGGCCTCCATAGCTCAGTTGGGAGAGCGCACGACTGAAGTTTATCTTCTGGGTTCGTGCGGTCGCCTGTTCGATCCAGGCTGTAGGCATTCTTTTTTTTGTTAGTTGAGCGGCCAGTGAATCTGGGTTTGACTGTTGTTTTTATAGAGCTCTGCCGGCATACCAAACTTGGAGGCATGGCAGAGCAAACAGATAGAATGAAGAGAGTGTAAGCCGCTCGGATGTTTTGCGAACAGAGCCAGGTACGAGTACGTTTGCGATAGTCACCAATCAAGCAATGCCATGCATACATGCAGCACATGCATGCGGTTCACGTATCACGTACCTGCTGTGGACAATAAAATGTATAGCATGACCCATCAGTCAACCAAGCGTTTCCTTTTGCAAGCTCACATCAATGGTCTCGAAGCATTCACTGGCAGGGTGAGTGGATTGCACAGTCTGAACCAGACAGGCACTCAACGTAAACCCAGGTGGAGTCTGGCACATCTAAAAGAATGGACCAGGGAATAGAGGGACAAGTTGCGGAACCATGTCATATTTTGCTGTACGTTTATAGATATGACATTACAAGTTCCAACACTCCATGTTATCCTACGTATGACACCTAGTATCCCTTGGTCTCCTGAGGGGTCTCGGGCAAAAACGGCTCAATGTCCAGGTACTCTGTCAACCTTGCCATGGCATTCTCAGCGGCTTGTCCTTGGACCTTGTTCTGAGTTCCGTTGGCCAACGTCTTGGGCGCTGTACCATCAATCATTCCGAGCTGGGCCTCGGTCCAGATGGGAGAAGGTTTGATGGTGGACTCGAGCGGAGCGCCAACTCCAGCTCGACCTCCAACCGCTTCCCAGTCGGCGATTCGCTTGAGGTTGAGCTTGTCAAAGACGGCTTCGATGGAAGAGACCAAATGCTGCATCTGTTCCTCGGTGTGTCCAGGGGTGGGCGTGATTCGAAGACGCTCTTCACCGACTCGAACGGTAGGGAAGTTGATTGATTGAACATAGATGCCATGGTCGCTCAAGAGAGTGTCTGATGCCTCCTTGGCAAGAGCAGCATCGCCAACAAGCACAGGAATAATATGCGAAGGGTTGGGCACAACAGGAATACCTCGGGATTCGAAAGCAGCCTTGACGTTCCTGGTGTTGACTTGTTGCAACCTCCTATCTCCCATGAATTCGCGCTGGTAGGCGATACTGGCTTGAGCACCCGCAACGATGGCAGGAGGCAAAGAGGTGGTGAAAATGAACCCAGGGGCATAAGACCTGACGACATCGACAAGGTCAGATGAACCTGCAATGTAGCCTCCTACGACACCATAGGCCTTTCCAAGCGTTCCAGTGATGATGTCGATCCTGTCCTGGACAGATCCCCTGACTGGCTCGGCGGATCCGTTGCTAGCGTGATGAGCCTCAAAGTCGAGATGCTCAGCAACTCCTGCTCCGGATGGACCGTACATGCCGACAGCGTGAACTTCATCCAAGAAAGTCAATGCACCGTATTGCTCCGCAAGATCGCAGATCTTTTCAATAGGTGCGACACTGCCGCACATAGAGTAGACACTCTCGAAAGCAATGATCTTGGGAGTCGATTTAGGAACGGTCTTGAGCTTAGCCTCGAGATCGTTGAGATCATTGTGCTTCCAAATGACCTTCTTCGCACCAGAGTGTCGGATTCCTTGAATCATACTGGCGTGGTTGGATTCATCGGAAAAGATGACACATCCCGGAAGCTTGGCTCCAAGAGTAGCCAAGCAAGCATCGTTGGCGACATAGCACGAAGAAAAGACAAGAGCAGCGTCTTTTCGATGGAGTCCAGCGAGCTCATCCTCGAGCGAAAGGTGCAGAGCACCGTTTCCGGCAATGTTTCGTGTACCTCCTGCACCAGCACCATATCGGTTGAGCGTTTTCCTGAGATAAAACAGGCTCACAGATCAGCATGCGATCAGTCTCGTAGATCAAAGTGACAAACACGGCTTACTTCATCGTATCGAGCACTACCGCATTCTTTGACATTCCAAGATAGTCATTCGAACACCATACATCCACTTCATCCCTCGTGTCCTTGGTGTGAGCCACAGGGAACTTTGCAGCCAGTCGATTGATGTTATTAAAGTACCGGTACGACTTGTCCTTGTGCTTCTTGTCCAACTCTGACTCATAGAATCGAGAGTACGGGAAAGAATCGGTCAGGGAATCGGCTTGCACAGAGGCAGCGGTCTTGCGAGCAGCAGCCTGCCTTTGTTTGGCCGCCAGAGCTTCCGACGAAGCGATAGCAGCAGCCTGTGCAGCGGCCTTGGCGTGAGGGCACTTGCCTGGGTCACCCGATGCAGGGTGGTTGAACGGCTTGTGCATCTCTTGAACGTCCTTGGGACCGGCGACATGAGCCATACCTCTCGACTGCATATTGTTGACGATCTGAGGTCCCATGACAGGGCATACTCCGATGGCTTTGCTGGCGAGGTTGCTGACATGGGGAGAGGCTGCAGAGGGAGTCGAAGCAAGACTGCGGAGAGTCGCGGTGGAAGTCCTGTGGAGAAACGGACAGTTGGTCGAGTACCGAGCCATCGAGGTCATGTAAGACGACATGGTGGCGATGGATGTAACGAGTTGCGTGATGAGGAGCAGGCAGAGAGAGAAAGAGGGGTGCGAAAGTCGAATGAGATAGGGGTAGTGATAACACTGGTTGATGTCAGAGTCTGCTTTTCCTTGTATTACCCGGCGGTCGCCTCGTTCACCGTCTCGCTCGCCCCTCTGCTCAGTCTTCACGCCTTCTCACGCGTCCGTGGGTCATTAAGAGCCAATCACGGTGGATGCATCTCCGAGCTCACCCGTTACTAAATCAGATCTAAGTGATTTAGGTGGATTTAGAACGTTAGCAGTCGCCGCCGACTGACAATGCCCGGGCTTTGAACATGCCGTCGAAACATCGTAGCATCGTATAACAAATCATAAGTCAAGAACAAAAGAGTCGTCATGTCAAAAGTACAAATTGAAATAAGACTCGAGTACACAAAGCCATCTAGCAGATACCAAACACCGTACGAATTACATGAAAAAGACACGACCAAGAAAAGATTTGCTCAATTTCCAGCGTCTCCTAGCCCTGTCATGACGTTACTCAGATCCCATTTAGCCTCTTGTGGCCAAAGCTCATCTTCATCCATCTCACCCACCCCCCAATCTCGCCCTGCATCTGTCGTTGGTGCAGCAGGTGTACTCCGACCACCACTACTAGACGGCTGTTGTCGTTTATCAGACTGCCCTTGCTGCTGCTGCTGCTGCTGCTCCTGTGGTCGAGCGAAAAGCAAGAGACTCTGCGCGTACTGATATTGCCTGACTTGACCCAACGGCGTCTCCCACGTTTCCTCTGGTGTCAAATTTTTATAGTTGGAAACGGGTGGTAAAAAAGTGGAGAGAAATTCGTCACTGAGACCTCGTTGGCCGAATTTGAAGATGAACGCCTTGTTTGCCTCATCTAATGCAGGGGTGACCGGTGTCAGCCGTGGGTCAGTCCCTGCACGAACCGGACCACCACCAGTATCACCGTGTGACTGGGCTGGTTTACTCTGATCGGATGGTCGGACCTGTTGGACAGTCGTTGTCTGGACCAGGACATCCTCGTCATCGGAACCCCAAAGACTATCAACTTCGATGTCGGCACCATCACCACCACCACCACCTTTGCGTTTGTCACGTCCATTCCGCTCAAGATGTTCCCGCGGCGTGCTCGCTGACGAAGCAGTCACCTCCAATTGGTTGTCAATCTCCATCATGTCCGACTCGGCAGACGGTTTTGATGGCTGAGTTGTTTGTGCAAGTGGTGGTGGTGGTGGCAGTGTCTTGTCGCTCGACAGACGGGGCGAGTTCAAATTTACAGTGCCGGTAGAGCCATCCTTGCCCTCTGTATTCCGACCGCCGACTGAGGCTTGCCCGTTTGAACTTTTTCCATTCTTGTCCCCGTCTACTCGTGTTGCCGTCTTTGGAGTACTCGTTTGTCGTGTCCCATCCGCTGTCGAGAGTCCCTTGGCGGCAGTAGCGGAAGCCGCAGCTGCAGCATCACGAGCAGTTCGAATATCATTGCGATTATATTCGGCAAACTTGCTGGCAGAATGGTCGCCGCCCCTCACGACAGCCATGTCGAGTGGTTGATGAGTATCCAAAGCAGTCTTGTAAGCTTGGTTCTTGGCTTGCTTGCGTGAACTCAAATCCATCAAGTGAGTGTCTTGGAATCCATGATCGTGACTCTCGTTGCCAAGCAAAGCTGAAGACCTCCGACCCGAGGAATCCTTTCTTTTTGTGCGTTCGGAACTAGATGGCGGCGGCGAAGAAGGGCGATCGTTGGGGGTCTGTGATGGCCGTTTGGTAGGGGCATTTTTGGGTGTGATACTGCTCTTGGCCACATTGGTCGATTGAGAAGCTGATGGGCTCGCTTTTCTTGGAGGTGGACGTGCAGGTACCGGCGATACTCGTCGATCGTGGTCAAGTGGTGCAGGAGAAGCAGGGCGGTTCGGCAGAGGGTTTTTCAAGATGCTCCCGGATGAAGACGTTGGTCTCGACGGCAGCGTTGCCCTCTGAACTGCCGAGCGGGAAGATTGATTTTCGCCAGTGTCTGCTGGTGATGAGTTATCGATTCGGTCAGTGGAAAAGGAGATTTGTCTTGGAACAGGAGCAGCATTCAATTGTTCTTCAGACCTCCGACTTTGAAAAGCGGGACGAGCTGACGATGCCGGTTGCTGTTGTTGTCTTGATGAGTTGTGAGCTGGGTAATCTCGCTGCCAGGAGCCACTGGTTTGCCGTTCAGACGATCTCGATTGCGAATGTGAGTCTTGAGGACTCTGATTGCCTGACCAGCTCTTCCTGGGTCCTCTCGGAGCTGTAGAGGGATCTGGATAGGGAGTAGGTCTCGTCCCACCGCCATGCGAGTTACGGCCTCCCCGCCCTCGAATACCGCCAAGGGAAGGAGGCGGACCAGTCCTTGCTGGTAGCCACTGTTGGGTTTGCTGAAAGTAGTCAGCCGCCTGAGGATCGATGTGAGATGCCCCCTGGAAGGCTTGCTGGGAATATGGCTGTAATGATACTTGTTGTGAGGGGGTCGCTCCACCCGCAAATGAAGGACCTGCCACAGGGTATGGAGTCACCGCCCCAGCATAAGGAGTAGCCGCGCCTGCACGAAATCCATGTGGCGTTTGGCCACCAAAGTTGTACGGTGTTTGGGCACCCGTGTATGGGGTTTGACCACCCGTAGGTGGCACCTGTGCGCCTTGAGGGTGTTGTGGTGTGTCGGCCATGGTGTGGTAAGATCCATTGGAATGCACAGACTGGGGTGTGGACATGTGGGATCGTTGACTATAGGGCGAAGGTCCGGGCGGCCCGCCTGAAGGTGAAAAGGCAAACACAGAACTGCGTTGTTGCATGTGTATGGGATTCTGGTAGAATCCGGGAGTCAACTCCTCGATGGAATTGGACTTTTTGCCGTTTAGAAACAGAGCCTCTTGTGGCCGGATGGAAATGTCGACGCGATCCGATTTCCATCCGAGCGTTTCTCTGTTTTCGGATTTGCTCCCCATGAGCCCAATCAACTCCCTGAGGCTGTTATCCCTGCACCCTCGGAATATGACTACGGCGGGCTCGCCTTCCCTCCTGGGCTCGAAATAGGCGCTGTATATCCGCCGCCGCTTCCGCATGAGCTTGGATCCTTTGCTATCTCCAGAAATGAGCTCCTTGTGGATATTCTGAAAAACGTTGTAACTTTTGATACCCCGCATCCGAATTGCATAGGGGTCATTGGTGACCGTGATCATTTCGAAACCTGGATCGGAAACGAAGAATTGGTACGCGTCGATGGTCATGAAGGTGGCCACCGCATTGTACATTCTTGGCTGGCCCTGCTTGTTCTGTTTGGTCTCGTATACCGAGACGGAAAAAGCACTGGATGGCTTGAACAGATTGAGATAGTCCCAGACTGCACCAGTCTGTCATGAGCGAGGTCCAAGGTGAGGGCCAGAAAAGGTCAGCATCAACTCGCTGCGAAGAGTCGGACCAGATACGTACGTCAAAGGCGATCAAGACATCTTTGATGAGCAATGGGGCTGATTGAGCGGGTATCAATTGATCCCAGAAAAAGTTGTATGCAGTCACTCCAGTAATGAGTCCGTTTTGAACCCTTTGACCTGCGAATACGTGATTATCCTTGTCAAAGGACGGTTGAAGCGCCAGGAATTTGTGCCCTGACCACCGTTGACGGTCAGCCAAAGCAGTCTTGTAAGAGCAATCGTTTGATCAGCAACTCACAGAGATTGTACTCTCTAAAACGAACCCAATTAATCAAGCTTGGGGAGTTGTCAATAACCAGTCTAGAGAACACAATGAACGACACTTTTGAGTAAGCGTCCTCCTTTGGCCACACATTTTTGAAACAAGCCACTCACTCAAAGTCACCATCCGTCTCCTTTTTGCATTGTGCCACCCAGCTGACGTACTGCCTCCACTTTTCCGCATCAGGACAATTGTTATTTGAGCGTAGACATACCCACCAAACCGGATCCCACAATCCTTCCTCGGGGATATGCCTATTGCGTGGATAGTACCGTTCGGGTGGAGGCCCTAGATCACCTTTGGTTTGAGCATGACCATTGCTGTACAAAGGGCCTGGCATGGCCACACCGGCAGCTCCCTGATGACTGCTGTGTTGGTCTCACGAGTCGTACTACCCACGTTTGGTAATCCTGTCTCTATCAACATGACCTTGTTCTTCCTTGACAAACAAAACATCCGGGCGGGCAGGCAGGCCAACGGGGCGATCGGTCGGAAGCAAATGATGATGATCGTCGCCGGAGCCCAAGACTAGCAAGTGAGCGATGTTCAGATAGATTTCAGTGGCAATTGTCAAGGTATTGGTGTGTGTAGAGCAGTCATGTCAGATTACGAGGATTATGAAGATTTCGAGGATGGTGACATGGTACGTGGATGGACCAGTGGATTTATCGATGGATGGTTGAATCTGACGCACAATGATTCCAATCGGTAGGACGATTGGTACGATGATGACGACGAGAATCAGGGAATGGGACATGGAGGTCAAGATGACCATGAACAACATCAAGTGGCTTCAGAAGACAGTGAAGACCAGTTCAATCTAGACTCTGATCCCAATGACGTTCCACCCGAGGCACCACCCGATCAGGACACTGGCGCTTGGACAGACGAAGAACAAGACTCGAGAACCATGGATGAACGGGCACGAGCTGTGCAAGACGATTGGGGTCATGAGCCAATCTCAAACATCCCCAATTTGGCCCATATCACGAGGAGACAATTGACGGAGCTGATGGTCTCAACGGCTCGTCCAGGGGAAGATGGGACATATCACATTGCTGATACGTTGTTCGAAGCCCTGATGCGAAGTGGTAGTATTCCGGGATTGGACACGGCTAGGATGGTTGACGAGGACGAGGACGATGATGATGATGAATATGACGAACCAGATGGTGATTGGGATGAAACTGAAGATGATGATGATGAAGACGAAGACGAAAGTTACCAGTTGTTTGGAACCCGCAGAGGAGCTCCAGGCAGTCGATACGCCAAGAATGGACGACTGCGAGGATGGAGCTGGTTTGAACTCGAGCGAAAAGGCAAAGAGGCTGGTAAAAGACTGAAACGCGGCGGAGAATTTGGCCGTGTTGGGTTTCCATCTGCTCAAGAAACGAGAATGCACGACGATAAAGGCCAAGACGATTCATCAGACGCAAGCTCTGTACACCAACAAAGCAGCATCTCTCCACGATTGTCAACTTCTCCCAAGTCATCTTTCCGTTCTCCAAAATCATCTTCAAAACCTACCCTGGTTCCCAAACGTCGCAACACCGGCTCCAGCATTGTCAGCGAACCCGAACCCAAAGTTAGAGGCATTAAATCCGAGATCGTTGGGAGAGGTCCGTGGCACAAGGGAATGAAGGGCTTTGGACCTGAGATCGGGCGGAGCGTATGGGGTCGAGGCGGCAGGGAAGAATGGAGCAGCATGTGTCTGCCAAACACGTACGGGACCGTGGTTGCCTCGTACGACTCACCCCCTTATATCGGCCAACACTCGCACGACTACTCATTCTTTTACACGGCCACCCAAGCCTTTCAAATGCACTTGTACTCGACCCAGGACGCGCTTCGATCAAGATTCCGTCAGGGAAAACGAACTGCACGGTCGAATCGTTTGGACCGACAGCAACAGCAAGAACAGCCTGACCGTCCGGCTCGGTCTACTCGACGGTCGATATATGCGAGAGATCCCGTAGATGGAGACGATCACAGCTTGCAAAAACTTGTGACCGTGCAAGGAACCGAGGGAAGCTGGACAGTGACTGATGCAGACTTGTCCAGGGACAATTCATGGTAAGCGTTGCCCCAGACTACCCAGTCAAATCTCCGACGACAGCTGAGATCGCTTGTGATTGTTCTTTCATATATTGCAGGATGGCATATTCCTCTATCACCTCCCATGTCCACATGTTCAACACTGACAATCCTGATGAGGATAGTCATACCTTGCTCGACTTTTCTGAAGGCGGAACGTCCCGTCGAGGACGTAGATGGTTTGGCCATGATTTCGGAGTACGTGTATTTTGATACGTGAAGCTGTTACGCAGACGACGGCTAAACTATCCACCTCCCTATATACAGATTTGGAGCATTCGGTGGTCTGCAGATCAAAAAGAGATTGTTGCTGGAGCAGGTTCGGGACAAATCATGGTGTACGACGTTGAGAACAAAAAGCGGGTTCTTAACGTTTTTGGACATGAAAATGATGGTGGGTTGATGTGGCTCCATGCATGCGTGGGCTTTCTTTTGTGTCTGCCCATAGACTGATGCATCACTGTCTTGCCGACGAGCAGTCAATGGTGTGTGTTTTGCCGATGAGAGCTCCACCAATGTGATAGTGTCAGCATCAGACGATGGATTCCTCAAAGTCTGGTAAGCCATTGCTTCACACTGTGATAACGTGCTTGCCACCCCGACTGAATTTGCGCTGATATAAACTTTGTCAAACAGGGACCGTCGGTCCATCTCATCCTCACGCCCCTCTGGGGTCCTCGCCGGACACACCGAGGGCATCACCTTTGTCGATCCCAAAGGAGACGGTCGCTATGTCATTTCCAACGGCAAAGACCAAGCCATCCGTTTATGGGATCTCCGGTCCATGCGTACTTGGAACGAAATTTCTGGAGGTGCAGGGAGCAGCTACTCTTCAGATGCGTCTGTTCAATTCGGACTCAGGGGGTGGGATTACCGGAGCGATTGGTACCGCAAGCCAAATTACAAGGCTCATCCATTGGACTGTTCGGTGATGACGTACCGGGGTCACCACGTCTTGAGAACGCTCATCAGGTGTCACTTTAGTCCGGAAAGTACGGGGCAACAATACATTTATACAGGAGGCAGCAATGGTGTAATCTGGATTTACCATTTGGATGGCCGAGTCGTTCAAGGTGAGAGAGTGTTTGGTGGTTGATCGTTTGACTACTCCTGCCCATTCCTCCGTTCTGATCGTCTGGCGACTATGACATAGTTCTCGACCGAACGCAAGCCTCTCCCCTCGTCAACCCCCACACGGGCGAGTACAACGACCCCTCGGCCCCGACCGAAGTAGTGACCGAATACGACCCCGACCCTCCTGGATCACCTCACTGCACTGTTCGAGATGTGAGCTGGAACGGCAACGAGCCTTCGCTCATTTCGACCGCTTGGAACCGAGGTAGTGGCGATATTGCCGTCCATCAGTGGAAAGGACTGGGTAAAGGAGGGTTGAACCGGTTGGAAGATTGGGTCGAAGTGAATGCTGCTAATGGAGGGACTGGATGGAGTGATGATGGGGCGGCGTAGAGAAATCCCATCACGAAAAACAGAAAACTGTAAACCAGCCGGCATTCGACCGTGTACAAATGTTACTAAAAACCCTTGTATCCACCCACGGCAACTTGTGCAATTCTGTACGATTATGCCATCCAAATTGTAACTGTGTATGACTATATGGCTTCACTACCGACGTTGAGCAATACTGTAGCCAGATGTAGAAAGACCTCAGATGGCCCGAAGCTGGCCAGGTCATCCTCTAGACCCGTCATTCTTGGGCCACTAGGAAACAAATGTAAAGGTAGAATCACCTGCGCACCTGCTGGAGTCCCACGCACGGCGCAAAACGAACTCACGTGTCTATAAGCGGTGCCCCATACATTCATACCACTGCGCTCGCTAGTATCACTCTAGGTCATGCATCATCTAGGAGGCGATAGGCAATAGGAAACAACATCCGTGTAGTACAGACAGTACAGGGCATGTGCAAGAGAGACGAGATAGACAAGAGGAACATGCCGAGCTACGAAAAATCTTAAATGAGATTGCCACGCAAGGCGGCCATCGACCTCGATTCCTATCATCCTATCTTTGGCACCCGCTGAGACAGACAGGCTCGGAGGACGGTTCGGCGCTCTATATGGAGTCATCATGCAGGAGTGCAGTAGTCATGCTCACTCAAGGGTCAGGTCGTCTTATTTAAAAAGGGGACAGTATCACACGACCCATGTCAACCATTGTCTCTGATTTTAGAGAATAGATGTACTTCTCACAAGTATCATCAACATCATGACGGCAGATCCAGATCTCGCACCAGGGACAATTCGACTCTTTGACACTCAAGGTCATGCCAAACTCTTGGATACAGATTTGAGGCTCGTCCCTGAACCCAGCTCAGATCCGCATGACCCTTTGAACTGGGCACCATGGCGGAAGAATCTTCACTTGTTTTTGCTTGCCTTGTGAGTCGACGATCTGTCCTTCTTATCCTGTCATACTTCTACCGGGGGAGACGGATTGAGCTCACCTGTCACTATCTGCAGATACACTCTGGTGTCCACAATGTCCACGGGTTTACTCTACTCAATCTATACCCCCTTTTCGGAAGACCGTGGGATCAGTCTCTCAACATTAAATGAAGGCACAGGCTACCTGTACTTGATGACCGGTATCGCTCCTCTGTTTGTCAACCCCCTCTCTGAAGCTTTTGGCAAGCGACCAGTCTACCTCGTGTCCCTGGTGGTACAAGCCGTCATAAACATTTGGGCAATCTACGTCAAGGGCTCTGGAGAATGGATTGGGAATAGGATATTATTGGGAATCTTTACGTCACCGTCATTTGCACTCTGTGAAGTATCAGTCGCTGATGTCGTAAGTGGTTTGAATGTGAATTCTGATCCTGCGAACCAAATGGTCTCATTTTCGTTTGTGTTGCAGTATTTCAATCATCAACGGGGATTGCCCATGTCCATCTACGTCCTCGTTCAGTTTGGGGGTCCGCTGCTCGCACCATTGATCGGAGGGTACATGTATGCCGGTGTAGGTTGGGAGCCCGTGTTTTGGTTTGGTGTGGCTATCCTATTGGCAACAGGAGTGCTTTGTGCGTTCTTCCTCGAGGAGACCAGGTTTGACCGATCTATCCGTGGTCAGACGGAAGATGTTGGTCCAGAAGAGACTGGAATGGAAATCCAGCCTGACTCCATGATCACGGTCACCGCAGACGAAAAGAAACTCGAATCCGGCAAGGCAGTACCGTCTTCATCAAAACCAAAAGCCAACGAGCAAGACAATGGAGTTGTCACTGGCGTTCCGGGACTTGCAGAACCTCGACCCAAGGTCTCACTAGGTCGCATGATGAAGTTTGTCAAGCCGCTCGACCATTCGTGGAACTGCGTTTGGAAGGGCGCGGTACAACCTTTGATCATGCTGAGGCTGCCTGCCATGTGAGTTTACCAGACGCTCGGGGAAAATTCCTTTGAAAATAAAAAGAAACCGTTGTGACACTCTGGATCTATTCCCCAGCTGGTTCAGCGCGTTATTGTACGCAATCTATCAAATCTTCTTCAATACGGTCAACGGCATGGCGTCCTCGATATTATCGTCCCCACCGTACAACTTTTCGACCCAAGCCGTCGGGTTGTCCTACATTTCGTGTTTGATCGGATGTATACCCGGGTCCCTCTTTGCAGGATGGACAGCGGACAAGCTGACTGTTTCCATGGCAAGACGGCACGGAGGCATCAGTGAACCCGAAGACAAGCTCTTGCTTCTCTTACCACTGGTCGTGCTATGTCCGGCAGGGTTGCTCATGATGGGATTAGGACCGTACTACAACGCTCACTGGATCGTCTATGTGATTGGTCAGGGTGTCGTCATTGCGTGTGGACCCGTGGGAGTGCTCGTTGCCATCAATTATGTCTTTGATTGCTTTCACTCAATCAAACCAGTATCAAATCAAGGAATGGGATATCAAGCTGAACAATCTGGCGCACCGTACCTCATCTCTCTCTTGGTGCCTACCATGGTCATTTCGTTTGGCGCCAATTACGGTCTTACACCTTGGTTCACAGACATTCCTCTGTGGCTGTGGGCGGTCTCGGCCATTGTCATTTTATTGGGCATCCAGTCTCTTGCCATCCTAGTGTGGTTCTTCGGCAAACGGATCAGAAGGAGTCAAAAGAATGTGTATCTCAATATCATCCAGTTGTAACATGATTGTATTGGCATCGTGTGCAGTTTGAACCAGGAATGCCGTGTGTTGATATGACATGTGTGTACTATGCATATATGCTTGCATGCTTTTTTCTAGTCGTCAAATCGCCATGCCATCATCAAAGCCCTACTGGCTTCCAGTCGTACTTCCACTTTTGTCCCGTTGGCCATGTTTCCGTCGGTACCTTGAACTCCCGTGGGAACAAACCCTCGATTCTTGCTTCATAATATGTCCTTTCTGCCAAATTCATTTTCCTCCCTTGGAGTTCCACCGGCAATGGCGATGCTGTTGCCTTGTTTCGGGGGTCTGGCTTGTAAGTGGCCTTTTCGTACAGACTCTTGACTACGGGGTCAGATGTGTTTTGAGAGACTTGTCGCAGAGCCTCACATGCCCGTGTTAAGCTCGAATATTTGGAAGAGAGTGTTGTCTGACGTTTCTTTTCGGCCTCTTCCTTGACAAGCTGATGGGCACGAGTGATGGTCCTGTACGTTTCATCGGCCCGTCTAGCATCGGCATTCGCAACTGGTACCAAAATATGGGTCAATCGGTCGAGAACTTGAGGGTGGTAAACACCCGTTGGAGACGTCTTGTGGGTCCGTGAGCCAATGTGAAGTTGAGTGACATATTCCTTGCCTTCGTTGGGATCGTCTCGAGCCACGGCCCGTTTCTTGGTCTTGAAGATGGTGGTTTGAATAGGATAGAGCAAACGCTTCAAAAGGTCTATCCTTGCTTCGCCTGTAGCCGTTGCTCTGCTGGCATATGATCTGGAGTGACGAGCAAGAGACATGGTTTCAATGGAGCGTTCGTCGATGTTGATCGGCAGAGGTGCTCGACTATTTGACCGCTATTCTCTCGCATGAATGACCCCTATTCTCCAGTAACAAGGACCTAGCAGTTCCTTGGGTGGAGATGTCCGCTTTAGAAAAAGATTAAGGTCATGTCCGCGCGTCCCTTTTAACAATGACCCTCCCCTTGCACACTTACTTTGCGAGACGTTGAGAGGAAAAAGCCAAACGTTGGTATAGGTTTTGCACTTGCCCGTTTTGGTATTTTGTTTCGTTTTCATCTGCAAGTCATGTCTCAAGGATACTACGACGACCCCGAAGCTTTGCTTCCCGAGCCTTCAGCTTACAACCCCCAGCCGGCGGTTGATCTTGACCAACGTCAGGGTCAGTACCAGGAATACATTGACGAGCATGGATTAGTTGGACAACAGGGTCCTGATGGAGAGGAAGAGAGGGAAAGGCAGGAGAGTGTTCAAATGGCCTTGGCTCAAGTCCCCGAGGAGGTCAAGAAGGTACGTCTGACGGACAAGCGTGTTGTAAGGGGAATTGACCGAGTCGCTCACTCTGTTGCGACTTTAGTTTATTCAATCATTCCACGCCGCCATCCTCTCCAACGACACACAATCCATCCTGTCCATGTACGAGTCCGGATGGAACAGAATCACCCAACAGTACTACGCCAACGAAGAGTGGCCAGAGGGCGAGATTGTCGCCGGTCTTGTGGGAGGTGATCAATTGTTCTTGACGCTCTACCGAGAACTCTACTTTAGGCACGTCTATGCCAAGCTCGAGCCCAACGTCGACGATCGATTCCAATCCTACGAAAACATTTGCGAATTGTTCAACTTGTTGCTCAGTGAGTCATTCAGTGTTTAACGTGCCATGTCGACCGTTGAGACTGACATGCAACGCATTGACGCATTGTCAAAAAACAAAAGACTCTGAGCAGCCTGTTCCCCTCGACCTTCCCATTCAATGGTTGTGGGATATGCTCGACGAGTTTGTATACCAGTTCCAGTCATTCGCACAATGGAGGAGCGTTGTCAAGAACAAGAGCGAAGATGAATTGGCTATGCTCGCCGAGAACCCCCAGATTTGGAGCTGTTACTCGGTCCTCAACGTCCTCTACTCTCTGGTCCAAAAGTCTCAGATCAACGAACAACTTGCCGCTGAGAAGAATGGCGCCACTCCCGAACAAGTAGCTGAAGTTGCAGGCGATTACGGTTCCAAGCCCCTATACCGTAACTTGGGTTACTTTTCGCTCATCTGCCTCTTGAGAGTTCATGCTCTCCTCGGAGACCCCACTTTGGCCCTCCAGACCCTGCAAAACGTTGACCTCGGAAACAACGCCTTGTTGACCAAGATCACCGCCTGTCATGTCACCACCTACTACCATGTCGGTTTTGCCTACCTCGCCCTCGGTCGATACCCCGATGCCATCAAAATCTTCGTCTCCGTGCTCATCTTCTTCAACCGAATGAAGCAATATCACGTCCGTTCCTACCAATACGGTTCCATTGCCAAGCAGTGCGAACGAATGTACGCTCTCCTGGCCATCTGCACCACCCTCTCCCCGGGACCTACCGACGAGGGAACCATGACTATCGTCCGAGAGCACTATGGTGACAAGCTCGCGTTGATGCAATCGGGCGACAAGGAAACTGCTCTTCCTGCTTTCCGAGATCTCTTCATTTCTGCTTCCCCCAAGTTCCTCTCTCCTGTAGCACCACCCTACGAAGACCACGTGTTGCTCTCAGCTTGGGTCGCGGACCCCCCTGAAGATGCACTCACTCGTCAAACCAACCTCTTCATCTCCACTGTCCAAGCTCGATTGGGAGGATCAAACATGCGCTCTTTCCTCAAGCTCTACACTTCACTTGATGCTTCCAAGTTGGCTGGTCTTTTGGACGAGGATCAGGACACAGTCTTGGAGAAGATGATGAGTCTCAAATCGGCCTCGAGGTCTTACGGCCACAAGCTCGGCGAGGGATCGCTTCTCGATGGCGAACGTATCGTCACCAACAACCTCGACTTCTTCATCGACGGTACCATGGTCCAGGTTGCTGAAACAACGACCAAGAGACGGTATGCCGGATTCTTTATCCGAAACGCCGAAAACGCCAACCGGGTCTTGGAAAACATTAGAAACTCACCGTTGCCTATTGCCAAGGGTGCCGTGTCCTCGGCAAACAGTGGCAACGCTGCGTCTGGACAACGGACAACCACTTCAGGTGCGGGTAAAACGACTGGCGGGGCCGGTCAGGGTCAGCGAGGTCCGCAAAGGAGTGCGGGTGGAAACCCTTGGGCTCGTTGAGGAATAGATTAGATTGGTAAAGGAGGAGCAAACGTGGTCATGATTTTTTGTACAGTCTTTCCGAGCATGATTCGAGAGCATCATGATGCGCGCTTCTTGCACCCTTGAGCATCATGGAACAAAAGTCTTGAACCGAGTTGATACCAGTCGCTACCGTTCATATTGTCATTGAGTGGACATGTTTACAACCGAATTTGTACAATTCAATAATGTGGGGACACCAGGTCACCGATACATTCTTGATGGCTTGAGTGCAACGACGTAGCTTTGCATCATTACCCCCTTGCCGCTCGCTTGTCCTTCCACTCGTCTACCCATGCCCTGACAAATGTCTCTTCGAGGGAATGGATGTTTTGGATCCTAGCTGGTTCCTTGGTTCGGTCAGCCAGTCCATTCTGAATCATGGCAAAACCAATGAGCAAAATCGTCCACTATACAGCGGGGAGCCATACTCACCTCATCATAATGGTGCAGTGCATCTTTAATGAGCTCAAACGGCTTTTCAAGGGTCGACATCCGGTGCCTCGCTCGGTCAGCATGCGGCGTTGCAGGTCTCCAAGGATCCGAGTCTCCGTCACTGCACGTCGTACCATTTTTTCCCCAAGAGTGTAAGCTCAACCACCTATTGTGAGGTTTCGGGGGAAAGGAGGGGCGTGGCACTCACATGAATGCCAGTCTTTTCGCCGTCAAGTCGAAATCCCCCCACGCATTGACCCTTTTGACATTGGGGACTCCGGGCTGGGGGAGGCTAAAGTACTTGCCTGGTGGGTAGGCTTTAGCGCACATGCTGGTGAGGTAGTCTAGCGTGACACTGTTTGTACACCAAAAAACAATCAGTCCCAGTCGAGTATCAAAATGTCGAAAACGAGGGCAATGACTTGCAATTTGCTAACGACTCTACGACCCTCGGACGGAGAGTGCATAAAGTATCCCCAGCTGTCACAGACTGATGTTCACACGGCTTTCTCGTCAACTGGCGACTTTCGGATGAGTAGAGGTGTGTGTGTGTGTGTATGGAGATTCATACCTTGGAACAGCCAACATCGTGCACTTGACAATTCTCGGGACTCGTAGGCGTCATCGCTATGCGTGTCGAAACACTAGATGGATCGAGATCGTTGGACCAACAGAGCAAATTCATGTGGTGTGATTGTTTTTGCTCACCTCTCTGATCTCGTCATCTCTATCCGCACCATCCTCATGCTCGCATTCCTGATCCACAAAGTGTCGCATAAACGTTGCATATCTCATCAAGCTGACAGGCAGCGCAAAGGGCAGCTTTGCAGTCACGCTCTTGACTTGTTCAGACACCGCCACGTCTCCTGTCAAGTTTCCACACAGTCGATCAAACGTGTCTGAGCCATCACGTCGAGGGTCCCAGTTTTTGGCTTGAAAGTAGCCAAGAGGTTGAGCCAAGGCGTCTCCAAAGTCAGACGTGTGGTCCAAGGCCTTGAGACCAAACAAGTCTTGGATGTGAGGTCTGACCTTTTCACCTCCCACGTCAATGAAATGATCGATGGCTTCCACTGCATCCTCGAGTATCCTCATGCATGAATAAGGACCCCAGGTCTGAATAGCTTGGTGATACTCGGGAAACGATATTTGAGCGTGGGTGACGGCCGAAGATGCAATGCCTCCCCACACAAGAGGCCGAATGGGAATCGTTTTCAGTCTTGTGTGTACCTCGCCTGCAGTAGAAGATATATTGATGGAGATTTGTGATCCGTTGCCAAACGGAATGTCTCTATATTCTCGGGGCACATGAGGCGGATCCCCTCGCAGGAAACAAGGATGTGGCGCAGGTGTCTTGTCCAACATGGTCCCGTCTTCACCCCATCCCTTGACGGTAAACGCACTCAACGCGCCAGGATAGCTCCCACCATACCACATCCACGGCCTATGGTCCGGATTGAGTCGCTTGGATGCCAAGCTAGGATCAAGATGGGATAGATCCAAAAACTGCATGAACCTAACGTGATCCATCAGGGCTTGTTCAAATGTCAAGAAACGGAGGTTGTCTGTAGAGGCATCAAACGGATCTCCGCTTGGGTATGAGATGTTGGGGTACGAATCTCCATAATACCGGTGTTCGAGCATGATACCGATACCTCCCACACTTTTAGACTCAATGTTGAGTATGCCTTGAAATCATCAAATAGTAAAAAGAGCGTCAAGCACAAATATCTCTTCTTTGGTAAAAAGAGGGGAAACAGGACAAACCCTCTGTCAAAAAGAACAATCTTTTATCGGCACCCGTTTCTCCACCGTCGAGGACAAACACGGGTGCATCGTCTTCTCTACTCCAATGTTCCAAGCTGACCCAATACCTTTGACAAAACGTCACATTATTCCCAGGATCATAGTGATCCAAGGGTTGGTAAAAACAGTGCGCCGTCAACCGAGGATCCGTGACCGATGCGCTTTGTCGGGATTCATGGTCAAGCCTGTCAATAATGGATGGGTAGTGGTTGTCACTTTGAATGAGCATCCGAGGTTCACCAACGTCATGTTCAATGGCGTCTTGGTCTCGAGACTGCTGTTTGAGCTTTGCCTGGCGGTGTAGCAATTTGAATTTGGATGGGCTTGTAGGTGAGAAACAATGGGCTGGGGAGACGGCCAAGGAGGCAAGGGTGCACAAGGCTTGCAAGGCGACTAGGCTTGTAGCTTTCATGCTGACGGGGGGAATAATACTCGAAGTATTCTCTTGCGGGGAAAATGCCTGTCTTTTCGCCAACCGCCTACGAATCGCCGTGGGATTCTTATCAGCCTCTAGAGGTTTCGCCGATACAGACACTGACGAGCATCAAAATGGCAAGTGGTAGGTTTGTTGACAGTACCCAACGTTTGCAAATGGTGTCCATGACGAGTACCCTCTTCGTCATGTCGTTGTTGATTTTGTGGGCGTCAGTGTACTCGTACGTATATCCGATGAGGAATTTGAGATTTGAGCTTGTCTGACATATCTGTGCATTCATCTCACAAACTACCTGTTGCTTGGCATGCATGTACAGACAATGAATGCCTTGTTCATTCAACCGCAAGAACCTCGGTCAAAAGGTAGGGAAGACCTTTGTAATACACACAACTCGGGTGGCGCTCAAAGCATTGGGTGTCGACTCAAGGAACAAAACATGATTTGAGATACTGTATCGTTTATAAATACATCAAGGCAACCAGTGCCGATGGCGTCAAGACCGTGTCAAGTACCACGTTGCGTGAGTACATGCAAGTGTCGTGCTTTCGTTAATTAAACAATTCCAAGTCGAATGAGTGACGAGAAGAGGGCGCGAAATGCATACTGATTAGATACCAGCGTACTGTAAAGTAGTGAACACACCCATGAGCCTGTGAATGAGCCATCTCGGAAAACAAGACACAAAAAACACTCACGAATCGTCCCAAGTCGGTAATGTGGCCATCAGGTCCCATCAATCGGTTAGCTTCGTTGACGCCCTGCATGTTCTTCATGGCACCAAAAGGAGAGTACCTCTCAATGTAGTCTTGAGAGTTGAACCAGTCAGCCATTTGGTGGTGGAAAGTTTGAGTTTCATCCCATGAGCATTGGGCACCACCGTTAAAGTTTTGGCAAGCATACTCGGTCACCCAAATAGGCTTTTGAACCTTGTCGTGGTAGTTGGTGACATAGCTTTGGAAGTGCTCGACCGAGACATCGTAATAGTGGAGGGGCACAAAGTCACACTCGTCCCAACAGTCGGGGCAGACTTCCTTGAATTTGAGAACCCACTCCAATCCGCTGGGGGCAGATGTCGTAGCGGCCATACCAATCTTGTAACCTTGCTTCTTGAGAGGGGACATGTACTCTCGCCAAAAGTGAACAGAGTCTTCGGGAGAAATGTTGGCCTGACCGGGGTCATTGGGCTCGTTGAAGAACAAGACGTGTTGAGTGCTCGAAGGCCATTCCTTTTGGGCAGCGTAAAAGTCGGGAGAAGCATCCTTGGCACCCCACATCATGGGAACGTACTCGAGACCGAGATCAGAGCCCTTGGAGCAACCCTTGTAATGCCAGTCGTACAAAAAGTTGACAGTGTTTCCGACATAGTTTCCAATATAGTCTGGGGCGCTGTGGTCAGCCCAGTCACCGTTGGGCCATGACAAACCTGTCTTGGAACCCCAGTTGATAGAGGGTCCGGAACCGGGAGAGCTGGTCTGCTGAGGCTGCTCCTCGACAGTGGAAGAGGGAGTCCAAGCAGGAGTCTCGACAGGCGTTTCAGCCGGAGTCTCGACGGGCGTCTCGACGGGAGGTTCAGCAGACGTCTCGGCCGGGGTCTCAACCGGCTGTTCGACCGGAGACTCGGTGGGTTCTACGGGCGGGGCAGCCGTAGTGGAAGCAGGCTGCTCCTTTTGCCTGATCCTGCAGGCCTTTTGAGCATAGTCACCGGTCAGCCTGACCTTGCGTCCGACCTGACGGTGCTGGTGAGGGAAACGACGGGACAATCCTTGGTTCAAGTCTCGTCGTTGGCCGATAGAGGCAGCTTCAACAGTGGGAGCAGACTGGATCATTTGGTTTCCATGATTGGCGCGTTCATCAGTAACGGCCTGTATCACCTTGGCCTTACGCGAGGAATCGACTTACAGCCATAAACATGGAGCCCAAAACAAGGGGCGAAAGAGCCAGATACTTGACAAGTTGAATCATGATAGTTGATGAATGGGAATGCAATAAAGTGTTCGTAGTGTTTGTTCGTGGTCGTGGTAATGTCGAAAATGTCAAACGATTGTGGGAGGTAGAGAGCGCGTTCAAAAAAAAGAGACCAGCTGCAGTTGCAGTGTGTGTGCTATTCAAATGAGTGTGGAAGAGGTCGCGGCTTGCGTGCCTTGTCGGTGCTGATGAGAAACAAAAAAACGAAGGTCGATGGGTCAAGTGTCTAGACAAGGAGATGAACAGATGAAGCTGTCCAAGGTTATCAACGAGTGAACGCGATTTGTTTTGTTTAGAGTGTGCCAAGCAACCCGGCGGCGTCTCCATGCGATTCAACTTCGCGTGCGTGCTCTCCTGGTATTTCCGCTGGGCAAACAAACAAGTAGTAGCTGCTATAATTAATGGGCAGTATTCATATGAGGTCATCCTGGTTTATACAGCAAAGCTCGACGAGACGATAGGTCAAGTCTGCCCAACACTACTCCTTTTTTCCATTTCACGCGTAAAGCAAAGAATGTAGAGAGGGTCATGTCGGAGATTTTATAGGCAAAAGTGACGTTTATGGCGAAAAAGAAATGCAAAGAATGGTGTCTTGATTCTTGCGATTCCAAAACAACAAGGACGCCTCCCGTACACAGTCATCATTCAGGTCAAGGATGGCAGATGACGTCGATAAACATGATGTTATTTGAGAGCGTAACCATTCACGAAACCTCTGATGGCATCAACCACATGAACCGCGTTTGCCCCCGAGTCACGACTCACGATAGGTCAAGGTGAAGCCTCGGAGGCAAAAAGACTGAGTCAACGGCCATGCAACGGAATACCAAGCATCTCGTTGGTTGAATGGTTTACATGTTGTACTCTTGAACAAGCCATCATTCGAATATCACCATCTTGGTTCATCGTTCATCATATCCAGGCATTACAATTCACAAACGGTAAAAGAGCATGCTAAAGACAAGATGTGACAAGTGCTTGGTGCCTCGAGTCGTTTGTCTCTTTCCACGTTATCTTGAATAAAACTCACCGTTGTTGTAAATCTTGAGCGACTAGGTCTCGAGTGTGCTTGGAATCAGGGGTCAGCAGCAGTGGCCAAGTGGTTACAACTTTACTCCCTCGTCCATGGTCGTTGAATACCATGGACATCGTTCATGGTTCACCCTCGGAGCCTCGGTCTACCAGCCCGAATCTGATGAGCGTGATCTTGCGAAAAGCCGGCCAAGCCTATCAATGCGCCAGTTTTGGTTGCCAGAGGGGTAGCAGCACTTGCAAAGACATCAAGCTGGCGAGCTTGCCGAGGATGATATTGGTTGGACACTTGGAAAAACACGAATCCTCAAAGGCTGAGATTGATCGAAAGCCTGTTCATTTTTTGGTCACCGTGTATGGTGTGTACTCGAGCATGTCTGATTGCACACGAGGATACCGAGCGATGAAACGTGACCCAAATCGTACCATTCGTCGGATGCGGCTTCGAGTTTCTAGTTGGCTCCCGGTAGGTTTTTCCTTGTCGCCACCAAGTATACGAGGCAAAGCAAGCACTGCTCATTTGTGGCGCATATCTTACTGCCCGAGTGTCTGGCATGACTTGAGGTTTTGTAAAACGGCGAGCCACTATCATTCGCTTGGTATCTCCGAGTCCTGTGATGTTGTAATGGTTACCATGCATAGAAACGGTCGACTGCTGGTGTCATTGGTCCATCGTATCGTTGCCAGACCTCAACGAGACATGGTGAGGTGCCATCGGCCATCATTGCACACGTCATGCAATGTCAGAGTATGCAGAGTATGCATCGAGATGTCCAAGTCCTTGTCAAGTAGCCAGTCCAATCCTCGAGTACACATGCTCCTTGTGACTGATCTTTTCCTACCA
The DNA here is from genome assembly GCA_039545395.1 of Filobasidium uniguttulatum. NCBI lineage: Eukaryota > Fungi > Basidiomycota > Tremellomycetes > Filobasidiales > Filobasidiaceae > Filobasidium > Filobasidium uniguttulatum. The sequence goes on along the minus strand of BCJK01000005.1, from coordinate 434,668 downwards.
CTGACAACTGCATCGTTTGACCTGGATTGATCCTTTTTTTTTTTGCATTGTTCGGTCCATGGACGTTCTTGAGCCTATGGACAGGGATCCCGACGTCCGATGGTTTGCGGGCGATGCGAAGCGGTCGATAGTGCCGCGACAACGACACGTCCGCGGTAATCCGAAAGAAACGAAGCAGCGTAACGAGGAACCGACAAGGAAAAAGTGGCCGTAGAGGCCCGACCAATCTTATCTGATAAACGAAGTCACCATTTATCAGATTATGGTGTGTGACTCTTTGTTCTCGAAACGAACGGGGCAGACCCCGCTTCCTTCGGCTTTTGAAGGCTGTATGGATTTCTGTCGACTCTGGCATTCGAGAATGACGGTTCAAGCATGGCGCCACTGACGCATGGTTGTTTGACGGCACTGGAATTGACGAGGTTCAAGCTCTTTGCCATTAGCTTGCCGGATGGACAATGGGTTTTGCATACGATTCAGTTTGAATTCGATGGGGTGAATACGAAAAGGAAATGCTCTTTCTGGACGAGTCACGAGTGTCATAGGTCATAGCAGATTGGCTGGAAGCTACTCGTCCATCATGCACTTTCCAGTCGATTCAGACGTCGTCCATTGGACCGGACCTTCTGCTGACATGCCGGCCGGTCGGAATGCATGTGGTATGTACAATCCGTACGACGTAGGCCCATTTGACGATGCGATGAGTGTGCAAGGGTGTCACAAGATCACCTCATCGATGCTCCGACTGGTACAATTCTTTGGAATGTCTGCTGTCCAGCCAGTCAAATGTGTCCCGAATGTCATTTTCAAACCGTTTGAGAGCTCCTCCAAGAGGCTGACGGCACTCTAGAGGCCAATCAAGGTCCTGATCGTCCGGTGACCGGATGCATGGGAATGGTCGGAACCTTGCCAACGTTGATTACATACCGGCCCAAGTCTCTTCTGTGTTCCAGACGTCCGTCACATTTCATCTCTGGGGCGATCTGGCTTGCACCATTGCCATGCACTACCACCACCCTTGTCCGGCAACTGCCTCTCCCCCTTGACATGGACGACATCTCGATGGCTGGTATTCGAGAGAGAGAGGATGATGATGAATGAGCATGACTGGCCCACCTTAGCGCTCTACGCTCCTCGCCAGTGAGCGATTTAATCAATGCCAAGACATTCGGGGCTATTCTGATCAGCCTTTGACGGCGGCTAGACGGCTTGACCCGTAATCTGATAACCCTATTGAGCGTGCATATCCGCGCCAAAAGAGCGAAAAGTCGCTAGCGTGGTTTTCCTGTGTAATCTGATAAGGCGGACGGACCAGCAACCTGGGTTTAAGCAGAGTCGGGTTTTCTGGCGATACAGTTTGATCTCTTCCATAGACGACTCACCGGAGGAGAAAACTTGCGCCCGTTCATCAAGTCACGAGGAAACCGTCTCAGAATGGCGAATCGTGAGGGGAATGGGTCGGAAAGACTAGAGTTGGAGAGAGAGCAAAGTGGTGTGTGTGTGGACGGACCATACGGGTCATTCCAGACTCCTAGCACATCGAACACTTCGCTTGGCAATATGGTCGGTCTACCAGCCAGCAGCGGTCCGTCGAGAACCGACATTGCCTGGATTCTCGACTTCCCATAGGCCAGGCCGGCCTGGTAACGCACTTTGCTCCTTTTTCTCAACCCATGCTGGAGGTTCATATAAGGCTCACATCTTTGGAGGGAATGGGAGTTGTCTTTCTGGATTCAGTCTGTTCACCAGCCCTCTTGTCTCCACCTCTTCCAACTTCAAAGCTTTACAGCCTTTAAAGTACACCCTTTCAACCTTCGAAATGTTCTTCTCTCAAGCTGCTTTCGTCGCCGTTTTGGCTGCTGCTCCCATGGCCATGGCCAAGCGTGAGCCCATCGTTCAATTCGACTACCCCGTTGGTCGAGGTGCTGCTTTCGAGACCGCCTCCATGGAGCCTTGTGGAGGATGGATTGGTGCTGGCCGATTCCCCTACCCCTTGAGTACGTACCTCTTCTTGCATCGACTCGTCTTTCAACACCTTGCTCATTCTTTACATTCTCTCACTCAACAGAGAACGGAGACATGTCCCTCCTCTCTTCCAAGGATGCCGACAACCTCGAGTTCGCTTTCGTCAAGACTGACGAGGAGTTCTCCAAGAACAACCAATTGGACAAGAACACCAAGTTCACCTCCATCGGCAACAAGGCCCAGGTTCCTTCTTCCGGCAAGACCTGTATCACCGGACCCGACTTCACCTCTGCCAACCTCAAGGCTGGTGACAAGATCACCCTTCAAATGAAGTGGGTTGCTGGACCCAAGAAGTCCCCTGGTTACCAAGTAAGTTCTGTTTCATCGTGAGTGTCAGACTTGTACAGGCACTGACCGTGTTCTTGTGCGCGCCCTAACAGTGTGCCGATGTTGTCCTTGTTGACGAGTCCAACGAGAGCCAGTACCCCAAGATCAACTACACCTGTGTCAACTCTTACAGCTCCACCCAAAACACCAAGAACGGTAACCCCACCCTCTTCGAGAAGTACGGCTCTTCTTCCGGCGAGGACACCGAGTCTGTTGAGTACATGGTCAAGCAAATGTGGGCCAACGCTCCCGCTTCCATCTCTTCTTCTGGATCTTCCCTCTCTTTGGCCGGTGCTGGTGGTATCGGTGCTGGTGTCACTCTCGCTACCGTCTTCCTCGTTCTCCTCGGTGCTTGGGCTACTGGTGCCATTGCTTTCGGCAAGAGGAACGCCTCCAACTTGAGGGCTGCTCAGGCTGACACCATCCGAGAGACCAAGTCCATCTCTTCCTCCATCTAAGCTCCTTTTATCTCCACCCGGCTTTTTTAATCATGGTACAATTCCATTAGCCCTTATATTTAGTATGGTAATAGTTCGATAGAACAATGAGTACAAAATGAAATGTATACGCGGTCAAAGAACTTGCCACGATACAGATGAAATGTCAATCGTTACCATTTGTCATGGCAACTTGACAAGCTTTTAGTGCTTGACTGAACCACTGAACATTGAGCAAGTCGGAACACTTCTCTGATGCTTTTGGTCCTCTGTGAGGACATGACTCCAGCAGCCCTCTTGTTGGCAAAGATCCGATGGACGTCAAATTGTAGGATTATTTTGACCAATGATGCGATTAATGGATCCAATCAAACAAGTATACCCTTCCCAGACGTGGACATGGGCCTACCGGTCTCGCCGCGATTTGCAGATCCCGAATTCCCAATGGCACTGCGAAGCCTTGTTGTGTGTACATGGACAAGAGGCTTCACATCGTACATTGCTTGCTGCTTGGTGGTCTATATGCAATGTTCCTCAGCCCACATGTATGTACGTACAATACGTACGTAGCAAGCAGACAAGTCGCTGCAAGCTGAAACACCAAGTGCTGCTTAGGTAAGCGCCTGCATGGCTGGAGACGCTGCGTCATCAGTGCCACCGCACACGCCGCACACCGGACCGGAAGACAGTTAAGGCGTTTAGGGCGTCCGTGGGGTAAAGGCGTGGTCATCCGTGGAGCAGCAGGCGAGATGCCAAAGGTGTGTAGATGATGGCAGCAAACAACCATTCATTCCTGTCAATTTCTCCTTGAGAATCAACTCGAACCATACCACTCGTGTACTCGACACTGCTAAACCATCCATCATGTAAGTCATTCCTCGTGTCCCGAAAGCTGGAGAATACAGGGCTGCCTTGCTGTGCTTGGACGTGTGCCAGCATAGACCTCACGCATTCTTGATGGCACCCACTCACTCGTGGCTTGTTTCGATTGTGATTGACCCAAAGGACTGACTTTAAGACACAAGATATCAAGACCAAGGTTTATGAAGGTTGGTGGCATTCACTCGTCTCGATACGCCGCGGTTCGGGTTGCCATAGGTCTCATGCAAACATGTTTGTGCTTGACAGGCCAGAAGCCAGGAACCTCTGGACTTCGTAAGAAGGTCAAGGTCTTTCAGCAAGAGGTGAGCCACTAGATATGGGCATCCGTCTGTCATCAATCAAGACACTGATTCGCGTTTACACTGATGCAATCCAGCACTACACTGAGAACTTTATCCAAGCAACCTTGACGGCTATGCCCGGCGGTGCCAAGGGAAAGACTCTTGTTGTAGGAGGAGATGGACGATACTATGCAAGTGCTGTCCATATGACTTGACTGCGCACTGCCAAATCTAACCACAAGATATCCTCTTAAACAGTCTCCCGAAGTCGTCCAAAAGATTCTGCGCATTGCTGCAGGTAACGGTATTGCCAAACTGATCATTGGACAACGGACCATTCTCTCCACTCCCGCTGTCTCTGCCTTGATCAGGTCTCGCAAGACTGACGGAGGAATCCTTTTGACTGCTTCTCACAACCCTGGTGGTCCCGACAATGACTTTGGTATCAAGTTCAACTGCGAAAATGGTGGTCCCGCGCCTGAAGAGGTCACCAACCGAATCTATCAGCTGACCACCAAGATTGAATCTTACCAGCAAATGGATTTGCCTGACGTGAGTCAACGCAAAGCTCTCTGCGTTCCGAAGAATGATTGACACTGAGTTGGCCACGTCTCTTTCGCAGCTTGACTTGAACAAGATCGGCACTTTCACTCACGGTCCCCTCCAAGTCGAGGTTGTCGACTCTGTCGACAACTACATCAAGCTCTTGGAGACCATTTTCGACTTTGAGAAAATCAAAAAGTATCTCCACGGTCCTGCCAAGCCCACTGTATTGTTTGATGCCCTGAGCGGTGTCACCGGACCCTACGGAAAGGCCATCTTCCTTGACCTATTGCAGCTTGGAAGCGACTCTGTGCAAAACTGCGAACCACTGCCCGACTTTGGTGGCCATCATCCCGACCCTAACCTTACCTATGCTCACGAATTGGTTGAGGCCGTCGAGAAGAAGAAGATTGTCTTTGGAGCTGCCTCTGACGGTGATGGAGACCGTAACATGATCTACGGAGCCGGCGCATTTGTGACTCCCTCTGACTCTGTCGCCATCATCGCTGATTGGGCTGAAAAGGCCATTCCTTACTTTAACAAGTCCAACGGCGGCATCAAGGGTCTTGCCCGAAGTATGCCCACCAGTGGTGCCATTGACCTTGTCGCCAAGGCCCGAGGTCTCGAGGTGTTTGAAGTTCCCACTGGATGGAAGTTCTTTGGTAACTTGATGGACGCTGGACGTCTGTCGATCTGTGGAGAGGAGTCTTTCGGCACCGGTTCAGACCACATTCGTGAAAAGGACGGTCTTTGGGCTGTTGTTGCCTGGCTCTCCATCCTTGCCACGGCCAACGAGGAAAAGTCTGGACAAACCATCAATGACATTTTGCAGAGTCACTACCAAAAGTACGGTCGAAGCTTCTTCTCGAGATACGACTATGAGGAAATCGAGACTGGAGCCGACAAGGTCATGGACACTCTTCGTGACATCTTTGCCGACTCGTCGTTTGTCGGATCTGAGCTCAGTGCTACGACTAGCAAGACTACCTTCAAGGTCAAGGAAGCAGGCGACTTTAGCTACACTGATCCCATCGACCACTCCGTCTCCAAGAACCAAGGTCTTTACATCAAGTTTGAGGACGGCAGCCGAATCATCTTCCGACTCAGTGGTACCGGCAGTTCTGGTGCCACTGTCAGGCTGTATGTTGAAAAGTACAGCAAGAACCCCGAGGAGTACCCTCAACCCGCTGCCGAAGGTCTCAAGCCTTTGATCGAGGTTGCTTTGAAGATTAGCCGATTGTCAGAATTGACTGGCAGGACCGAGCCCACTGTCATTACATAAGTTGGCGTCTCGCCTTGAGACCCTGGTAGTTTTTCATGAGCAGAAACAGTTGAAGTGATCAATGACATATCGTCACGCATTATCAAAGCTATATCCTCAACCGACCAGCACGCAAGTTGGCGGATTGTGTTCTAGATCTCGTGTGATAGGCATCAACGGTCTACCGCCAGTGGCTGCTTTGGCCCCACATCTGCAAAGTAGCATGCAAGGGTGGTTGGGCTCTCGTGATCTGATGATCCGCCCACAAAGTTGCGGGGTCTTGTCTAGCCTTTCCAAGTACTGCACCCCAAGCTTCTGTTTGTGGGACTAGACATGTCCAGAACGTCAGGTCGGTATCAGCTGCAAAGGCTTCGCTGCAACATTGTCCCGCGATTTCGGAGGATCCGGGCCGGATTCGACCGTTTACCAACCAACCCGGACATGACCGTCTGACCAGTAGAAAGCTTCTTATAATAGCAAACCCAGCATCTTGCCCAAATCATATTCTTACCGGTTCGTCCTCGAGATCCGACAGGTAACTCTTGATTCCCTCGATACGTTTGCTACCATAACCTGCCCAGCATGTCGATGGGAGAAGTTGCTGTTCACGCATTGAAGCGAACAACTTCAGGGGAGGTGGACAGACGAAATGACGGGGTGATCAACAAGCATTCGGCGATGCTCACCCAGGATCCCAGTCGGGGAGGTGTACAAGCGTACATGTACGCTCTGGGGCTCAGCAAGGAAGTGAGTCTCTGCTTGCGGGAGAACACGTTTGTTGAAAAGGAAAAAAAAAGATGTTCATGACATGGATGACAGGATATGAACAAGGCTCAAATCTGCATCGCCTCGGTATGGTTTGAGGGCAACCCATGCAACGCCAATGCTAGAAACCTTGGAGATTTATGCAAAGAAGGTGTACAAAATGCCAACATGATTGGGTTTCAAACTGCTGTACCCGGTGTCAGGTAAGCTTTGAATGTTCGATTTCATGTTACAATGATGAAAGTAAACAAGGCTGATTCATGGGGGTAAACGGTTAGTGACAATATTGGTATGGGACACGATGGAATGTTGTATTCCCTGCCAAGTCGAGATATTATCGCGGATGCGCTTGAAATGAACATTGAGGCACATCGTTACGATGGAGCCATCTTGATCCCTTCGTGAGTCTGGAACATGCCCAAACACAAGATGGCGGACCGTGATTAATTTTCAATCGTTTGCTCGTCGATGACAGATGCGACAAGAACATGCCAGCATGTATGATTGCTGCTGCTCGTTACAATCGTCCCACCGTCATGGTCTACGGCGGAGCCATCTTGGCCGGGACCCGTCACTTGGATTGCCCGGCCCTTGACGCCAAAGTTGGTGACCCTCTCAACATTGGCAAGTTTTACGAAAGTTATGGAGGGTTCTTGGGCGGTGATGTAACCAAAGAGCAGCACGATGATGTCGTTCAGCATGCTTGCCCTGGAGTCGGTAGCTGTGGTGGCATGTTTACGGCCAACACGATGAGCTCAATCATGGAGGTGAGCCCAGCGACTAGCGTCCCTAGATGGTCCGTTTGACGCTAATATCACATGTCAATGTGTCTACCATCTCAAAGATCATGGGTTTGACGTTGCCTTATTCGGCCTCAACGCCAGCTGTGTACAGGCAAAAGCAACAAGAATGCATACGGGCTGGCAAGTACCTCCGCACCCTGCTGGAACGTGATATCAAGCCTCTGGATATCATGACTCGACCCGCTTTCCTCAACGCCATCGTCATCACCATGGTCTTGTGCGGGAGTACAAACGCCGTGCTCCACTTGTTGGCTGTTGCTAGGGCTTGTGACGTGCCCCTCGATATTTCAGACTTTGAAAAGATTGCCGCTACCACCCCCGTCCTCGGCAACCTTCAGCCTAGTGGAAAATACATGATGGAGGATCTGCACAAGATTGGAGGTCTTCCAGCCGTGATGAAGTATTTGATTGAGCAAGGCATGATTGATGGAAACTGCATGACTGTCACTGGGGAAACGATTGCCGAAAACGTGTCTTCCGCACCCTCACTAGACTTTGACGCTCAGGATATCATTTGGCCGATTGCTAAACCCATCAAGCCAACGGGCCACATTCGCATCTTTACTGGCAACTTTTGCCCTGGAGGAGCAGTCGGAAAAATTACGGGAAAGGAAGGGTTGAGGTTTAGAGGCAAGGCCATGTGTTTCAACGATGAACAGAGTGCGCTGGATGCCATTCGAGATCACAAGTTGGTCAAGGGTACCGTCGTGATCCTGCGGTACAAGGGACCAAGAGGCGGTCCTGGCTGTCCAGAACAGTTGAAACTTTCAGGCGCCATTATGGGTGAGTGTTTGTGTCTTCTTTCCTTGCCTGTCAAGCTAATATCCATCTCTGAATGGTCGTCAATTTTGTGTGTTTTGGATGCACACTTACAGGTGCCGGCCTCAGCACGAGCGTCGCCCTCATTACCGACGGTCGATTCTCTGGCGCCTCCCGTGGGTTCATCATTGGCCACGTCGTCCCCGAAGCCTACAACGGTGGACCCATTGCGCTGGTGCAAGACGGAGACGAGATTGTGATTGATGCAGAGGCCAACACGATTGATTTGTTGGTGAGCCAAGATGACATGGCCACCAGGCAGGCTGCATGGAAGCAACCGCCCCCCCGGTTCAAGAGGGGGTTGTTGTACAAGTACGTGCAGACGGTGAAAGATTGCTCGGAAGGGGCTTACACAGACTAGCCACTTGTCGGTTTTGGCTGTGAATGTATTGGCACCGTGAAACAAGATAATGTACCCAGTAGCAGACGCACAGACATGACATGAAGCATAAGATAGTGTATTTCTAGACCCATTCAATCTGTAAGCGGGCAGCGGCGTTGCAGCATTCAAACGTCGGGCAACATGACCATGTCAATGTCGTCTACTCGTGTAATCTGGAGAGAGAGTCTGCACTGGTCCAATTGGTGTGTGGGAAAAGCGCCTTTTGGTAGTCTTGTTTATAATTACATGCCTAGTATATGGGGTACAAGATTCATTCTACGTGCTGAATCTGCAATGCAATGGTATCACGTGTGATCTCAAAAAGATGAGGTCTGGCATCTTTTGTGTTGATCAAATGCTGTTCTTCTTTCATTCAATGACGTTGGGGATGCTGGCTGTGTGTGTGTGTTGTGCAAAAAGATGAAGGATGGACAATGGATCTGTTTTGGTGATGCTTGAGGTCTTTTAGAGATCGAGAGAGAGAGAGTGTGTGTGTGTGTGAGGGGGAGAAAATCGGTGACTAGCATGCGGCTCGCGAGGTTCAAGGGACCGTCTAGGCAGCCACACTGTTGCTGTTGTCGGCACATGAAAAGGCACCGCCGACCTTGCCACTGTCAAAGGCATCGATAATGTCTACAATGACAGAGCTATAGGGAAAAACAGAGGACATGGTCAGTGACGATTGAACAAAAACACCTGCAAACAAACAAACAAACTCACTAAGTTCCTGCGACAGTGACAAAGGCACCAACGAGGAAGAGTAGAGTGTGAACGGTGAACCCGACCCAAGTCTTGATGTCTCTTCTTCGCCAAAAGCCGGCGTTTAGGCTGTACCACATGAGAGCGGGTGTCATGATGGCGATAGGTCCGAAACAGAGAGATCCGATCAAACTGATGAGTTGACTGAAAAAGGGGATAGCTTGAGACAGCAACCATCCGATAGCGGCGATACCAGATGTGCAGCTGATCCAGACGATCCAATGCACTGGTGTATCCGAAGTCAAGTGTCGAGAGTTTCGGAGCAGTCGAACGAAAAGACTCTTGGCGGCAATATGAGTCAAACTTCCACTTCCTGCAATGAGTCCGGGGATAGCAATGGCATAAGAAATAATCTTGAGCGTTTTTCCTGCAGATCCGAGAGCAGGTGAAGCGACCCATTGTCCACAGTAGTAAAAGACAATGGTCGAAAAGGCAAGGTAGGCGGAGTTGATGAAAGCCATGCAAATGAAGAGCGCCTTGTTGTAGTCTTGAGGCCTTTTCATTTCGGCAAGAACAGGAATGTATCCTGGTGTGTTTGCAGAGGAAGAGAAAATGGCCAGAGATGCAGAGAAGGCACTGGTGAATCCGGTAGCGGCGGCAGGAAGTGCTGAGAACCCGAGGTCAAAGTCACCCTCTTGCGGTGCTGCTGCTGGTCGGTCCGTAAGGGAGACTCCAATGACGACGATCAAGACGGCGGCAAGAATACTAAAGAATCCAATCCACATGACCCAAGACAAGTGGGAGATCTTGCGGATGGACGCAAACATGATGGTCAAGATCATGGCGACGACGCTGAAGACAATGGTACATGTTGCGTGCGTTGAAACGGTGTTGAGCGCGATCGTCAGACCCAAGATACTGGTTCCAGTGGCGAGAATCCAAGTCAAGAGGTACAAGGCTTCAATGATCAACATGGAAGTCGTTGCGACTTTGGGTCCAAAGCCCCATTCAGTGGCCATGATGCTGAGGTGGACAATTGAATAGAGAGAGGGAGGGAGCCAAGCAGGACATTAGCGCCCGCGTTACTCTACTGACTTGGTGGACAGCTGGAGAAAAAAAAAGGGCAAGCTTACTGGATAGCATCGGGCAGTTGATGAAAGGACGGATGTGCCAGCTTGAATTTACCCATCAAGTAGGCCATGTCTGTCGATGAATGACTCGAGGAGTGAGCGTCCAAAGCGTGTCAAGCGTTAGACAGAATCGCGAGCTTACAAGTATTCAGACCACCCCAAAAGAGGACGAAAATGATACCCGTGATCAACCCAAGGGTGTAGAAAGATGCTGGGATAGAGAGCACTCCGATACCAAAGGTCATCTAGAGATATGAAATCAGTCAATTGCTTATACATATAACGCGATACTTCAGGTTGACTCACTTTTGTAAAGAAAATGGAGGCTAGAGGTAATACCATGACAGTCGGTCAGCGCTGCCAGCGCAGCAAGTCCCAGCCCATATTAATCAACACTCACCCTTGATCCATCCGACTGTCCGGAAATCTACATCTCCTCCGGCAAAGGGATCCTTTTCGACGTGACCGGCAGCATCTAGGATCGATTCATGTGTATCCTTGTCGAGTGGAGTCGAAAGCCTGCCTGTGGAGGCGCGTGAGACGGTTCTTGTGACATCGCCTGACGAGGTTGCCAAAAGATCGTCTTGAGGTTGAGCCTTGATATCGGCCATTAGGATATTGCTCATAGATGGTGTCGGTCGTGGTTTCAAATGCAAGAGAGAGAGAATAAAGAGTGGTGAATAATGATTTCGCTGATACTCCAACAACTTTTATTCGACGTTTGCCGCCCAGTCTCAGGGTCCCGAGCGTTTCTCTGAATCCCCCGAGCAAAGCGAGCGAGCGGCAGCCGAGACGAAAATCTGTCACGTGACAATAAACTGGCTTCGGGTCGGGTGAAACGCTGGAGCTGCTCTCTCAATGATCAAGTCGGTTTCTCCATCGAGTCTTGACTGCAGTATGAATCGTTTGGTTAATTACATGGCTACTCTTTCTGGCTGTAGAGTGGTCGTCTCGTCCAGACTCGACCTTTTGCTCCCATTTCGAGACTCCAGCCCTTGGCTGTCAAGTTGCAGGTCGCTCGACAAGGATAGCTGTGGTAGTAGCCATATCGCATCAGAGTTCAAGAGTCGTAGGTGACATGATATACAAACTTGTTCGATGGTCAGGCAAGCAAGTCGCAAGTCATTACGTCTTGACAGTCCACATTCTCAAGTAACTCCAATGTCATGGTCCTTGCTTTTCAGTATAGACACGTCTCTAATCATTTCTCCACAAATACAATCGATGACATCGGTGTTCAGCCGTAAAGGGTCCGGAGTTGCTATGCACTCTTCGGATTGTACAAGAGCCACTCTCGAGTACATTTGCCTGCTCAGTGACATTTTACGCGTCCAAGTCTTTCTGATGAATGCAAGGGACATGGAAAGCTTGAGCGTCTGAGCACTACCAAGTGTTGAGTACGTGAGCGGTAAGACACGCTCCCCGGCAAATTCAATTCAATGCAAGTCACAGGTTGCATGCAATGTCGCATCGTCTTGACCTTGTGAGCCGTGTGTATGTGGTCGTATCGTCCTCGTCCTTTGCAGAGGAAATGAGACATGCAGGGAGCAAAAAGGACACAAGGACATGCAGGGAATATGCCAATGCCGCATCGTCGCCGGATGAAAAGCCAAGCCTTGCCTGCCGCCGCTGCCGGGGAAATGACCGGCCACTGACGCGTCATCACGTGTTTTACAGCTGGCCAAATGCCAATGCCTGGGCCAGGCCCCGGCAGCTTTCCACATATTTCCGTATTGTCACGAATTCCCAGCTGCTATCACATATCACACAGACAGATAGACACAGCTTCGCAGCCTCTTCGCAAGCTTGGCGAGAGTGGGTATGAATGTGCGAGCGATAGGTAGACTTTCGTTATCTTTCTTCAGTCAGCTCGAGCTGCTGGAGCATTTTCAAAGAGTGGACGTGTAACCGTCTTGCTTCCTTGATTACTCGAGTCTCTTGGCCTTTCGAAAGAATTCTAGTTCCTTTTTCCTTCCATAGGAACAAGGCTGGCCCGTATACCCCGAGGTTATTCATCCCCCCCCCACCGTTGCAGCGATTTTCATCAAGTACCTCGAAGCAAGTCGACTCGCCACCTCTAAATCACGTCTGCAAAAAAAAAGACAAGAAACTTCAGACACAGACAGACACGACTTGCCACTCGTACGGACTGGTTCCATTCAGTGGGAAAAGTAAACGAGTAAAGAACATCAAGAATGGTGCGGTCAGTCACACTCTCAGCGGCCCTGCTGCTCGCTCTTGGGACGTTGGATTCATCAGTTCAAGCCCACCAAAACGACGGATGGCATTTCGATCACATGTACACCTTGGTCCAAGAACAATTGGATCCCATCTTGTACATTAACAAGCAAGGTCAACATATGCACAGGGTGGTCGGGGGTAGCAGTTTTAGAGCAGCCTACAATTTTGACCTGACCAAGAACAGCTCATGCAGTTCAGTGGCGGTACAAGCCGACAAGTCCAATTACTGGATGCCTCGTAAGTCTCACCAATTTTTCTTCTTCCAGACCGTCAGTGTCATGATACTCACGCCACCTCACAAATACACTCTAGAGCTGTATTGGATCAATGAAAACAAGACGTATACACCATTAGAGTCCAACATTCGATTCTACTACTTTTTAGCCCCCAACAATAACGCCGATCCCGTCATACCCTTTCCCGACGGTCTCCGAATCTTGTCTGGAGATGCATACCGAAAAGTCCCAGACGCCAACAATTACATTTACATTTGCCAAACCGACCCCAAGCGAAAGTATGAAAAAACGGCGCTCGATTTCAACTTTGACCAAGACTGCCCCATGGGACTCAAGACGAATCTGTACATGCCCAATTGTTGGAACGGCAAAGATCTGTGGCTACCGGGCGGTGTCCACATGTCGTTCAACGCAGGCGGAGGCTCGAGAGGCGGTCCATGCCCCTGGAGTCACCCGTTCAAGATCCCCAGTGTCATGTTGGAATTCACCTGGATGACCAATCAATACAAGCCTGGTGAAAAGCTCAAGGGAAACCTCGTCTGGGCCAATGGGGACATGACAGGGTATGGAATTCACGGTGACTTTATCAACGGATGGGACCGTGCGACCTTGCAAAAAGCAATGTCCACAAAGGGCTGCATCGACACGGGCGCCGCTAATGCTGCCGATACGTGTTCAGTATTCAAAGAGTCGTATGATATCCCAAAAGCCAAAAACTGTACCCCCGACGTTGGGGTCGTCAAGGAGCCAGAAGGGAACAAGGATCTACTCACCCTGGATAGCCTGCCAGGGTGTAACTTGATGTGGGGCAAAGATCCCGAAAAACCAACGTGTGCCAATGGTTTCCTCCAACACGATATCACGCCCTTTCAAGATATCGACGGATCTCACAAGCCTCTTTCCAACCAAGGAATCAAACGTCCGATCCCTACCAAAGCAGGCTGGGTTCATTTGGGGTGCATCAAGCACGATACCAGTTTTGTCCAACCCACCGCGTACCTCTGGGCTGCCAACTTGACCCAAGAGGGCTGCATGAAACAATGCATCAAGACAGGCCACATGTACGCTGCCGTCGGAGGCCATGCCGATAACTGTATCTGCTCAGACGGGATCTGGAGGGACGCACCCGTCATGACCGGCCTATGCAACGCCCCATGCCCGGGTAACAAGAAGCAGAGTTGCGGAACAGAGTACGCCTATGACGTCTTTGGAGCTGGCGAGGGGACGACCGAGGATACCGTGATTAGTGAATCCGATTGGTCGAAACCTGACCCTAGTAAAGCAGGGATAAAGGACGATGTGAGGTCGATGAGTCCGTTGGCGATTTACATGGCGGATCGGGATAGGTCGTTGCAACAGCCCGGGTTGGCGCTTTCGCCTGGAGGTCCGTTGGATACACCGTTGGATAGACCGGTTCGAAGACGCAAGCAAGAGCCACGGGATATGATGGGCAACGAGCAACAAGGAGATTGAAGAAAAAAAAGACGGTTGCTCGTTTTCAATGCTGTGCATTGCAATGGCATTTCGTCTTTTTTTCGGACTAGTCTGTACCAAATGTATCATAATTTGAATCCTAGCAAAGTAGATGAGAGAATTATAAACCTTGTATCAATACGCTAGTCCTGTTTTCTAGATAGATGGTGCAAGCCAAGTAGGAAACAAATGCAATGAGGCCCATTATGCGCTGTGCAAAGGCTCCGCCACCCGGACAAGCAGTCTGCCATGTCTTCATTGGAAAACGAGAATGGCCTGGGTCATTCTTCGGTGAAACGGATGCTCAACGCGCTCAACATGTATTCGATTCGTTCAGCCAACTCAAAATGCTGCGTGATTATGCATTATATGTCGTGTTGAGTGTCATGTCATAGTTGTGAGATAGTGAACAATGGGATAAAAACAAAAAAAAGAATGACAAAAGAAAAGGCTCCAGAGCGATAAAAAGTGAAAATCGCCAGAGAACAATCTAATCAAAAGATAATGGAAACCATGAATAAAGAGAGTGAATAGTGTTCGACTCTAATTGACGAGAGCGGCGGCCAACACTGAAAGCAGACCAGCGCCAAAAACGTTGACGGACAATGCTGCAGCGCCGCCCTCGGGCTTGGAGGAAGCCTTTGACGGAATGACACGCGTCAGCCTTTATAAGCCCCAAACTTTGGGCACAAGCGTTTACTTACGGGAGGAATGTTGGCGTTGCCAGAGTACGTTCCAGTTCCAGTGGGACTGACAGAGGCCTTGGACGTGGCGTCAGTCGCCGTGGAGGCGGCAGCTCGAGTGGACATGGAAGAAGACGCCTTTGAAGCAGATGAGGAGGCAGCTGTCGATGATGATGATGATGAAGATGATCCTGAGGCACCACTTGAGCTGATGTTAAATTGAGGAGATTGCGCCTAAACAGTTGCAAGACAGGGGTTGAGTATTGTGCGTCTCATCAAGTGATCCGAATGTCATCCATTGTGGCTTACAAGAATGGCCTCTCGCCTGTCCTCGGAAGTGACTAGGTTGATCCTAAAGGCCTTGCCCTCTGGCCAGTTTCCGTTGGGGTAGGAAACGCTGACAGAGCCAGCATCCGTTGACTGGTTGCTGACAAGAGTGGTGAGCTCAGCACCATTGTCCTTCTGTATATGAAACAAGGCATCAGCAACGAGTCTTTGGCAGCCATCAGATGGAGACAACATTAGGGGCTCGAGCGAGATACGCACGTCATTGACAAAGACGATAGCAAAGCTAGATGGGTCAGATGAGACGGACTCCCAAGAGACGGTTTGCGAGCCAGTGAGTCCCCACTCTGTCTTTTCGTCGGGAGAAGTGACCTTCAAGGCTTGAGCGGTCAGCGCGACGAGGGGCAACACGGTGAAAAGCTTGGTGAACATTGTGGCTGATCTAAAGCACTTGCGTTGGTTGTAATGGGATGATAATCCGACTCGGAAAGGCTGATGTGTTTATGAGGCAAAAGAGTGTAGGTTCCAGAGAGTCTGAGAAGATGCTGAGGCTGTGTGTATTATGTGAGCAGAACAAAGGAATTCTCGAGATGGGATAAGAATAGGAGTTGATGCGGTCGAAACGTTTGCAGCGGTTGCAGCAGGATAACGCGCTTTCCCGGGTGGCCTCGCACGGCGAAACGCGTTCGTCGGCCTCGCTCGTCGGCACAGCAGCAGCGAAAAACAAAACAAACAAAAGAGAAGAGAAAAAAAAACATTGCCCGCGTTGGAAGCGGGAAGCAGCGTGAGGACAGACAAGCAAGCTCACGTTGGATACGCGTTGGGGTCGTTTGTCTGCTCCGCGGGTTCGACGCCTCGCCGGTGGTTTACATCCGTCCTCCCGCTGGCCTTGCCGCTGTACAGGCGCACAGCAGGTCTTCCTCTCTGCATGCTCACACGCGCACTTCATGCTGTTCACACACGTCTTGCGATGCGTTATGAGAGTGGGTGCTGATATGCATATGCGATATGCACTTTTGCTCACTCGCATAACCCGAGCAAGCGGTATTCAGACAGCAGCCAAGCAATCATCGTCGCATCGTCCAAGCGCTCACTGTGGAGAGAGACAGAGAGAGAGAGAGAGAAACTGCTACTGGAGCTGCTGTAAATTTCATAAGCAAAAGTCAAAGGCATCTCTGGTGAACATTTGCTAGCTGGCTAGTCATTTCTCAACCTCACCAATACGACTGTTATGAACCCATCGTGGCTCGGGGAACACATCTCACAGTCGCTACGACAAGACATCCAATCTCCATGAACCAAGTGAACGCTAGAACCAACCGGAGCACTGGTACATAACGACCCATACGACATACGACAGCACCTGACAGCTATATAGCGGACCCTCAAAGGAGAGTCTCAGGGGTTTCATCAATCAACCGTTTCACCGCAAAGCAGTCTGTTGCACCGTTCATCTCGGCCAGGCATTCAGCACCACGATTTCCAGCACGATCATTACGACTCTCTATCCTTCATCAGCCTTCGATCATAAACGACATACGGGCGCAAAAACGGCTCTATCGACTCCTCTTTTCAACTCCATTTCAAACTCTCAAGGTCTATTTGTCCTTGCACAGCCTTGAGCGAGTCCAGAGCCAATCAATCTCACATCAAACTAGTCCAATTCGCCCATCATGCCAGCCCACGGAAACATGAAAACGAATCGTCATGTGTTGTGGTCTCGCTCAGTCGATGAACCAATGATCAAACGAGCCTGCATCTCATGCCCGGATGAACGACCCTCATGTAATTGCTCCCCTGACGAAGACTGCGTATTGACAAGCCGGTTCGTTTCTTTATTGATTTCGTGATGGTCATGGACCTTGACTGACCTCGTCGGCAACACCTTGCAGGACTTGTAATGCGTGTCCTCAAATTCAATGCATCTCCAAACAGACTTCGGATTCCTCCTCTTCGGGAGTCAGCCCGGGTGTCATAGCAGGTCCTGTGGTGGCTGTTGTCGTCTTGGCAGTATTAACTGGTGCACTCTGGTGGCTTTGGAAACGGAAAAAGGCTCGCAATCTTCAAGCCTTGGAATTGGCCGAGAAACGTGCGACTGGACAGTCATTTCCAAATTCTCAAAATTCTCGACACTCGGCGACGAATGATCCTCGGACGGGTAACACGCTTTTGCCAAATTCGACGAGTTCAGACTTTCCTGCCAGTATCCGCCCCAGCATGGACACCATGGGTGTCAATGGTCAGCCCCACTCTGGAAACCATTTCACGAGAACAGTCTACGAAGGCAACGAAAGTATCAACCTGGCTCGAGCAGGACATCGTGATGATGATCCGTTTGATGATTCTAGGAGCATTGCGACAGATCAATTGTCCTTTGGTTCTACCAATGTCATTCCCATCGCCTACGTACCTCCTGGTGGGGCAACCAATCAGACCGATCTCACCGCCAGCCAAAAGTTGGATGCTGCGAGAAAAGCACTCGGTGCTGGTGTCGAAGCTCCGCACCGGCCTGCACGGTCACCAGATCTTGATTTGCGGCTTCGTCAGCCCTTTGGCCTTCCACCCAGTAGTTTCACTCATCAGGAGCTGGTAGAAACGCTGGAGCCAGGACGAAATTCTCGTGATCCAAAATTGTCCAGAGCGAGTGTGATTACGGCACGCACCGGCGTCAGTGCTGCTCCAAGTTTCATGACTGGCTCGACATCCTTTGAACACGAAACGCCTCAGATCATCACTCGACGTGACGTACAGACAGGTGTCGTTCAACAAGCCGCTGTTGTCAACTTGAACCCCATTGCCGAGACGAATGGATTGGGACGAAACCTGACGGTGGAAACAGGCAGACGAGGTGATCTGATGAGCCCTTCGATAGATTCCCTGAAATCGGCCCATTCAGTCTCGTCTGATCCCTTTTCTGATGCACGGCCAAATCGAGGAAGCGGACATACGTTTGGAAAGCTGCTCTCTTCGGACGGACATGGCTCAGAGGATGGAGCTCATCAGGGAAACTCTGAAGATCTTCGATTCTCAATGGGTAGTCTTGCGTACGGAGCACCCTCGCACGCCCTAGGTGCAAGAGAGTCGGTGAATAGCAACATGACTGCTTGGTCCGTAGGGCAAGTACAAGTCGGACAAGCGCAGCGAGTCAACCTAGCACCCCACCCCTTTGCGGCCCGCCCTGATCAACGAGAAAGTGTCATGTCTGGTCGGTCGGAAGCAAGCTCTTTTCTGAATGCCATCATCCCCCCACCCCACGCCGGAGGTACTCGGTTGAGTAGCCAACAGACAGCCGCTGCTCCCCATGACATGATCCCATCCACCAAATCCCACGATACAGACGGTGACGGGGCTGCGACCATTTCCACCAACAAGGACGTCAAGCCATCACGGGGAACCATGATGTCTACCGCAAGTGAGGGTCTGAGCGGGTTCGATTTTACGTTTGATCACGGGTCGGAACCACCACCTCTGCCCTCTGCACGGCTACCCACATGACACTTGTTGGGAAAAAAAAAAAGGGACATTTAGGATCAATGATGCGGGTTCTTCATCATGAACATGTAACACTACTGTTTTCCACATGGGTTTATTTTTCGGGATGTATCGGGACATGTGAATCATGACGCTATGTATTGAATCTTGGATTTTTGTTTTCCCATTCGCACTGTCAATCCTTTGGGGAATACTCGTAGATATTCGTGCCTTGTCAAGATTGCTCACACGAAACAAACAGTTACATGAAAACCATCCGTTGTCTTGTCAACATTTTCCAACATGTCAAGCTTTTTGACCGACCCGACCAAAGTCTGTGTGAGAGCCACAGGGAGGCAGGGAGGCAGGTAGTGCCGGTATTCAATCGCCCAAAGCTGATCAGACTGCTCGATTAGAACAAATGCCAAGCCGCTACTCTAGGGGTAATCAGATATCTATTTCGCGTTCTTAGCTAGCTAAGGCTTAGACGACTTAAGGTCCGGTTATGACCCTTTGAAACCCCCTTCTAAGGCGAGTATTCTGAACGACCCTACTTGGGCTAAGCTTAGCCTTAGCTTAGCTTAGTAACCGGACTCGAGGTACTTGACTGACAATCAGCGTCATCATCCATCATAACTTGGTTTTGCTGTGAACGCTTGAACATTTGATCACTGCAAAGCTTCGCCACCTGTTTGCATCTCTGAATACGACGTACTACTCCACAAAAACTGCACCTCACATCGTTTCCCAATGCCTCATTCATCCCAGAAACAGATCATCCTCCGTCAAGTGGAAGACTTGGCCATAATCGAGACTGTTGGACGACTTCAGCATGTTGCCTCTGACACTGAAGACAATCAAGGCGACGATTCCCTCCAAAGTATCTTAATAGCAATTCTGCAACACGGGCCTGCCACTAGATACCTGGCCCCCCGCTCGAACATTCCCAAGATCGAGGGTCAGCTTCAAATGTATATGTCGCATGAATACCCCGAAGATAGATTTAAATCCCTGTTCCGCATGGGCAAGCGACCTTTTCTTCAGATCGCAAGCTTGATCCAAGACAATGAGGTGTTTCAAAGTGACTCTTTTCATCAGCAAGCTCCTCCCGCAACGCAACTTGCCGTTGCGCTCTTTAAAATGGGTCTTTCGGATCAGTCTACCGTCCGATCTTCAACGCTGTTGGGAATTGGTGATGGAACAGTCCATCTATATCTTTGGAGAGTGGTCAAGGTTCTTATGAAATATCATTTCAGGAATGTTGTTAGGTGGCCACACGAAACAACTGAGATGAAGCGGGTTCAGGACGAGATCGAAGAAGGGACAAAAGGCAATTTCCAAAGATGCTGTGGTTTCCTTGATGGTTCCTACATAGATTTGGCCGAGGAACCAGCTATCGACGGCGCAAG
This sequence comes from Filobasidium uniguttulatum, assembly GCA_039545395.1. Taxonomy (NCBI): domain Eukaryota; kingdom Fungi; phylum Basidiomycota; class Tremellomycetes; order Filobasidiales; family Filobasidiaceae; genus Filobasidium; species Filobasidium uniguttulatum. The sequence continues at coordinate 414,516 of BCJK01000005.1, read as the reverse complement.
TTATTGGACTAGGAAGAAGAGCTACAGCTTCAATGTTCAGGCAATTTGCGATTTTCGGTTGAGATTTACCTACGTCATGTTGGGACCGGTGGGCAGTATCCACGATTCGAGAGCCTTCAAATCTTCCGACATATACCGCCGGCCCGGAATATACTTCCCTCGAACTGGACCAGGACCTTCCTATCTCCTTGCAGATAAGGCGTACCCGAATGCTTATCATTTGATCGTTCCTTTCAAAGAGCCAGCAGCGAGCGAGCCTTTGAATCGCAAATTCAACATCGCTCACTCTCGTGCTCGTATCAAGATCGAACATGCGTTCGGCGTCTTGAAGAATCGTTTCGGATCTCTCAGGCGTCTACCTGTGAGAGTTATCGAAAAGGACGATCACATCAAGGCCTTGCTCTGGGTCGGATCCTGCATCTGCTTGCACAATCTCATTCTGGCCACCGATGGAGGGGCGGATGAATTTCTGAATGACCCTGCACTACTGGTACAGCCCCCTCCAGAACCAGAATCACTCGGACAATCGGCGAACACTGAGAACATCTCTAGCGTGGATAACACGAGACAATGGGAAACGCTGAGAAACTCTCTGAAATTCCATATACAGACATTAGAAGATGCATCTTTGGAGGATGTTCCGGGTGATGTATGAGAGTTGAGTTCGTTTTAGGATCAGTCATGACAGATTGATTATTCACATCGTTCCATGAATTCATATTCTCGACAGAGGATACATCCTCAAAGACGCCTGCAAACGTACGATAATTAACTAATCGTGCTCGTCTCAGTCCTTGTCCTTGTCCTCTCCGCGGCGTGCACGAAGTTTCTCCAACTCGAGTGTCAATCTCAATCTTTCATTTTCGATCTCCATCTTCCGAAGACGAAGCTCTTCAGATCGATGAAATTCTTGGGACTTCTGCTCCAGTTCTCGCAGTCTCAGTTCTTCTTTTCGGCTTTCGCCCGCAGCGCTCACTTTATTCCTCTCGATCTCCAGCTTCTTCTCTTCAACCTGTCTTCTGAAGGCAAGCTCTTCGATTGCTGATTCCCTCTTGAAAGTCAGCTCCTCTCCCGCTTGCTTCATCTTCCAATCCAGTTCTTCCCTTTTGAGGGCGTCCTGGGTGGCGTTATGAGACTTTGTCTCCGCCAATTCCGCCGAGAACTTGGTGAAGCCGTCCTCGCGGATTTGACGATTCGTCTCCCATGAGGCGGCTTGCATGCCGGCAAGCACCTCGCTCAGATTGTTGCTGTGGCGAGTCTTACCCTTTTTCTTGCTCGGCTGGACTGCAGTTTGACTGCTGATCTCTTGGATCTCGTCATTTGCATCGCCGTCACCACCAGCCCTTTCCTTCCTTTTATTGCTATTGGCGACAGTCGCCGCGATCGAAGGCCCAGGCTCGTTCCAAGGCCGGACGGCGGAGGGGCTCCCTACCCTGGAGCCGACGCTGCCTGTCAGTAAAGCACCTTCCCCTTCTGATCCTAGATCCTGGGAGTCTTGATCCAAGTTCTCTTGTTGAGATYGCTCCCCTAACCCCTCCACRACCGTGTCCCACTCGGCAGTCCCTCCCGGAGTGGGCTGGTAGGCTCCTCTGAGCGAGCTGACAGATCGGTTTGACCCCATCAATGGCTCCAACCGAAAGAAGTGAGGACAGATCTTCTCCACGATACTTTTGATGGTCTCCTGAGTCCTGACGGTTTCAACGCCCCAGCCACTGGAATCCATTCTGGCACGAGCATCGAAGAACCTTTTCTTAAGGTCGGTCCATTTTCTGACAACAGAGTCGGCTCGTTTGTTCGGGACCAGATTGGTCTCCACGAACTTCCGAGACCATTGCGCTGGGGAACCCTCAGTTAGCAAGTAGTTCTCCTCAACCCAGCCAATGAGTTTGAGAACATCTTTCTCGAACCACCTTTGATGGGTCTCCTTCTCACTAGCAGGAGCGGAAGGGGTTGGCGCGGCGGGGGTAACCTGTCGAGGAGCTTGGTTGGAGGACATTTTGAGGATCTAAGATGAATGGGTTTGTTTCAATGAAGATGCAAAGACAAGACGAAGTTGTATCGATGAATAGAACGCTGATATCGACTGGACATCAAGCAGTTGCCATGACTTGTAAACAAGAGGATGGGCAATACCCGAGCTAAGGCTAAGCTAAGCTAAGGAAAAAGGGCACCCTTAGCTACCTCCGTTTGCTAAGCCTTAGCTAGCGCCGCGCAGGGTCGCGCGAGACTTCTCGCCCTTCGCGCTAGCTAAGCCTTAGCTAGCTAAGAACGCGAAAAAGATATCTGATTACCCCTTCTGTAGTGTTCGTCGAGTCATTCTCGAGAGAAAACGACCCCCACTGGGCCGACCCATTCAAACGGGAAAGAGGTACAACGGCTTTGACATCCGTTTTCATGCACCAACATGCCCAAGACCATGGCTGGCTAGCGGTGTTTGCCCCGTGCCCGCCGCCCATATTTCATCGCTTCGATTCACCCTAGCCAGCAAGGTTTTCACGGTTCCACACCAGCCGACGCGCGATTAGCTGTAGCAGCGAATTCGCCACCTAGCTACAGTAGACTTGACTGGGTTTGGGGGGGCTGACTGATGTACATGGCCTGCTGACCTGTGGATGTACAGATGGCTTCAGGTCTAGTCTCACATGCAATGCATGCAACATCCCTCGGAATCGTTCCACATTTTGCTAGGCCAGACCGCTGTGTCAATGACACACGATTCATTTTGCAAGCTTCTGATGACCAAGGTGTGTGGTAATCGATCAATGTGTTACCAATCCCGTCCAACTTATCTCCGACCTTCGTACAACCGTACGACCTGTGGCCTCCTGTCCGCCGGCGGCGACCCTGCTCGGCCACTACGGCCCATCTTGGTTATACTACATTTGACGGGCGCCGTTTAAACATCGAGTTGAAAAAGCTTTGAACTTCCCCACCCTAAGCGCAAGATACTGCCGGTTGGGTGGCAAAACACGTGTTAACACGTGAGACTCGTCCGAAGGTCATTACCAGCCTCGCATATAAAAGTTTGTAAAACACTTCAAGTCCGCTCTATAACCACGAATGCTCATACATCCCGAAATAACTCACGTTGAACCCCTCGGGGCCTAGACGATGACTCTGCCATTTCATCGTCATAGCTCCGTTGACTACGAATTGGGACGAATCACAATGGTCCTTACGATGCAGCACTCTAGTTTTCCCCGTGGGTTACCCACACCTCGCTCCGCATGGTCAGATCCCATACGGCACAAGGTCAGCCGTTTTTTTGCTAAATAATTTTCCAATACGTCGGAACATCGGGGGGTATGGTTCGCACACGGCGGACCCCACTTTGCACTTTTCGCTGACCAGTACGAGACTGAGCAAAGGCGAGCGCTGGGTTCACCGAGGAAAGCGGCAAAGTACATAGAGACACAAGCGGCTCCCACCGTGTGAAAGATTCACCTATCGTTATTTTGCTCCAACAAAGTCTCTCTCTTGAAATCTTTTACTCGAATCACATCACCGTAGCCTCTTTGAACACTACAACCAAACCCTCGAACAAGACACGCTCGGAATATTCTGGAGAGCTAGTATGGCTTCAGGGTCCTCCATTCACGAAAAACCTTTTGTCATGGACAATGAGCTCGCTCACAGCGGGCACGAAAAGCAGTCCGTTTACAGTGACGGAATGCCTGCTTCAACTACCACCTCTGCCATTGCAGACGAAAAGGCGTTGCACAAGAATGAACTAGGCAACGGTGACGTCCGCGAACCCACCATCCCAGAGGAAAATGAATTCACTCAAGACGCTTTCCAAGGCGGTGACGGGACCGCCGACCACGTAGACTTTAGGACAATGGGTTGGGTTCAGGCAGGTTTCGTCTGTCTGGCCGAGGCTATCGCTCTTGGTGCCTTGTCATTCCCCTCCATTTACCAACGTCTCGGTGTCGCTGGAGGAGTTCTCGCCACTTTCTTCTTGACCTGTCTTGCTTATATCACCGCCTGGATGTACATTGATTTCAAGGTTCAATACATGGGAGTCATGAACGTCGCTGACGCTGGAACGATCATGTTTGGAAGAATCGGAGGAATCATCTTTGGTGTCGGCATCATGGTCAAGGTAAGTGCTCTCAAAAGAGTTCTCCGCGATCAACCATTTGGATTGACATTTTTTTTTGCCACGCTTCTAGTCTATCGGCCTGGCAGCATCACACGCCTTGGGAGGAGAAATCGCCCTCAGCGAAATCTCCAACAATGCCACTTGCAAGATCGTTTTCACAGTAGTCATCTGTGTCGTCTCCGTCTTGGTGAGTCTTGGAAAATTGCACTCGGTATCCCTGCTTGGATGAACTTTTGCTTACATGTTGATACGTCAACAGCTTTCTCTGCAACGACACTTTGGTAAACTTACCCTTCTTTCTATGGCATCCGTCTCATCAATCATCATCGCCTCCTTCATCACCGTCATTGGAACTGGAGTGCAAGACGATCAAGTCTTGAGAAAAGGTGGCCCCCCCATTGAATGGGTGGCTTTCAACACCGATGCATCTCTCACAGACGTTCTCGGTGCCTTGACCAACATTTGTTTCACTTATGGTACCAACATGGCTGTCTTGACTTTCTGTTCGGAAATGAAGAAGCCCAAGGACTTTAGAAAGTCGTACTGTATTGTGCAAGGATTGTCTTTGACTCTCTACACCTTGATCGGAGCATTAATCTACGTCTTTGGTGGTCAAGTACGTATCATGCTTGTTTCATGAACCTCGTCAATGTGACAAGCTGACATTCTTTATATTACCCGTTCTCATAGTACACTACCTCTCCCGCCTTGACCATGACTTCACGACCCGTCATGATCACCGCCTACTCGTTTGGTCTGGTGACCATCATCATCTCTGGTGTCGTCGCTGTCAACATTGGAGCCAAGTACCTCTATGTCACATGGTTCCGAAAGAGCCCAATCTTGACTTCCAACGGTTGGAGAGCACGCCTTTACTGGGTTGCCATCGTCGTTGGATGCTGGATCCTTGGGTTCATCTTTGCAGAGCTCATTCCTGTGAGTCTTGAAAATGATTTAATGCAAACCTGCATCTGCTCACACAGCGTTTCTTGATACAGTTCTTCAACCAACTTCTTACCATCATTTCATCTCTGGTGTCCACATGGACCGCCTATGGTGTTCCCGGAATGATCTGGTTCTTCATGCGCAAGAAGCAGTACCGTGCCGAGGGATTCAAAAAGACTTTCCTTTCCGACTGGACCACCATCTTCATGGGCAGCTGTGCTGCGCTTGGAGTGAGTAGAAAGTTTTGGTACTGCCTGTCTGTCGTCTACAAGTCTGACCTTGATCATCTGTGTAGATTCTCATCAGCTCTGCATTCATGCCGCTCGGCATTTACGCTGCTGTTCAGGGAATCATTGATGGGGTAAGTTTGAGCGGTTCCACCATTTTGCTCAATAACTTGAGCTAACCCTGTCACGTTGTCCACGTTCCAGTACTCGAGCGGCAAATACTCTCATCCCTTTGCTTGTTAGAGCGTCAACAGCCTTTCCAGATACCACCATCCTCATCAGGCTCTCATCAGCACCCACAACATCAGACAAAATACTATCGCATATCAGACATTACAGAATCAGACTCTTCGTGTTATATACTTGTAACGAATAGGGGTTTCTTTGGACCGCCCAATAATGACCAAACCACGCTAGGCTTGTACCAGAAAGCTATGTTGAACTGTACAGAGTGGCATACCGGAAGTCCTGAAGCTTTGTACAAGTGAAAACGTCTGGGAAGCAGGGTTTCAGCATTGGATCTGACCAGTGGTGTTGAAGAGGATTGCGACACGCCCTGTTGCCACGAAATCAACCATTTGCAGCTCGTCACACTTGTATTCAAGTGGAATCTTTTGCTGTGCCTCTGCCAACTCCCACAGCTTGCTCGCAATTAGATCATCGTACGAGTCGAGGGACCAGACTCTTTACTTGCCAGTAGTCGCCACCGAGTCTGTTGCCTGTTGTATTGTGATGATAACGCAATGACACGATGACGTGTTTTTAATGACATCGGTCGCCGTCCGCTGCTGGCCATCATCATCATATCACTCAGCCATGCCTACGGGTAACATCGCATCTATGGCCATTATTTAGCCCCTAATCCCAGTCGTCGCCATCACATCACACACCTCATCTTGCCAGCATCGCTGAGATAGCCTCCAGTACCTGCTCGGTCAGCTCCAAAGCAAGTCTCATCGTCCTCAGAGGCATCCGCGCTACGAGGTCGAGAACGAGGCTGTACGGCCGGAGACTCGAGACTATTCTACACAGACCTCGACGAGCTTTGTTTGAGTAGCTGACGGAAAATCTGGCTCAACCCGCATTCAGTCTCGGAGCTGTGAAATAGTACACTGGCAGTCTCTCGGAGTGGGCCCGACGCTCCGTTGAAGATGAAACGGTTCTTCAAGGGCAAAGGCCCGTCAACAGATCCTACGCCTTATCCCATCGGTGCACCTCCAGGATCCTATGAATCTTTCACTCCTCCGACAACAAATCCACCGTCTCGTTCGAGTGACCATTCAGATTACACACACTCGAACCCTGTGCCGCATCCGCCTCCAACATCCAAGCAACGTTTCCTCAACCTTGGTCATAGCTCCAAGGATACCGTGACACCATACCCACTTGCGCCATCTGTTCCTCCTTCAGATTATGAGAGAGGTAGAAATCATGGAGACGCCTACTCTATGGATGTCACAAGAGGGGAGCCACTTGATAGAAACTTGCCAGAGTCGAAAATGAGTCGAAGAGTCAGCATGAAGGGTCACCAAGAAGGAAGCAGAGGAATGTTTGGGTTTGCCAAAAAGGACAAGGACAAGGTTTCAAGATCAAGAGGCAGCTCCAAGGGTCAAGCTGACGTCCATGAGCAGCTGAGGACTCCACATTCGTTTGACAATGATAGTCGGCGAAACTCGAGGACAGGTGAGTCTTGCACTGCCTCTTTATTGATGGCTGCTGCGGGATCTTGAAACTTACAGGTCAATCTCGATAGACTTGGCGGTAGAGGGTGGACTTCAGATTAGACCTTGGCCTAATCAAGCTCATGTACCCATATCAAAGCAGCGATCGCGAGGACAAGCCGAGTCTGAAGGTCCGGCGGGTTTACATGCACATCCAGGCATGCAAGCTTCTCACTTGATGCCCCCCGGCCACATGGTCGATGGCAATGCCGATTACAACTACTCAACGAATCTTTCCGACAATATGGCAACCACCAGGGAAAGATCTGGATCAAATGGCCTCGTTGCTCAGCCTCATGCATCGCAAGATGGCTTCATTCAGCCCCATCACGTCAACCCTGATGGTTCTCAACCGGTCAGAGACCAACAGTATCGTAGCCCTGAAGTGGACGTGAGATTAAAGAATCCCAATGGCACATATGCCCCATATGGCACTAATCACTTGGCTGTACCATCTGACGCTCCTCCACCTGGAAGAAGATCAGGCGAGTTTTTGCGCAGCTCAGCTCAAGGTGGCGAACCAACATCCCGACCGTCTACAGATGTGCATGAGAGTAAAGGAGGGCTTCGGGCCATGTTTGGTGGAGGCAGATCGCATAAAGAGGACTCCGATCAAGGTCACGATATGGATGAAAGCAAACGGAAAAAGGCAGGTTTCTTTGGTTTAGGGAGCAAGGACGACGAGAAAGGCAAATTCGGGCGTAGGTCGAAGAAGAATACACCTGAGCAGGATCAGGCGCACCGTTTCACCGATGATGAAACTCTCCCGCCTTCAAGAGTGTCACTACAAGAGTCTGCGGATCGCCAACACGCATTTGGGCGCTTCTCACCCAATATGCATCAAGGATATCCCAATCAGGCATCGGGTGTTGCTACACCGGGGCTGTCTCCTCGCACCAACGATCCGCATGCTGTGTATCCACAAAATGCACCAATCATAATGTCGGCAACTCCACCGCATGTGCCACCACCCATCGAGCTCTCTAAGAAAGAGCGCGACAAGGCGATCCGTGAAGCTCAAGAGCGGACAAGAGAACAATTGAAAGCTGAAAAACGCGAGCGTGAACGCGCTGACAAGGATGCGATCAAGGCTGAAAAAGAGACACAGAAACGAAAAGGAGAACGAGGCAGTGTCACATATCATATCAACGATCTTTGCTCCCGAGCATATGCCCCGGACTATCCTCTCATTTCAGAGCTTTGCGAACGCATCGCGCATTCAAACGAGGATGTAGCCAAAGAAGCTGCAAGAGCCATCAGAAAGGCGATCAAGTATGGAGGAGGTGAAGATGACATGGGGGACGAGGCTAGAGTGATGGGGATGAAGATTTGGCTCTTGGGATGTATGAACTGTCCGGAGAAGCACGGTCTCAGAGGTGAGTTGCCATTTACCATGACTCGGCCGTCACATACTGATGTCGGACCTCGAATGTAGCCCAAGCGACTTCTAAACGGTTCTTACAATCCATTGAGCCGCTTCTCATTCCTGACAAGGACAGCAAGATCATTCTGAGGCAACCAACGTATGACCGCCTTCGGGACACTCTTGCTCACTTGAACTTTAACTTTGGAAATCTCAAGGGTTCCGAGCATCTCCGAGAATTATGGGGCAAAGTTAAGACTCCAGACGAGCCTGAAGAGGTGAGATTGCTTTAGGCTTTTGTGAGACAATGTTCGTCGCTGACGGAAGAGTGTGTTTGGCAGGGTTATCCTTTTGCGACTACCGATGCTGTCTTTACAACGACGGATCGTTTGCTCCGTCAACCATTACGTGCCGTGGATTCGGCAAGCGAATTGGCCTCAACCCCTCTGATGCCATCTAGCCAGCCGTCGTTTGCCACTCAAATACCCAACGAATACGACGATCTCAACCGACTATCAATCGAGGTCGAAGCAGTCAAAGAACACGCTAGAGTTCTGCAGTCTACTCTGATGGATGCAACAGCTAGAACCTTTGAAGAAGATCCGATCATCAAGGTTCGTGCAAGAGTTTGGTTCGATTCACGAAAGTCGGCTGATATATTTTTTCGATCATAGGAGTTTTATGCCACTTGTGTCAGAGACCAGGAGTCTCTGGTATCTCAAATGGCCTGGGCCAATGCTCAAGCAGAAAAGGCTCGAGAGCAACGTGGGCTTGCATCGCCGGATCCTCATAGCGATGCTGCATTTGAACAGAAGATGAATGGGTTATCCATGGGAGACGAGGAGCCATCTTTCCCCGAAAGGGTCTTTATGGACCTTTTGGCCGCGAGCGAGGAGCTGACTCAAGTAAATTGCCCACTTTTGGTCGTAGAATCAAAGAGCTTGTTGCTGACCTTTGATGGTGTGACAGGCTTTGAAGCTCCATGAGGATATGGAGCGCGACGTGCGAGATGACCGAGAACTACGCTACGTGCAAGAGAGAAGCAAAACTGAAACTCGGATGAACCGTTCTGTGAGTCTACGGCACTGGCGCTGAAAGCTGGACAATTCGCTGAGGGGCCTGTTACATTCATAGGGGAATACTCTTGATGTCCCACAAGGTGGATATGTGGCAGAGTCGTCCCGATCGCGTTCTCCGTCGCCATACGGTCGCCGAGGTTCCGATGCTGTCTTTGGGCGAACATCTTCCAGAAATACTGAGGAAATTCCTACTCGACGCCTTCCTATCGATGAGTCGGGTCATTCCCGAAGTTTGACTCCAGATTCTTCGATGGATCTGTCCGCGCCTCGTTTGGTTGGCGACGGAACCAGTCATTCGCCGACAAGATTATCTGGTCGCATCCAAGGGCCTCGTCCGATCGGCGACGCCCTGCGAAGGAATCAGCACAGTAGTTCCAATAGCTTGAGGTCATCCCAAGCTCATGGACACGCCGCTGGTCGGTCACCACTAATCCTGGCGAATGACTTTGACCGTGAAGAGACCAACGCGGACCTTGCTCGTTCCAAGCCCAGTGCTAAAGCTCTGGGTAAAAGAAGAGTGGTGCCAACCCGTAAGTCTTGCCGCCAGCCGCGAGCTATAGGACGAAAACGCTGAAACAGCATCTCTCACAGATCTTGATACAGATGATGTCTGGAGAATCAATGACAACCATCATCAAGACAATTACGAATCATCTTCCGAGGATGACATTGCCCAGTATTGGGAACGCAAACGACCCACGAAATATGTGTATGACGCCCTCAGAGAAAGGGAAAATGCACGCAGTCGGGAAGTCAAACGTGATGATCAGTCAGCGCCAATCAACCGTCAAACCGAGTTAGGCAAGCTGACCGGCCAAGGCATTGGAAATTCGAGCGCTCCACAATTGGCAGCTCCAATCGGACACGATTTTCAATCAAACAACCCTTTTCTTCGGCAACATTAGCCAATGAGACGACACTCTGCACAAATCGCAAATCCTTTCAGCCTTTTTCGAGACTTTGAACATTTTTGGCCGGAGAATGAAGTGACGACCAAGCATGAATCTAATGATGACACCAATGTAACATGTAAATGCACTGAACAGACCAGTATACAACAGGTTGAGTGAGATGAGACATCTCATCACATATGGACAAGATGGAAGATTATAAGACGAGGCGGGCTAGTTCTTCCAACTGGGTTGCCAAATCGATTAGCGTCAGAGAATTTGACGATGCTGATGAGACGACTTACATCTTCACTGTCTTATCCCTTCCTCCGCTCACCACTTTATCAGCCACAAAATCAACACAGTAGACCTCATCCGTATGGCCAGGCAGATCGAGTCTGATCTTTCCCGTTTTGAGGTCCCAAAGTTTGAGAGTGGTGTCTTTACTTGCGCTGATAAGTATTCGGGAATCGGCAGACCATGCCAATCGATAGACCGCAGCGACATGCCCACGAAGTGAGGCGACAAATCTAGAGCAAATGAAAAAGGGGAGGGCCAGATCGTCAGCGTACTGATTTCTTAAGGGATGATGACATGAACCTGATTCTCACTTTCCAGTCTTTCCGTCCCACAGCTTGACAGCATTGTCAAAGCCAGCACTCGCAATCAGTCTTCCATCCGGACTGAAAGCCACATGATTGACCTGTTTTTGATGACCCGTTAATCGAGCGATGGGCTTCTTGATACTATTGCCAGCATCTTGAGCGTGTTGTGGCGACCAGAGGAACAGGGTGTGATCATCTGATCCGGAAATGAGCGTCTCTGGGGCGTTTACCGTATGCTTTTTGTAGCGTGCGAGAGCGAGGGATTGCGCCTCGGCATCATCTTTTGGTTTCTTGCCATGATGGTCAAACGGTCCGGTTCTTAGGATAAAGTCGGTACTGAGAGCCAGTGTATTAACCCAGTGAGCATGCTCGTTGAGAGTCCTTACGAGCTTGCCGTCTTTGGAGCTCCAAATTTTGATTGTACGGTCGCTTGATGCAGTGTAGATCAGACCCTCACCACCCCAACGCACCGCATTGACACTGGCTTTATGACCGGATAGGGTAAATTCGCAATGAGATTTTGAGGTTGTCCAAACTTTGACTGTTCCATCCTTGGATGAAGAGGCACATCGGGGTGCAGTGGGATTTCTGTTTTCAGGGTATATTGCGAGGTCAGTTTCAATATTCTTCGCAGATCGTGCGTGCCCAACATACAAATGGATAGGTTCCCAAGCCAGACTGGTGATCCACTTTGTGTGTCCCCTCCTCGCATCACCCATGGCCTGGCCTGTCAGAGGATCCCAAAACCTGACATGCCCATCATGCCCCCCGGTCGCGACTACTCGTTCCCGTCCCTCCCACTCTGTACAGAGTACCCATCCCTTGTGTCCAGATAATGTGTGCTTGGGAAGCTCGATATCCATGTCCCACAGTCGAGCTGTCGAGTCACCTGATCCGGTGACGGCATATCGACCCGTTGGAGAGAGCGAACAACAAAGGATAGGTTGAGCGTGTCCACTAAGCGTCGCACTGCATCTTCCTACACTCCTGACCCTAAAGACAGCCTGAGGTTCGCAAATGACTTCAAACACATCTTCAGGAGAGAATCCGTGATCCTTGGGTTGATTTTTAGGATCTTTAGCCTCGAGAACATCATCCAAAATATTGCCGTTGATTTGAAGACGGAACGAATCCAATGTTTGAGCCCCAGGGGCTCTTTCCAGGGGGTCAAGAGCTGCCGGAGTCTCCTTTTTTGATTGTAGATGGAAAGCGTATGGAAGAGGATCTTCACCCTGTCAAGCAATATCAGAAGATTCAGTTTGAGTGCATTTTGCACGCTGAGCCACTTTGACTCACATCCCCCTTCAACTTGTTGACGAGCATTTGGAGGGCATCTCGGCCGGTATTTGCTGGCAGGTTGACCGCAGGTCCCAATGGTGATCCGTCCTCTGCACTCTTGAATTGAACGACAATATTCGGAATGAAACGTTCGGGCTCATCGGCTGGTTGTTCAGGCTTGACATTTCGCTCATGAGGGACATTGTGAAGCTTCTGTCGCTTCGGGGGAGGAAGCAGCGTCGACATGGTGATAGGTTCTATGTACCTTGGAGATAGTTAAGTGCAAGTCTTTTTTTCCCCAGGGTTGGATGTGATTTCACAATTGACGAGGCTCTCTGCGATGTCTGGAAGGCCCACCTTCGCAACTTTCCGAAATTTAGAAGCCGCTTATCAGAACGGCGGAAGCGAGCCAAGCGTACACTGAATCTGTTGTTAAGCAGTTTTTTGACAGCAGAGAACTCTCTATAGCTCAGTTGGTAGAGCGAGGGACTGTAATTGATCGGTCGTTATCCCTAGGTCACCTGTTCGAATCAGGTTGGAGAGAGAACTTTTTGCCCCGCATGATCACTTATAGGTTAAAGGACTTGTCCAAATTTCGAAGTCACAAGTCGTGAACAAGCGTTTTTTTTTGGAGTTTCCTGGTCCTCTAAAGCTCATGCTACTGAATCTTGATAGGTTCGACGTGCATGTCGTACTCTGCAGGAAACTTGGTTGATCAACAAACAGGATGAGATATTGTAACATGACTTGCTCAACAGTTCCCCTTGCAACTCAGCAAAATTTGAGCATAAACCTCTCCATAGCTCAGTTGGTAGAGCGAGGGACTGTAATCGAACGTTTGTTATCCCTAGGTCAGTTGTTCGAATCAGCTTGGGGAGAAACCTTTTTGACTGTTTTTCATCGGGTCGGTCGGACTCGCTCAGAGTCAGGACGGACTGGAAGCAACCTCAATTTTTTTGTCCCTCTAGATTTCGATGTCAAAGCCGCTGGCTGGACATGGTCGACTTCAGGAATGACTCTACATGTTGCATTGTTTTGGTGCTGCTACTACTACTGGGTGTAAAGCAGCAACGCCCAACAGTCGCTGCGAATCGCTTGAACACTTTTCACCGCCCTCCGGCCTTCCAGAGACCGTTAGGCGTCAACTCGCCCTCTCACTTCCTTGATACTGTGAGAGTCAAGAGTTTCATGACGACATGGTAGGACGCCACCATCTGGGAGACCATGCGAGGAAAGATAAAGACCCACAAGAAGGCAAGGGCGCAACAAGATCTCTCGACTCTTGCTTCTCGTGGATATATTTTCGTAGCGGTGTTCTTCCGCAACATCCTCTCTATAGCTCAGTTGGTAGAGCGAGGGACTGTAATTGCTCGGTCGTTATCCCTAGGTCACCTGTTCGAATCAGGTTGGAGAGAGTCTTTTTGCCATGCCCCGTCGGCGTGACTTTTTGCTCTCGCCTCTCGTCTATCATAAAAGGACCGTCTTGTGCACCCACATTTTCACAACATAGAGAAAGGGGCTTTGCAGTCTTGTGGAAATGTGAAGATGAGGGGGTTCAATCCAGTCGTATCCATCAATTCATCGACAGTCGATAGTGTGTCTCATTACATTTCAGGCTTCAGGAGTGCAGTATCGCATATCTAAAGTAATTATAAAACCCATATTCTTCAACCTTTCTTCAGTTTTCAGTCTTGACAGCTCCGTGTTGGAACTTGATAGGTCGATTGACTTGATTGAAACCGTCTTCAAGTGTGAACTCGGCCACCTCGATTTTGGAGTCTGTCGACCGCTTAACTTGGTTCTCAGGGTACCCGTGGTATTGTACCTGGACGTTATCGTACGTGACTTCAAGACTCATGTAGCCTCGGTCTAATGACAAAAGTATCAGTGATCAGCAGGCAACGTGGGACACTTGTGTCAGAACAACTCACAGAAGCCCTCGGAATAAAGCAAGGAGCCAGCAGCGTTGGTCATGTTTTGAGCAGAAGCGGTAGCGTTGTCGGCATTGAGCCACTTGGCTCCCCAGCCGTTGGAACTAACAGCACTGCCTCCAAATTCGACCAATTGTCCTCGTTGATAACCCTTGTTGGGGTCCAGACTGTTCAAGGTTGTCGAGGGGTCTTTGCTTCCTTGCAGCACGCTCGCCTTGTTGTTCTCCAAAGTCCAGAAGGCGTGGGTGTCACCAGTGACAATGAATGTGTTATTCCATTGGTTCTCGTAGGCACGGTCCATGATTCGAGATCTTTGGGCTTGGTATCCGTCCCAAGAATCATAATTGATTGAGAATGTCTTGGGACCAGGGTTGAAAGATGACCATTTGTTGTCAATCCTGCTCAGTCATAAAGATTAGTAAGGGTACGGTTCATGCATATCCAGCTCATGAGCTCAGGAGGATGCAATATCACTCACGTTCCAAAGATAACCTGGTTCAGAAGCATCCGCCACTTTGTCTTGCGTTCAAGACTGGACTCGATGGTGTCAACCATCCATTGCTCTTGGATAGGACCAGTGATTGATCGCGAAGAGTTCAGTTCAACAGCCAACTCGGAAATGTAATCGGTGTTGACGTAGATATCGGTAATGTCACGGTCGCTTTAAGATGTGCGAGAAAGGCAGATTCAAATCAGCCCTGTGTCTCGATCGGACAACAGTAACACACCGTATACTGACTATTTTCGAGTATCGAGAGCAACAACATCCAAAAGGTCTCCAAACCTAAAGTCTCTCCAGATCCTTCCAGCGTCACTGACATTGACTTGTCGAATACTGCAGGTAGCAGGACCTAGTTTAGGTCTTGCAAAACTCAAAGGTGCAAGAGGTATGCAACTCACGGGATCCATTCATGATAGGCTCGCTTGGCACTAGCCGCTCGCTCATCGAAACAGATGCCAGTCTGACCTCCAAAAGAGCATCCGGTAGGGTAGGAGCTGTTGGAATCAGCTGATCCTGCTTTCCAGTCATTGTCGGCTGTTTCGTGGTCATCCCAGACCGCGATCCAAGGAAGGTATTGATGACTTGCTTGAAGGTCAGGGTCAGTACGGTATTGCTGGTAACGAAGTCGGTAGTCTTGCAAAGTAGCCAGCTCCTTTCCGTCCCAGTTGGGGCGACCAATTTTGTCACCTCCGGAGCCTCCTTCGTAACTGTGAATGTTTGTTGTAGTCAGTGGAAAAGATTCGTCAGATGCTTTCGTCGCGAAATTCCTCGCTCACATGTAATCCCCAAGGTGGACGGCGTAATCTACGTCACCCTCTTCAATGGAGCCTCGGTAGGAGTTGAAGAAGCCATTTGGCCAGTTTGAGCACGAGAAGATGGCAAACTTTTGCTTGGGGACATTGGTGGCTCTCTTGCCAGGAGCAGTTCTGGTCTTTCCGATGGGGGACTTTTGGTCGGGCTTGGCACAGTTTGCGAATTGATAAGAATACTTGGTGGAAGGCTGAAGGCCATCAGCTTCGACCTTGACCGTAAAGTCAATGTCATAGGACGTGTATGCATATCCTGACGAGACTGCTTCACCCTGTTCCAACCCAACGTATGGTTCACGTGAGCTTTCGAATACAGAAATAAGAGAGACAACGATCGTATAATCTACTTACGCTGGCATCTTCATTCTCATAGACGGCATAGGTGAGACAGGCCGGGGTGTCCACTTGGGCTTCCTGAACAGGGAGAGCTCGAGTCCAAAGAATGATGGAGTAATCGTAAGGATCTCCACTGGCGACAGCGTGGGCTATGTGATTACGGTCAGTCAGGGTTTGAAACATGGGCTCACGAAACGGCACGTACTAAAGTTTAGGTCGCCATTGTAAATGTATTGAGCATCGCTCCAGTCGACAGCCCCGAGACCATACCCGCTCAACTCGTACGAATTAGGCTCCCCGTCAGGTGCCTTTTCAGTAAACGCTCGTTTCCCGAGGATCTCATATGAGGCTTCGTGACGTTTCGCAATCGTATGCGTATCGGCAGCCAGATAGTCGAGGTTCAGATAGGGAGACCTGTAGTTCAAGTTGCGTTCATCCAAATGGTTTCCCGCAACCGCTAGGGGCAGGATGGGCAAGAGGATCAAAAGGGATTCAGCAATCATGGCGTCCCGATGGCTGATGTTGATACTCTTGCTCTCCGACTCTTTGCAAGTTCATTCATCACGGGGCTTACCTCGAACTTGAAATAATAAGTATGACTTGCTCAACGACACCGACACAGTGATGCAGGGGACAAACGTTTGCAAAGAGCACTCTGTGATAGGCCAGGCGTCGAGTCCAAACCAACTAGTGAGTGGTATGCTAGTATAGGCAAGAACGTGTATCAACCAATTTATGTGCTTGGACAAACGTCATGACCCGGGGCCCCGGATGGTGCGTCGTTTTAGCCGCGGGCACTAATTCAAGCATTCTCCTCATGCATGGCCAAATACGCCATAAGCATGCCACCACTCGAGTGGCAAAGCTGCTATTGCAGAGGACTGGGGCACATGGCACACTGTCCTGGTCACACTTGCAAGCATAGACAGATCGACTTGTAAACGTTTCTCATGCTTGCCAGCAACATGACAAGGATGAATGACACATCATGACCTTTTGTCTCGAGAGCTTGAGACCTCGCCGACCTATGATATGAGATCCATTTGATCGAGGACGGACGGGAGAATAGAATGCTTGACACGCAAACTACCTCTTCCAGTACAGGATATGGTACAACTAAATTTGTCACAGCATAGAGCAACGACGTCGCAAGGTTCGTAATGGATAGTCATGTAAAAAAACGCTACAGGTCGTCGTCATCAATCGTAAAAAGTGGTCATACAATTTGCACGTGCCCCGAAATGGCATCTCGAATGGTTATCACGCTCCCAACAAGTCTCGGAGTTTGCGCTCTTCTGCCAGTCTTGATCTCCGGGCTGTTAGTTCTTGCTGCTTGGCAGCCATAGCCAGATTAGCATTACTAGTCTTTGCCTTGATGGGCGAGCTGCGAACACCACTCTTCTTCAACATTCGATGCTTGGGGCTAGGATTGGCAATGTGCGGCGGCAGACTTGGGCGTGAATGATTTGGGTCGACATCGACTTCAGACCGACTCTTGTCGGGCACAAGACGAGATTTGGATGGTGAGTGGCGCACGGCTGGGCGGGAGCTGCTCTTCATTTGAGGCATGCGGGCAAGTCCAGGTCGTGGTGTGATTGTACCGGCTGGTGAGACTTCGATGGTGTACTGTGGCATGTTCCTTTCACCACTAGGTGCCATCGATTGGCTCAAGTTCAATGGAGCAGGTACCATTCGACCCCGCTCAGCTCGCAATATAGTGGCTTTGGAGACGTCCAGACTGTCGGTGGAACGCAGACTGGTCGAAGAATGTTTGAGCATTTCCAGTCTATCCCTTTGCTGAGCGTCAACCTCGGATGGCTGATTCACCCGTCTCTTGGCCAAACTGGATGCAGTCGGCCGGAGGAGGTTTGAGCTACCCGGTTGAGAACCGCGTAGCATGGAGGCGTTGATTGAGCCAGGTGGGGGCGGAGGAGGACGGCTGCTTTTGGTATAACTGAGGTTCTCTGACCCGGAATGCTTGTTGTAACCAATTGACCTGATCGTGCTGGCTCGACTACCGGTGGAAGAGACGGCAAAGTCAGCTCCGACCCCAACATTGCTCGATTGTCGACCACTCGAAGTCACATGTCGCTCTACAGCCGTGCTCGAGGTTGGTGTACCACCTGTTTTCTTCTCTGGGCTCAACAAGGTCTCTGGACCTCCAGAGAGTCGTTTTTTGACTGAAGAGAGCGTGCTCATGGTGCCCGAGGCAATAGCTGAAAAGAGACCTAAACCACTGGATACCCTGGGGCGCGATGCTGTACACATAAGACACATCGAAGGACCTTTAGTATACTTTGAAGCTTTAGGGGTCGTCGACACAATCTTGCTCACCCTGACCGTTTCTCTCCACTGCCGCCGCCCGGCTATCAATCCGCATTCTCTTGATCCTGGAGCTGTCTTCCACGTCTTCCACATTTTCCAAACCTCTGCGCCCGACGCTGCTGCTGTTGTATTGGGACTTTCCAAATTGCGTGAGGCCAGCGGATGACTTTACATGACGAAGCGGTTGGCCATTAGGGGCACTCGGTGTCAAAGTTGCTGAAGCCTTGTGTTTGATGGATCCTCCCATCGGCACTGAACTTTGCCCGCTCGCACTCCGAAGATTAGAGGAACTAGCGTGACGGCCTCCGTAATGCGAATTTAAAGTTGACATTCTGTCAAAGACCGACGATCAGTTCATGTCCGTGTGGAACATCTATTCCCCAAAAAGACCTGCACTTACTTTGCAAATTCCCTTTCGTGAGCTCTGTCGAACCTTCCACCACTAGCGACTCTCGGCTTATCGTTGCCTCTTCCGCGACCTAATCCCACTCCGTTCCCGGGCCCTGAATTCTTGAAGCTGTGACGCATGGTGACATGCTCTGATCCAATCGGCAACACCCCATTTTCCATCAACCTCTTGTTCATCTCTGCCAAGACTGCCTGGCCAGCTTTACTGAATTGATCATTGGTGACTCCGTGCATCGGCGATCCAAAGACAAACTCTGGGAGATGAGGCGCTTGATCTTTTGCTGCAGGCTTGGGAGTAGCCAAATTTGGGTTTTGATCCGAGGCGGGAAAGGATCCAGGCAGCTCTAGCTGGGGTGAAGACGCCCTGTCTTGGAGCATCGAACTGTGTTGGGGTAGAGGCGGGACAGGGGGCAACTCGGGATACATTCCGCCTTGTGTCAAATGTCCCGGTTGTGCCTCGTCTTCATCCACTTGACTTTGTTCAATGGTTGTTTCTAATCCAAAGTCCACCCCGCTAAGTTCTTCTACTCGCATACTAGGTCTGAGAGGGGGCAACTTGCTAAATTCGGGCGGGCTGGGGGACCGTTCGGCGGCAGAGCCTACTCGTTCCTCGTCTTGAGCGAAAGGAGGCATACTGGAAGACATTGGAGTGGACACTTCACTACTGCTGGGAGCTCCGTCGTATAAAGACACTCTGGCGGACACTGGTCTGTTTCGATTTTCGACCAAACGGATAGTACTAGCTCTTCGCAATCCTGAGCTCTCTCTATGGCGCAGAGGGACTCCAACGGCGGCCTGTTCTGCCACGATGCTGTCAAGTTCTTCGATCTCGTCACGCAGAATACTTTTGGTCCCTGAATGCTGAGTCAAAGGAAGATGATGAGGTTCGTGCAAGTTTGGCTTGTCGTCAAGGGGTGTTCGGAAGCCAAGGGTGCTTTGAGGCCGACGAATGGCAGCGTGTTCTCTCGAACCATCAAGCAGTCCTGATGAGAAGATGGATCGTCTTGCCGTTCCATTGTGGACACCATTGACAGTGTTACTCCGATGGTGAACACGATGAGGCTGGGCGCATGTTGTGTCAAACTGAGCGCTACTCTTGCGAAAGTGCAAAGGCAAGGAGAGGCTTGCGGTCATTTGTTTGATGGATTCGTACGACCGGCGAGTCAACGATGCCCTCTTTTGTATCTGTCTGGGTTTTGCCCGAGTTGCGAATGAGGCTGAGCTGCTCGGCCGGATATCTAACTCTTCATCGGACGTGCTATGTCCACTTCCAAACTCTCTGAGGATTTCCTCTTCTCCTAGCTCCGCCTTGTTGGATCCGCCAGAGCTTGTCAGTGCCCGTCCATTGTCTGCTGATTTCCAGCTCTTGACGCTCCGGACTCTCTTGACCGCACGTTGATGATTATTTTCGTCGGCTTGAACATAGGCTCCCGGTATCCTTTGGTCCTCATCCAGACTGCCTTGATCTTCTTTCGAGGCTTCAAAGGAAGCTCTGCGATCACTGAGGATTTCCCAGGCAGAGTCGTCTTGCTTTACCTCTGATCCCGGTTTGTTTGACCGTCGCCCCTCGGATGCACTCCACCGGGCCGATTGAAATGGGTTCCAAGGTGATACCGAACGACTTCTCTTGCGGCTTTCCCCAGCTTCGTTTACGGATGAATCGAATTGCTCCTGCTCCAAGCTTTGTCCATGTCGCATCAGCCTGACCACCAGCTCGACATTCTGAGGAGTGCAAAGGCGTATGACTTGTCGGTCAGCATGGTACAGTTTTCTTTAGCGAGCAGGCCATACACACCTTGCCACCAGCTCTCAAATTATATCTTCGACAGAGGGCCTGCAATTGAGACCTCTTGAGTGCATTGAGGGCTGCCTCGCTGTAGGTGCGAGACAAGCAATCATTGATGACAGATCAGCTTTCATTGTCCCCAAACGCTGAATCTGGGCGGTCTTTGTCCCCCAACTTTACACTCACTTGTACAGTATCTCGTGTCTGCTCATGCTATTGAACTAGGGGACCATGAATAGGGATTGTTTCTCGTCAAACACAAGTCTGCTGGGTCAGATCATCTGATGATGGAAATGATGGCAAAGGATGTGTAGAAACTAGAAACAACTTGAACCAAAACAATAACAATCAAATCATGTTTAGCGCGGGACATACACAGGACCTGTATGCACTACGTAACACTAATGTATGCAACAAACAGTCTACACAAAAGACCAACACTGACGGTCATGATTTCCATGTCGAGTTACATGTTATATTACACATGCCGTTGTCTTCTATACAAGAGGTGCTCGTGTTCATGGATTCATTGTCTACCTTTTTCCACCTTTTCTGCCTGTCTTGGTCTTTTTAGCTTCTGTCACTTGCGTCGTGGTGGCCTTTCTCTTGCTTGCACCTCCACTCGCAGCCGTGGCCGCCTTGCCTCTTTTGGGTATTGCCTGATTCTTACCAGCAGCCGACGTCGCTGATGTCCGTTTTCGCGAAGCCGGGGTATCCTGCCGAGTCTGATCATCTTCGTCTTCATCATCATCATCTTCATCCTCGTCATCGTCATCATCTTCCCCTCCATCCAATTCGGCATCGTCGCCTTCCAGGAACATTTGATCTCGATTGACAAACGCATTGAAGGCTCCTCCAAAGGGATTACTGTTACCGTTTCCATCAATGCCAGACGAGTCGAGAGTATTGTTTCCAGCGAGAAAGCTGCTGCCACCAGAGTCAAGATCGAGCTGTGGTGTCGCCCGGTTGGACGTTTGATTTGAATGTGGTGCTGTCGCTGAGGGACGATCATGGTGAGAAGACCGATGAGGGTTCTCGTTGATGTACTGGAATAGAGACGTCATGTTCAAGTAAACGCTACGCGAAACACGCGTCCAGTGGCAACGACTCACGTTTCGGTATTTCGCCAGATAGACTCTTCCTGCTTCCTGATAATTATCGAACCCAAGTGCGGTCATGGCATATAGTATATCTTCCCCGTTGATTGTCTTTCTCTTGTCCGTCAAGACTTTATCTGCAGCTTCTGAAGACTAGAGGTGTTTACAGAATAAGCTCCTGAACGTACTTGACAACTTTGTTTGATTAGAGCGACATACCAGAAAACTGATAAACTCTGAAACGCATTCTTGTGCGCACTCTTTGGCTTCTTTTGCAATCTTTGCGTTGGTGGGTAGAGCGTTCTTCATAATTCTTCCCACATTGGCAATCTACATCGAGAACACCATGGCATCATAATGAGCAAAGCCGCCAGATCACTCTAAGCCATTAACAGTTTGACCGAGACCCACCGGCAGATACCGATCCTGTTCTTTAAACTCATCGAGTTGAGCATCTGTAAAGATATTCGGTTCCGTGGAGACTTGCACTGCAGCTCCGGTCCCGCCTACGGGCGCAAGTACGGCAGCCGTGGACGTTCCAGCTGCACCACTGCCAAGTCCTAATTGACTACTGGTTTCGCCTGAAGATGTGTCATTCTTGACAGACTGCTTGTGAGCCGAGGTGGATGGACCGGGGCCAGCTTGTGCCGACATGGTATCAACACCCAGTGCAATACGGACTTTTGCCGAATGTAGAGTCTATCCTGGCTTGTTTCGACGCGAGTGTCGACACGATTCAAAGCTACACCGTTCTGGTACCTGATGCCATCTGGGAGTGAATCCTATCGAGACCGAAAGTTTTAGTCTTGATGATACTGAACGATACGTGACGGTTTGAACATGAGTTGTCCTCACTGGAAAGATAATCGGAAGCAGCTGGATTCACTTGAATGAATCACGGATCCGGCGGAAGCAGATAACGCCACCTTAAACTCACTTGCCTCGCTTTAGAAGACCTTGCTTTGATTTAGCCCAGCTTTAGAGGTAGAACGCGCCATACCTCGGCATTTGTTGGCAAAGACATCTGCATATCAGATGCCGAGGCCGACGGAGATGAGAGGTTCGAGTCACCAGTCTGGGCATCGCAAGGAACTCTAGCAGCATGCAGTAAGATAAGAGAGAACATCAGAACATGAGTGCATGAGATACGCAGCAGCAGAATGGGTAGTGTGGCTTTGCAGAGTCGACTTTTGCCGCGAACAAGACATGTGATGCTCGTCTCTACCTTGTTCGCTATTTCCTGATTTTCAGAGTGACTAGTTTCCCACACGTTCTCTGAAAGATGACGGGCAGGCCCTTGTTTATGTCTATGAGCAAGGCTGAGTAATTTGTACTTATACGACGTATACGCACGGGTGAAATGGATGTCGGATGCATATGTCGCAATTATTACATGTACTCGAGTCGTTGAACACACACTTGCGCAGCCAAACCATCTCGACCACCTGCTTCATTCTTGGTCCGTCGTGCTTGGCTCGTTGACAAACGGTCCAAGGTCATTCATCTTACGGAGTCACGTACACACACACACACGGACAAGAACATCTCAAGAGAATGGGCAAAGAAGACACACCTCCACCGCCTCCACCTCGAGGCCCTCCCAAATTTGTACCCAAGCCAGCGCCCGGAGATGAACCCAAGCCTGGATGGAAAGGTAAAGGCAAAACATGGGGAAAGTATGCACTAGAAAAAGCTTTTGTCCTGAGTGACGCCGTCGGTGGACGATTGAACACCATCGCCGTCAAGGTACGTCAATCATTCGAGGGTGGACCGTGTGTCAGTATGCTCACATTAGTATCGAGCAGACCGGAAATGAACGGTTCTGGCCAGTGACTGGCGACTTTGCTGAAGAAATGGACAAGTGTGCCAGGATCCTGCGCAGTTTCACGGGTAAGTCTCTATAAATCGAAGCATGTTTTCGCATGATCTAAACAATCGAATCCATTCGCAGAGGTCGGTGTTGCGACCGAGGTGAAGCCAGAAAACGATGATGAAGGCAGTAAGCAAAAAACCGCCTAGCTCAGGTTGTCGTCTCTGCTCATTTAGAACATGCTCTTTGCCAACAGAAAACTCAAAGCCCGTCAAGGTACTCCGCAAGGTTCCCAAGGAAGTCATTCAAAATGCTCTCGGTCTGGTCATTTTCAATTGTTTCGTGAGCTTTGTGGGGTTTCCGTCGTTCAAGCGCGCTCGGATCGCTAATTTATCGTCGTTCCCTATACAGAGGACAGGTATTGCTCCGTTTGGAGGTGCAGGGGGTGCCGGAGTGATTGTAGCAAGGTTGCCCGATGGTTGTAGGTATCACGCCCTGTCTTTACCATCCCGCTCTGGCGGCCCAGGCTCACCTCGTCTGTCGATCGTTACCCCTAGCATGGTCTCCTCCCAGTTGCACCAGCCCAAACAATTATGGTGCTGGGCTACTCCTTGGGCTCGATATCTACGATGCAGTCTGTGAGTCAGCGATCGATCAGCAGAGAAATGCGCATCAATGTAATAGCCGACTGATGACACTCTTGCTGGCTTCAGTGGTCATCAACACGGAAGAAGCATTGCAAACGTTTTTCAGCCACAAGATCACGCTGGCGGGTGACATCTCAGTCGTCGCTGGTCCGGTAAGCCTGTTTGACACCTGTCAATCGGTACCCTCCAGTTTGGACGCTAAAACGTATTCAACAGGTGGGAGCAGGTGCAATTGCCGAGGTTGGACACGGTCAAGGCGCGCCCATCTACAGTTATGTCAAGAGCCGTGGATTGTACGCTGGCGTGAGTGTGATGGGTCAAGTATTCTTGGAAAGACAAGAGGAGAATGCCATCATGTACAATTGGCCTACAGTGACTGGTGGGGATGTGGTAAGTCTATTGTCACCATCCCCGTGGAGCAATCCAACTCGGTCCGCTGACTCTTGCCGTCCCGGGTTTCTAGCTCACCGGAAAAGTGCGAATGCCACGAGAAGCTGCCAACCTGATGCAGGCACTCCACGAAGCGGAAACTGGACAAGCTCAAGCTCAGAACCCTGGAGGTTTGGACGTCGCTTTTGCCGGAGACATTGAGAAGCTTCATCTCGAGAGCGGGGTGAGTTCGTCCTTGCATCTGTTGAACCCATTCTCTGTGGTCTGCTTACTGATCCTGACCTAGGAGGTCTTGAAGCTACCTCCCCCACCTCATTTGATCGATGATCACGCTGGCGAAGACGACCCCTCCACGACAAGGGTGACGCATTCAGATTACTCGACCCACGAGGCTTCAAGGCCGCATTCCGTCTACACTGGTGGTCAAACACCGCCTCTCTCGGACATTGGAGGTTCTCATCATCATGCAGCACCGGGACCACCCCTTCCACCGAGAGCAGGGGCACGGGCAACGCCGCCTAAACTTCCTTCGAGACCTGGAACAGGTGAGAATACGCCCCTCACCAAGGATCACTCAACGCAACACTCGAATGCTCCACCAGATCATCAAGTACCGGCAGACGGACCTCCAGGTTACCCTACTGATCACGACACAAAGTCTCCACCCCCACCTCCACCAGTACCCACCCAGTCTCAACCCTCGGTAGATGAACCAAGCCAGAGCAGCCATGGTCCCGACCACGACGTCTATCCAGAGTTTGACCCCAACATGAGTGAAAAGGAGAGAATAGCCCGACATGAGAAGATGATTGCCGAACAAGAAGAGGAGTATACGAGGTTGCAGCGTGAGGCTGGGATCGGAGCAAGCAAGGCCAAGGAAGAATCGGCCGACGATGCTCCTCCTCCGGGACCACCTCCTCCAGGGTACAATGCGTGATCAACGATTCATTTGTACAACGGAAGATGCTTGGATCGCCAGTCTCGTTTTGTGTAGTAGAAATCTTCTTGTACAGGATAGCAGATACCAGAGATATGACAGAGTCATCAGACTGTTGGACAATGATCTTGTCGCTGATAGATGGCGGTAGTGGATGGATGATGACCCATTTCGGAGATGGCCGTCATGACTCATGACAAGTCCACCGGTAATCAGAATGCAGACAAGTAGGGAATGCCCAAACGCAGAGTCTACCACCTCTAGCAAGCACCTTTATCGCACCAAATACCCCTGATTGATGAGATGCAAAAGGTCACTCCAAGAGCTTTCACCACCAGGAAAATGCCACTCATTCACTTTTTCGACATTGACTCCAAAGCGCCAGGCAAGTCCGGCGGTTCGAGGTTGGCGTTTCACATTGCACTCGAGAGCACGGTGCTGAAATGATTGCACAATCTACAGTCCCTGACAAGTGTTGGTCTCCCAATACGTGAGTGCAAATCTCGGCAAGAGACAAATCCTTTTACCGTCAAACGTCTGTCGAGTGTGTTGATTGCAACTACCCGCACTCGAACATTTCTTGGCTTGCTGGCTCTCATTCCATCTCGCTGACAACCCACCGTTTTACTTGATTCCAGCCTCAAGATCCGTCTGACGCTCAACTACAGGCATATTCCATACACCCAGAGCTATGTATCGCTCCCCGACATCAAGCCTCTCTTATCATCCCTTGGACTTGCACCTCAACCCAACAAGCCTCGAAACGGCTACACTTTACCAGCCATCTTCCTCCCTGGGAGCTTCTCATCCGGACCCAATACCACCGTAGGGTCCGGAGGAAAAGAGGATGGCCGAGTCATGATGGAGTCGCTCGATATCGCACTTCACTTGGAGAACCTCTACCCAGATGCGCCCTCCATGTTCCCGACCATCCCAGGCGTCTCGACCCGTGAAGAGACGTTGCAGCTCGCGAAATCGGTCCAACGCATGATAGTCGCTACATTCAAAGCGGGTTGCATCGGCAAACTGATTACACCCAGGATGCCAGACATTCTTGATGACAAGTCTAGAGCAGCGTACATGAAGAATCATGACCCATTCCCCACTGTGGCGGCCTCCAAAGAAGAAAACGAGGCGGATTGGCAGCTCTATGAAACGACCATGGAGCCTGTCGCCCAGGTCTTGCGGTCGCACGATCAAGGTCCTTTTTGCTTGGGTGACACATTCTCATACGCAGACACCATCATTGTGGGCCAATTGGTGTGGTTTGCAAGGGTCGACCCACAAGGGTTTGAGAAAAGGATTAAACAAATGCATGATGGCGTGTTTGGACGCTTGTATGACAGAG
Organism: Filobasidium uniguttulatum; assembly: GCA_039545395.1. Taxonomy (NCBI): domain Eukaryota; kingdom Fungi; phylum Basidiomycota; class Tremellomycetes; order Filobasidiales; family Filobasidiaceae; genus Filobasidium; species Filobasidium uniguttulatum. The sequence goes on along the minus strand of BCJK01000005.1, from coordinate 387,980 downwards.
TCAAGACAGAAGGCTGGATTGACGGGCAGGGAGAGGATAGACCATGGCCGATTCCCTCTCAGTCGGCTTCTCTTTGATCTCCAAGGGTTTTTTAAAGTGTCACTCTAGTGTGTCGATCGTTTGAACTGTATGATGTATACTGTATGTACCCTTTGCAGGACTGCTATCACCGCCCTATGATATCATGGACTGTGTTTCGGAAAAGGGTTACAATCATCTGCAGGAAACCCATGACTGACCAACACGGCACTGGCATTTGATATGAATCGTCATTATGATCAGATCGAATATTTGCGCACTGTACCAACAACAGTGTTGTGTCTGAATCAAGTCGTCAAATCATTTCATCATGATGCATTCTTGGTGATTTCCAAAATGTTTTCTCCAATCCATACATGGGTCATCTAGCCTCTAAAAATGTGCAAAAACTACTCCTTTTTGGTATTCCTCGGTCTTCTAAAGCTCGTCGTGAGATCCGTAAGACTCATCATCGTCAGCACCTCCGGCAGCACCGTAGACACTGGCAATAATGGGCTGGACTGTTGATTGGAATTCTGACAACTGGTCCTCAAAGTCCTCAGCGCTGGCTTCCTGTCCGTTAGCCTCCAACCATTCCTTCTTCTCGGCAATGGCATTGTTCAAAGCTTCCTTGTCGTCCTCGGACAACTTGGAACCAATCTCAGTGTCCTTGAGGGTGGATTCGAGAGAGAAGATCTGGTTTTGAAGGGAGTTGAGAGCCTCAATCTTCTTCTTGGCAGCGGCATCCTCGTCGGCAAACTCGGCGGCTTCCTGGACCATTCGTTCGACCTCCTCGGGACTGAGTCGGCCCTTTTCGTTGGTGATGACGATAGAGTTGGACTTTCCAGTACCCTTGTCGACAGCGGAGACGGTCAAGATACCGTTGGCGTCAATCTCAAAAGTAACTTCGATTTGGGGCTGACCTCGAGGGGCGGGGGGGATGTTGGTCAAGTCAAACTTGCCCAATTCGTGGTTGTCCTTGGTCATGGACCTCTCACCCTCAAAGACCTGAATGGAAACGGTAGGCTGGTTGTCAACGGCGGTCGAGAAGATTTGAGACTTTTTGGTGGGGACGACAGTGTTCCTAGAGATGAGCTTGGTCATGACACCTCCAGTAGTCTCGATACCCATGGTCAAGGGGCAAACATCAATCAAGAGCATGTCGGTAGAACCTTCTTCGCCGCTCAAGATACCACCTTGAACAGCGGCACCGTAGGCAACAGCCTCGTCAGGGTTGATTCCCCTTGAAGGCTCCTTTCCGTTGAAGTAATCCTTGAGCAATTGTTGAACCTTGGGGATACGGGTAGAACCTCCGACGAGGACAACGTCATCGACCTGGTCCTTCTTGACGCCAGCGTCCTTGAGAACTTGTTCAACGGGCTTCATGGTCCTTCGGAAGAGGTCCATGTTGATCTCCTCAAACTTGGCTCGGGTAAGGGTCTCGGAGAAGTCGTTTCCGTTCTCAAAGGCTTCAATCTCGATACGGGTGGATTGTTGAGAAGACAAGGTCCTCTTGGCCTTTTCAACCTCTCGCTTAAGCTTGCCCATAGCCCTCTTGTTGTTGGAGACATCAGTACCAGTCTTCTTCTTGTATTCCTTGACAAAGTGCTGGATCACACGGTTGTCAAAGTCTTCACCACCCAAGTGAGTGTCACCAGCGGTAGCCAAGACCTCAAAGACGCCGTCTTCGATGGACAACAGAGAGACATCAAAGGTACCACCACCGAGATCGTAGACAATGATTTGAGATTCGCTCTTGCCGCTTCGGTCCAATCCGTAGGCGATAGCTGCGGCAGTAGGCTCGTTGACGATTCGCAAAACAGTCAATCCGGCAATGGTACCGGCATCCTTGGTGGCTTGACGTTGAGCGTCGTTGAAGTCTGATTGACACGTTGGTTAGGGGCTAGTCAGCACAAGAACGACATAGTCTCGTCCAAGATCTACTCACAAGCAGGGACAGTGACAACAGCGTGGGTAACCTTTTCACCAAGGTAAGCCTCGGCGGTCTCCTTCATCTTGATCAAGACCATAGCAGAGACTTCTTCGGGAGTGTACTCCTTGAATTCATCCTTGTGCTTGACCTTCATGACAGGCTTTCCGTTTCGGTTAACAATCTTGAAAGGCCAGTGCTTGATATCCTTTTGAACGTCAGAGTCACCATAGTTTCGTCCCATCAATCGCTTGGCGTCGAAAATGGTGTTTTCCGGGTTTTGAGGTCCTTGGTTCTTGGCGGCATCTCCGATAAGACGTTCCTCCTTGGTGAATCCAACCCAAGAGGGGGTAATTCGGTTTCCTTGGTCGTTGGCGATGATTTCAACCTTGCCTCCACGTTGCACACTATTTTACATTCCAAGCAACAGTAAAAAGTCAGTCATCTATCTGAGAGGGCGACATGTCGTGGTAAGAAAAAGAAAAGAGGACAACGTACGCAACACATGAATACGTTGTACCCAAATCAATACCAATAACAGTTCCGTATTCCTTGGCGTCAGCTTCTGACACCTCTGCGTTTGAAGCCAGAGGCATCATGGTCAACGCGATGACCACGATCATGGCCATGGAGGCCAAGATCTGTCGTAACAGCGATCCTGAAGTTGGGCTCTTCATGGCGAGCAAAAAAGATTGTGCTTTTTTCAAGTGGTGTAGCTCCTAGTGTGGCGAATCGGGGTGGGCTACACTTGCTGAGCTATTCCAACTCAAAGACTTGCCTCTTCTTATAACAGCAGAGTGTCCCGTAGTCTTGGGACAAAGGGCGACTGCTGCCTCGTAGTAAAGGTGCCACGTCGCGCTCGCACGTCGCGTGAGTCTCATTCCTTTGCGCTAATCATTCCCATCTGTCGACGTGGAACCGAAGATTCGAGAAGCCGCACGTAAGAGCCAGACGTTCAAACATGCCAGAAGCAATCATCCCGTTGGTCAATTGAGTCAGACGTTGATCAAGCTGAATGAAGATTCCAATGTACAAGGTGTTTTGCATACAACGTAGAAATTACAAGAAAGGGAGTGCTCAGGTTCCCAAAAAAAGTCGTGTCTTGTTGTCGATTGCCGGAGTGTTCTACTGAGCGCTGTCTATACGCGTACATGAAGCCAAAATTCGACACAGCCAAAAGCGAAGTGGAAAGATGGTACCTATACTGTATGTACCAGATGATGTAAGACGTCGAGACATCACAAGACGTGCACCCGAGTCAATTTGAAATGTGGATGCCATTGACGTAGACGATATTCGGTCGGACTTTGATGTAGAGAGTAGCCGTGATCATTCGTGTTGATGGGGCCTGTTTCAACCATTGCTCTGTTCAATGTTGATTCGATTTCTTCTTCTTGGTGATTCCCGCAAAGTCTTCCCTAGCAACCAACCACAAGGCCGTGACACAAACAACCTCCCTGATATCGGTCTGTGTCAGCCTAATCTCTTCCGTCGCTTGCTGACCTTCTTGCGTGCTCGCATCGTGATTGTCTGGAGTAATGATCGATGACGATGGCTTCACCAACCCTGTCGAGATCGGAAGACGGCCAGGGAAGAACTTGATTTGAGAGACAATCCTGGGGTGGTGCGGCGCAGGGTACAGGGTCGCGACAACAATTCCGCTCTCGCCCTCGGCGACCCCGTGCTTTTGGGTGTTGCCATTGGCTAGACTCTCTGCACTCCCATTGCCCATTGAAGTGGGTGCTTGAGCAGTCGTGCTCGTGGCACTCACAAAAGGAATGGGACCAGGTTGTTTTGGCAGGTAAAGGCGGCAGACCCATGGTGTTTCAGAGTCCTCGGGGTCAGATTCATCGCCAGCACCAGTAACGTCGCAAGGATCTTTGGGTGGCGAGCCGAAACCAGACGACAGTCGCTCTTGAGACGGACCTGATATCGTCGTTTCTTCTTGCAAATGAGATGATGTGATACTTGCAGGGCGAGAGCTTTCGGCCGAGGGAACTTCGAGGGCAAAGCCTTGTGAAGCATTGTTGGGGTTGAACGCAGACTGAATGTTGCCCGTCTTCTGTATGGAGCCATTTGATGTTGCCGGTGCCAATGATTTAGATGCATCAACTCTGCTCATGCGCCCGCCTTTCCCCTTGCCTCTTGACCATTCAAACACTACATCTCCCACAGGCCTCACTGGGGACGTTCGGCCACCAGCAAGTTTGTCCGTCACCGCAAACATGGCAGCCCATGACCCAGCAGCTGCTAGATCGCCACCCTTTTCTGCTGCCCATTGCTTGACGGTCCACGTGTAGCCCATGGTCCGCGTGAAACTGCCTTCACCTAGACTCCCATCTGCCGCGCTAGCAATGGTGGGATAGAGCCCAAAAGTGGGTACAGCATAGACCTGAGTTTGAGGTGCTGCCACAACGGCTGACCCTAGAGATGCTCCATTTCGTGGGTCTCTTGTAGGAGTAGGTGATAAAGGTGACAAGAGTCGATCCGCAGCAGCACTGACGAGAGGTGATTTGATTGGCGAATGGGTTGGTAATCCCGAGACTACGTTGCCGGGCGAGTCCCCTGCTCGAATGGATCCATCTTTCTTCTTGAACAACTTTTCGAAAAATTGCTTCGTCTTGCCTCCCGAGGCCGGTGCTTGCTTGTCTTGGTTCAAGGGTGATGAAATACTATCTCCCCGGCTGCGTTGACTGTCAAGACTGGTTCTCTTGGTAGAGGACGGCACTAGGGGCGAGCCCAACGTCGTGCTGAGACCTTGGGCCAGAGCGGATGTTGAAGCGGTCACGGCAAGAGGGGTATGCTCCACCTCACAACTCGAGCCTGCGTCACTGCGAGTGGCATAAGGGGTCAACCGATTCATTGGGCTATTGAGAGCACATGGATGCCAAATCTCTGCAGGTTCCAGGAGACCCAAACCAGGAATGTCGACGGTCCGTTTGAGAAACTGCAATTACCAAGAAAAAATGAGCAAAAATGAGCCTTTGAATCATGGTGTAGTGTGCGGCTGTTGAATGCTTACCTTTGCAATCTTTTCATCGGTCACGGCATCGGCCACACTGGTTGTCATGACGACATTGTGAACACTCAAATTGTACATGGGCTCGATTCTCCTCTTGTTGACTTTGCTGCCCGATGCATCACTGATTCCCGAAACAACACTGGCGCCGCTGACGCCTGAAGCGACGGAGCTGCTTGATTGTTGCGAAACGACAGATGGCGTCCGGGACACCCGGCGATCACGTTTGCGTCGACGTTCAGGTTCATCCGCTGTGACAATGTCTTGACGGTTTTCTGAAGCTAATCCCGAAATGTGCTCCTTGGGAAACTCGCGATGCACGTCGGTGTCCAATGGGCTGGGTGATGCGGACCGTGTTTCGTTTTCCAATGTACTTCTTCTCCGAGGGGCCACAGCGCTGGCGGTCGTGTTGACCTTGGGGTCAGCAATGGTGACACTTGGCTTGCGTTCCGCTTGATGTGAGTCTCCAGAAGCTGATCTACTCGGACTACCATCGGTATTGCGTCTCTTGTAGGCTGGATCTGATGGGTTCAACGGATTGATGAGGATGGAAGCTCGTGGCGAATCTAGAGTAGTAGGGGCGACACTCTCCAAAGGACTTGATGTGGAGACAGACAAAGAGGAAGAGCTCTGATCGTATACAAGATGAGTATAGGGGCTAATTGTTCGAGGAATATCTTGGACTCACTCCTTTTCGCTTCTTTTCTCTGCCATTTCCCATCACAAGTTGGATTTGTAGATTCATCTGCTTCTTTGGAGCTGTCGTAGGCGGCGGTCTGACAATAACAAATGTGGCACTTGCTTTGCGAGACTTTTTCTTGCTCCTTGTATTGTAGGTGTCGTCAACATTGGCGTTTGACGAGTGTTCCGTAGTGCCATCAGATGGTATCTGCTGTGTCTGAGAGAATGAAGACGATCCAGCTGGAGCAGACAGTGGTATACCCGATGGTTGTGGTGAGAAAGTGTCTGCAGTGTCTGCATGTGCGAGGCTGATCGGCGAGTCATTCTTCGTGTTCATGGATCTAAAAGGGGTAGGGGTAGTGGGAGATAAAGCTGACTCGGGCCGAGCAGTAATGACGGACCCTGCACGACTCGTTGATGAGACTTGTTGTCCATCGTCGCCATCAACTGACCGATCTTCCGATTGGTCAATCTTTTGCTCCTCTAGTTCGGATGTGAGATTGGCGATTTGTGCTTGAATCGTCTGTTGTAGACGTCCAAGAAAGGTGCTTGGAGTCGCCATAACGAATGGATACGTGATGTGAAAGGGGGTGGGTGGTGGTCTTGTCTTGTCAATCTCCCAATCATCCGACAAGTCGCCTTTTGTCCTTTTTTCTTCTTGTTCACAGTGTACAAGTTTGCATTGAAAAGATTTTGTCGAGTCTTGGGTGAGATGCTCGAAAGACTTTGACTGATGGTATGATGTTTTGGGTGGAGGCAGACAGGGCAATGGCTTGGCGGAACAACTATGCCGTCGTCGTCGCAGTAACAGCACCGGCTAAGGTAGAGTCAATTGCCCGGAAGCTGGTGGACGAAGGGATGATTCAGGGTCAAGAAGTGAGCTGATAGTTGTTGATACAAGGGTCAAACGATACATGCATAAACAGGAGCAAAAAGGTGTAAGCATCGTTGATCGATATCCTATTGCTGCATACACTTCTCGTAAAGGTCGGCTCACTTGTGTCACTAGCTACCAAAAGATCTCGAATCCACAAAAAGATGCGACGATGTGAATCGCTTCGGGCGCGTGGCTTACACGCTGCGATAAGATTATGACTGTTCTGGCACCCCTGGCCGATCTTTTAGTGTGTCTTGCGTTTCTGCGAATGATGCGAGCGTACGAGCTATTTCAAAGTAACGATAGTCGATAGTCGAGACGACTACTTGCAATGACAATGCTCGCCGTCTGGAGAAACTCATGTCAATGCTTGGTGCCCATCGTTATATAACATACAACACACCCAGTGGCCAGGTCGGTCAAGAAGAATGTTTTCGTCAGTCATTCCATTCGGAAGATCGTTCGATCTGCCCTGTCGGCCCCCGGGGCGGCGGCGCGCTGCATGACGAGTCGTTCAAGTGATTTGTCAGTCGGTCATCTCTTATTAGCTCGCCGTAGTACTACGCCGAGGCGCTTTGTGAGCGCCCACAACGACCTACACAACATCAACGACGACGAGCCAAGTCTCTCCGGCTATCGTACAAACGATTGCAAAGCCTGTTGCTGCGAATGCGGTCCGTAGGTTCTTTTTTCTGAGATGTTTGACTGGGAATACGAATCAGGCGGTTCTGAAATCCAGAGCTCTTGGTCATGGGTATGATGAGCGAGCAAGAATACGGGCGAAACATGCACGGTCGCCATTTGCTTACGGCCAAGTTACACGCTTGCCAAATCATTCCAATCATCCGTGGCAAGATTCCACGTAAAGAGGTATCAGACATGGGGTCATCCCTCGAGGTTTGTATGTGATACAGTAGTGACTCGGAACCGGGCTTTCAATCGGCGACGGTCAAAATGAATACGCTGACTTGAACGCGTCTGGGGCTCCTGAGCAATCCCGCAAACAGGCACTTGGAAGACGCTGCTGTTCTTTGCTATTTTGCTGCTGTATCTCTTTCACAATGTCACATGTCAGATCATCTGAGCAGTTTTTGGCCAAATGACCAGACGACCAGATTCGTATGTGGATGACAGACGCTTGCCAGTCTTGACGTGACTCGCTTCATCACGCTCCCTCCCTCTCCTGTGCTCTCTCTCTCTCTCTCTCTCTCTCTCTCTCTCTCTCTCTCTCTCTCTCTCTCTCTCCTTCTCTCTCTTGCTGCCTCACAGATGACTTGTATAAAGCCTCGGGCGCCACCACCTCGCTCTGCATCAGATTCAACTATTTCGCTGCATGCATGCCTCGGGCTTCACGCAGCCCGAGGTGGCCGGGTGCCCGAGCGAGTGTTAGCGTATTAGCAGCGCAGTAATTCACCGTTCTCGTCCCCGGCCCGTCCATTCGTCTATGCTCCTTGTTTCCGGATCACCCGTAACCCTCGACCCTCACATCCATCATACTTTCCGGGACCCGTGCCATCAGGTCTGGCTTCAGCTTGAAGCTTGTTTTCTTCAGAGGCGCTGCTGCACCCCTCTTGAATGCACTCGCGGCGTCTCGGTGATCGGTGGAGAGTGCGGTCATTCCGGCAAATCAAAACCGGAAACGATTTTGGGAAAATTTCCAAGATGGGGCTATGATTACACTCGCAATCCGACTGTTCCTTGAAATCTCCAAGAATCTATGCTTCCTTAGTTTACTCGGCCTCGCCGGCTAGCCCGTTCCTCAACTATTCACTGTGATTCTCCCTCGTGGTCAACATCTGAATGGCTTTTTGATTGTATACAACGCAAGAACAAGATTCAAGCCAGACATTGAGCCTAGTCATCATCATCCTCGTCATCAATGAGGCTCGTCTTGACGGTTCCACGTCCCAACCTCGGAGCTTTGCTCAAGGACCGTTCATAATCTCCTTTGCGTGGTTTATCGGGACTTGAAGAAGCAGCATCAGCCGCCGCGGCCGCCGCCGCCCTCGATCGTTTCCCAACCTTGTTGCTACCTTGTCTTGTCGCTTTGCTCACATAGGTCTCACTCCCAAAATACTCAAAAGCGTTTTGATCACCTGCCGACTTGTTCTTTTGGTATTCTTCCCGAACTTTGGCTTGAATGTGTTGCTCCGTCGCTGAGGGTTTGGCCATCTCTTGGACGCGTTCACGTCGAATACCAGGAAAGTCTACCACAAGGTCAATCCAAAAAAATAAGTTGATAAACATTGTCAGATACTCGGGCCCACGTTAAATCCGAATAGCACATGTGATCTCACCGAGAAACTCGAGCAAATGAGCGTCATCTCTTGATTGGTCCCACGAGGTCTGAACAGAGGAGGAAAAAGTGCATGTCAATAAGGTATTGGCTCAGCGCCACTCACAAATCACGCATGAAACAAGTCTTGTCCAGCTTACCTCGAGCCCATCAGCCGTCTCCTTGACCTCGAGGGACGTCTCGCTTTGATCCTCGTAATCAATATCCGTAGACCGAAGTCTGATGGCATCGAGGTCCATGTCAGCTGTCTGACGGTCCTCTTCCAACAGGCCATGGATTCTCTTGAACACTGCATCTTCTGCAGCATGTAATCGAGTGACCTGGACGGGTTGGCAAAAAGTCACGTCTTCAGTCTGATATATGGAGAAATGTAAGAGGGAAAATTTGAACTTTACCCGATCTGTGACAGTTCCACCAGGTGTATACTTGAAGATATTTGCAGAGCCCCACAGATCTCCTTTGGTACCTTCGTGTCCCTTGTACGTACGGCTCTCTGCTGTGCCCTCGTAGCTGGTTTGAAAAAAGGTGTTGCTCAGTGTTGGGCAAATGCCACGACCAGATCTCCCAAACAGACCTACATCGTCCTGGCTGCGGACCGTTTGTTCACTTTGAGAGGAGAGCAGCAACGAGAGGTTTGAGTTGTACGTCAGGGAGATGAGCCGTCCTGTTCAACAGTGAATCGCTGAGCAACAACTTACGTTGGCGCTCATAAATATTCTCCTCGATCGTCCCTGTTGCAACCAATCTATACACATCACTGATAAACACAGAGATGATACAGTGGAGTCAGCTCACAAAGCCGACAAGACTCTCACACCGATGCTTACACGTCTCGTTTCTGACCCATTCGAAAGGCTCGATCCATTGCTTGCAAGTCGTTGGCGGGATCTGTTTGAATGCATGGGCGACTAATCAGCATCTCTTCTTACCTCGAGACAGGCCATGTGCTCACTCCATGACGGATCGAATATGACGACCTTGTTGGCCTATTCAAATCGTCACTGTCAGCCGGTTTTACCACAAGGTAAGCGACGATCAACTCACTGCTGTCAGGTTCAGACCAACTCCACCGGCAAGAGTACCTTGGAGTATAAAGTCCCACAGAGTCAATCTCAAACTTCACCGCATCGACGGCATGCCAAAATGAAAGTGCTCACTGATGAGAAAGACAAACTTTTCTCCCTTTTGAAAAGAGTCTACATTCGTCTGCCTCGTCTCCGAGTTCATCGCGCCTGTGAGCTTGGCAAAGGTGTATCCTAGGAGGAGAGCAAGGTTCCAAAGCATGGTAAGATCGATGAATGCCTCTGATGTCCCCGTTTGAGACCCACCAATAGCCTCGAGCCAGAAATCCAACATGTTCAAGAGGCGAACCGACTGGCTAAAGATTAACACTATCGCAAGAAATCCCTTTATTAGCCAACCTCTCGCAATGAGACTCGGTTGATACAGCCCTCACCTCTGTTCTGGGCGCCAGCATCTTCTTTCCACGCTCGGAGCAAGGCCTCGAGAACCTTTTTGAGAGCGACACAGTCTCAAAGTCAGAGACCAGTATACGAAAAAAAAAGACTGGTTAACCAGCTCCCTCACCAGCCATTTCCCACTGAGATTCTTATCGCTATGATAACAGATGAAATGGTTTTAGATACGCAGCAGCAGCGACTTGACACCCCGGCTGTGGCTCACGTCGATGCCTCAAAGTAGGTGAGGTTCCGGTAGTGGGCGTCCATATCCCCTAGAGACAAGGGATCATTTTCATCTATGCTTTCGGGAAACTATGGTCGCCACAAAGAAAAAGTTGAGACCATGCTCTCAAACAGCACCAATGTAGCGGGTGCAGTACTTACGCATTCCCGCTTGAGTGATTCATTGACCTCTTTCTGTCAACCCGGTCGATAGAAAGACAAAGTGAGGCGACAAGCTGGTTCGAGGTGCAGACAGCTCACTCACCTGTTCTATCGGATCATCTGCGTCTATTCGTTTGGTGAAGCAGCACATGCAAAGCATCGTTAATCTTGGAATCAGTGAACATCAACCACTTGATCTCAACTTCACTCACGAGGATACATCAAGCCTACATGCTGAGAACGCGTTTTCATCGATGTCAGCAGGACATAGACAGATCAACTTGCAAGAGACAACTGACGCTGGCAACTTTGCGGAACGCGGTGATACTAGACACAGGAAAGACACAATCGGCTCAACAATCGACATTCGGGAGGGGCGAAAGAGTTTACTGTACGCACTATCGCAGTACAGCGCCCTTGATCTCGGGGTCTTTATTGTCCAGTTGAAGACAACATTCACCCTTGCTAGAAATGTGAAACGTTTCAGTCCAAAGGGGTAATTCGAGTGCTTATCATGGTCTGATGGCTGACCTTTTGCCTGCATGTTGAGGACAAGGGTCGTTTTGCTCGAGAAAGTATTTGACGTCTGCATCGTAGAGGGAAACATGGTCAAATCAAGTCAATCTTTCATCGAACACTCGAGAATACACACATTTGGTCCTTGTCAAACGCAAGTACACCAACTCTTGAACCGGCGTGAGGGGACAAAAGATGATCTGGTCATTCTTTTCTGGCAACTGTTCGTAAGGCAAATGTCAGTCGAGGCAACAAAATCGTGAAACATGACCTAGACCAACCTCTTTAGCCACATTGGCCTTTGTCCGACGAAGAAAGACGGTTGACATGATACGATTTCTGACCAACTCAAGAACAGTCTGTCCAACCGTGATGAACCACCGGACACACTCGTCCACCACGCACGTTTTGTTTCGCGGCTCACCTGCTTGTCGACCAACTGTTTCATAGATGCATCATGGTCCAGTCCAGCTCGAAGCGGTTGGCCAATGGTGTCTCCCCACTGCTGAAAGGTTCCAAAGCCCCCTGGCATGATCTGCGGACGCAGTACACGGAATAGCGTATTAGCTGGATCAGGTGCTTGTTCAGACAGACTATGGCTCACAAAGTCGAGTACAGACCAGATCTCGCTGTATCTATTTTGCATCAAAGTCCCTGATAGCCAGACGATGACACATACACACAAGATCAGAACTCGTCTTGCAGGAAATCTGAAAACCATTTGGGTGAACACATACCCGTCAAGGCAAAATGACAATCTGCTCGGACGTTCTTGATGGCGACCGTCTTGCGTGCGGTATCGTTTTTAATGACATGAGCTTCATCAGCAATGATGACGCTTTTGAACACAAAAATGAGAGGGGACGAGCAATGGTCAGGAAGTGTGCGGGAACCGGCCCAGATGATAACTGGGAGTATACGTACCTAAAGCTCATATCCGCGTTGGAGAATATATCAGTGTCTCGGACCAACGTATTGTAAGAAATGACCACTGGGCGAGAATAGGGGGTCAATCTTGCTGACTTGCGAAGAGGGACATCTTTGGGTTGACTCACAGACATCTAGGAATCCCTGCTTGTACTTTTTATAAACCTCATGACGGGCTGCCGGCGTGCTCCCTTCAGCCTTTTCGTGTTCAATATAACTCCACTGAGAGACGTTTTACATCAGAACTTCACGGTATACTCGCTGCTGTCCACTCGACTCACTGTCTCGAGCTCTTGACACCACTGTCCATCATAGCACATTGTCAGGAACTGTCGATTGTGCTGTGCCACGACGGGAATCGACTCACATTGTTGACAAGCGTTGAAGGACACACAATCAATGCAGTGGGTCCGAACATGGTCGGGCTACACGGCAGGTTCTTGCTTTGTCTTTCACGACTCCGCTCTTTACGAGTGCAAGATGGCTGAACGTCTTCAAACGTACCCGTCTTGCACATGATTGCCGAAAGCTGTCCAAACAACCATCGCTGAACTTTTTGCCGCTCCTCGATTGTGCTGTTCAAATTCACCCTACTCACAAACGCTATGACCTGGATAGTCTTGCCGAGACCCATGTCATCCCCCAAGATACCTCCCCTGAGCTTCTGCTGACCCCACACTTGTCTTATCTTGATACCTTGAAACCGATCGTACATGAATTGAACTCCTAGTCGCTGGTATCGTCTCAAGAACCTCGAGATTGCTATGGGAATCTTGTATTCAGGCCGATGACTGTCGAGCGAATAAGGCCGTTTGTTCTGGCGTGCTGCTGGGCACTTGAAGGTTGGTTTCATGCCAAGCCGCTCTGCTTCATCCTGAGAACAAGATGGGAATGGTCGTATCAGATGTTTGCAAAGAGCGACGACCACTAACCGAACGTTCTCACTTGTGCAGCCTGGTCCTGTCGCTTTCGGACTTTTTCTTTACCCTGACTCCTCTCTGCCCAATCTTTCAATCTCATGATGCCACTCTGCGAAGCAGTACTTCCGCACGGGTGACCAGACATTACAGGGTTCGATGACATCTCGCCCTCGTCAGACTCGCCAGGTTCGAGCATTCTGCAGGTGTGTTGCCTAGGTTTTGGGCCCATCGTCCCTTTAATGTCTTGCCAGTTGACTGATGTCCTTGGTTTGATTGTTTCTTGAGACTCGAGAGGTATGGGTGAAGATGTTGGTGAGGATCGATAGGTTGCAGAGCTTGGTGGAATGGCCATATTGTCTTCTTCCGATGAATCCAGCGTCACATCGTTCTCATCCACTGTATCGTTTCCCCTATCAAGTCTACCATCGACTTGAGCTCTACCAACAAGTTCGATGCTACTGTCTGAGCTTTCATCCAGCCTAATGACACGAAAGCGAGGGCTCGGGGGCTTGGCAGATGTCTGAGATCTTGAGCTTGATTTGGAAGCCCGCTTGCCCCGCTGCGCACGATGTTGGGTCTCGTCAAGTAACAACCTCTGCTCGTCATCTAGAAATCTGAGCAGAATATTTTCTTGCTCTGGCGGTCGTTCACGGTCTACAGTGGCAGTCGCGTGAGAAAACAATACAATTCGCTATACTCAATGGATTTTGGCCACTCACCTGGCCTCAACGCTGGGCCTCTCTCGCCTCTTCTTTTACGCTTAGGTCTTGCTTGCAGCAACAGTGGGCCAGCTTGAAAGTCGTCTTCTTCTGGGCGATCATCGAGTGGCTCATTGTTTAAATTCTTGCGCAGAGGTCTTGGGGCTAGAGCAGCGTATTCGGGGGCCAATGATTGATGCTTCTGGGCTCTTGCTAGATTCGGACGAGCACAAATTGGCCTCAAAGAATTCACTTGTTCGTCCTTTCCAAAGTCGGAATCGTCCCCGCCTGTCATGTTGAAAATGTCAATGACGCTGAAAGTACCAAATTTCATTGATTTCACTCACTTTCGAGAGCTTTTTCCGACTTGATCCGGGCAGGAGCAGAGGGCACTCGAGCAACTTTGAATCGCTTGACGACTGTGAGACCAGAGACAGCAACTGAATAACACTCGGCCATGTCTCGTCCAAACCGACACTCACGTTTACGTCTTGATTGTGAATGCGAGTGAGGGTCTGTGTTCCCATGCATTTTGCATGATGGTTGTCCTGTCCGACCAAGCAATGCTCATGAAGACCGAATGGGAGAACAATGGGTAAGATGCTTGGACTGGTTTGTTTACTTTGTTGAGGGATCTTCTATTTGAAACCCCCGACTCGTTCGATGACGCGACGCGTTTCAATTAATCGAAAGACGGCAAGTTCTGCTTTGGGAGGTCATTGAATGAATTGCTTGAAGACTGACAATAGAATCGACCATACGTTTGCTACATCAGTCAGCTAAACTGCAGCGATGGGTATTAAAGGTCAGTAGAAGAGCCCCGCTGGATCGTATTCGAAGACTTTACTGACATGACTTTGGACAGGATTGACCGCCCTTCTTGCTGAAAATGCACCCAAGTCTATGAAGGATCATGACATCAAGACCGTGGGTCCATCGAAAGCGGAGTGTGAATTCGAGTCAGTGTTGAATCTGACCATCGCTTTTTGCGACTGCAGCTCTTTGGAAGAAAAGTCGCCATCGATGCGTCAATGTATGTCAATGGTCAGCTCCACATATCTGTACAACGACACTGATCAGCATCCGCTGTGATCGAAATCATACAGGTCCATCTATCAATTCTTGATCGCAGTACGACAGAAAGATGGTTCCATGTTGATGAATGAGAATGGAGATGTGACAAGGTTTGTCGGCTCATGACTCGCCAATGAAGAACAGGCAACTCAACAGTTGACATTTCGCTTCAGTCATTTGATGGGCTTCTTCTTCCGGACGTTGCGAATGGTAGACTACGGAATCAAGCCAATGTACGTTTTTGACGGAAAACCTCCAGAGTTGAAGGGTGGTGTTGTGAGTACCCTTTCGCACTGTGTTCCTCTGATCTCTTCAGTCTCACTTGTACTGACCCCCATCATTCAGCTTGCCAAACGGTTTGCAGCTCGTAACGCCGCGGCCGATGCCAGTGAGGAGGCAAAGGAAACAGGGACTGTCGAAGAGATCGACAAACTCGCCAGGAGACAAGTCAGGCCGACTAAGCAGCACAATGAGGAATGTAGGCGTCTCTTGGAACTAATGGGAATCCCCATCTTGATTGTCAGTGGCCTTTAAATTACATTGCTCGTTTCATGTCAGGTAGGCTGACCGGCCATACTCACTGTGCACTCAACAGGCTCCAGGTGAAGCGGAAGCTCAGTGCGCCGAGCTCGCACGAGCTGGCAAGGTTTACGCTGCCGGATCAGAAGACATGGATACTCTCACGTTCAACTCTCCTCTCTTACTCCGACACTTGACATTCTCCGAAGCTAAAAAAGCTCCCATTTCGGAAATCAATTTGAAGATTGCCTTGGAAGAGCTTGAAATGACAATGGATCAAGTAAGTCTTCGATCTCACCACGGAGGTTTGTCCTTGAGACCAACGCAAACGACTGACATTGTCTTTACAAGTTTGTGGAACTGTGTATTCTTTTGGGATGTGACTATCTAGAGCCCGTCAAGGGCATTGGCCCCAAGACTGCCCTCAAGCTCATCAAGGAACACGGCAGCCTTGCTTCCATCGAACAATTTGTCCGAGGCAAAATGGCTGAGAAGAAGGCTGAAGCCGAGGTGATCAAGGCTGAAATCAAGGCGGAAGCTGCCAAGGAAGAGGCCGATGAGGAGGAGTCAGAAGAAGAAGAAGCTCCTACCAGCCCAGGAATAGATATTGATCTCGAGAGCGAAGACGGCTACGACACCAAGGCCACGACTAGCAGCACAGCACAGGTGGACCAACCTGAAGACTCACCCGTCAAGATCAAGAAAGCCAGCGCGGGGAAAAAGAAGGTGGCAGTCGATAGTGATGACGAGTCAGATGCAGACGATAAACCGGCCACCAAGCCCAAGAACGAAAATGCCGGTTGGGAATCTTCACCTGAACCTGAATCCGCCGCTACCAGCAAGCAACCCACCGAGTCCGATGCAAAGAAACCCAGCACGCCCGCCAAGAAAAAGGCGCCCACAAAAAAGGCGGCATCTAAAGTTACGGACGCTTCCCCCTCCAAACCCAAAAAGGTGCCAACAGGCAAGGGAGGTATGCAGTTGCCAGACTTTTGGCCGTGGGAGGAAGCGAAAAAGATCTTCCTCCAACCAGATGTTCAAAAGGGCGACGATATTGAAGTGAGTCTTTCATTGATCTCTCGTTTGTTTTGTAAACCACTGACAATTCCACTCATGCCTACGCATCTCTCCGCATCAGCTCGAATGGAAACGGCCAAACACGGAAGGCCTTGTGCAGTTCTTGTGTCGGGAAAAGGGATTCAACGAAGACCGGGTCCGAAATGGTTGCGCTAGGTTGGAAAAGATGTTGGGGGCTAAACAGCAAGGACGGCTGGACGGGTTCTTCAAGCCTCTCGGAACGACTTCTGGGGGCAGCAAGAAGCCCGCGGCACCAGTAAAGGGAGGCAAACGAAAGGTGCGTGTCCTGATTAGCCTTGTGGCAATCGTCAAAAAGTCTGACATTATGCTCTACGAAAAGGGAGACGACAAGGAAAAGGCAGGAGCCAAGAAAACCAAGGGGAAAAAGTGATTGTTGTCTACGTCTCAATTATGGTGGGGTGTCGGACATAATGGCAGCTGGCTCATGGTCAATGGATGGCCATTCAACATCACAATGTACGGATACAGCGTTACAGTTTGGTTTTCCTTGAACTTATGAAACTGTCGCTCTGTGACATTTCGTACCGAGCCATCGCTGCACAGGTAGCGCCAGTAGTAGCTATGATGATCGAAATACGTCTCAGAGCGTATTCTGATTGTTTCAAACAGAGAGTACACCCTAGACTGATAGGTGCAGTCCATCATAAGTACCGTGGGAAAGCGTTGATACATTCGTATTGCGTCCCGGTTTAAGAGGAAAATGCCGTTACGTTGGAGGCATCATCGGTCCAGACGCGATGAGGAATGTCTTTGTCGACAAGCTGTAGTTCCTGTCAGGCTGTGGAACACTCTATACAAGTAGTTGCCTAGTCAGCTACAGTGTTCCACTTGATCACGACGATTGGGTTGAGGAGTGAGAAGTCTGAGCTGAATGAGAATATTACAATGTAAAGGTAGCTAGAGAAGAATGAGATGGCGATGCCTCGTAATATATATTGGGGTATGAGATTGATGCGTTGAATTATGAAACAAGAGGTTGCTTGTAAGGTGTTGATGAAAGTGTTGGAGAGAAGACTGTGACGTGTATTAGGAGAAATTATGGTTTCTGACAGTTCCAGCATTTGGGAAGAGCTCAAATCACCATAGATGGTTCTTTTCAACTCCTCCCGAATTTGCTTAACCCCGCGCTCTTGAACGCAATGACCTGGGAAGCTTTCGTCCGGTGCATTCAAGATCGACCCGGTTGAGCAGTTCCAGCGGATCATCTTCCTAATCAGCTCTTTCATTGCCGGGGTTGCCCTGCGCTGGGGACCGAGGGTATAATCTGGCCGCTTGGGATGTTTGCTCCGAAAGAATTTGTATCGGGTTCTTACGTGCCAGTGTGAACGTCTTCCTCCTCGGATGGTCGGAAATCAGCTGCTTGTAGCCTTTCTAAGATTTCGTGGGCGCAAGGCAGGCCCTTCACTCGGCGCTGGTAAGACCGACAGGGGGGCAAGGGTTCCTGCCCTTCAAGTGCCTCGAGAGCTCCACTATGAGATTGTGCGATCAGCTTCCAGGTGTGTCTTGGTGATATTGGTGCAGAGATATTGCATTATAGGAGGGTATTCTCGCCACGCCAAGCGGCGGGAGTTGGCATACGCTTCTCGGATTCTCTTGATCTGATCATCGGAAAACTTGATGAATGTCTTCACGACCTGGAACACATCCGAGAGACGGGTCTTCAGTGCCGCTTCGAAGTGGTGGTGTTGGCCCTCAAGGCGACTGGTCCAAACTTGACCGAGGTGCATGTCGGTGTCCAGCGCGTAAGAGGCGAAATGTACCCGGTCTGGGTCTGGGTACCACATATCCGCTAGGTATTGGGCGAAGTTATGATCTCTGGAATGTTCGCTCGCCAGCAGCCCATCCCTGAGTCGCTGGTATCTTCTTTCGAACTCCTCTTCGGTCGAGGATTCCATTATGTTATTCCAGACATTCTCCACGTTTGGGTACAGGACCCGAAGCTGCCTCACCCTTGTCTTGACGTTTTGGTTGATGTGCCAACGACAAAAGATATGGCGGGAAGAAGGAAATTCGTGAGCCAAAACAACCACGAAGGCTTGCTCACTGTTTCCAGACAGCGATTTATAGTCAGTCTACTGCTCTGAGCTGGTACCGTCAAGGAAGGTATCACACACTCACCGGTCCATCACGATGGCCACAGGCGGGGTATCTCCAATCATCAATTTGAATCTCGCCAGGACATTTCGATAGAAGGGTATGTCTGACCCAGGAGGCTTTTGCCTCGGCCCGGGTGTTCGCATCGTTGACTGTGTCGGTGAAGTCACAGTCCCGTGCCAAGCAATGGAACTTGTCAAGAGCGCATGGCTCGCTCTCGTTCAGCCAGCCGTCTTTTTCGTGTTGGCAATTGCGAAGATGTTTGGGATGCTTTCGGTATTTGTCATTGATTCGCTTCAAATACCAGTCAGGAATGTCGATTTGCAGGACATTCCGATAGAAGGGTATGGTTTCTTGCGTCAACAAGGCGATTCCAATTGTGAATCCATGATTGCTGCCAGCCATACCTAGGATATGAAGTAATGGTAGATTATATTGGTTCGTTCGGTACGTGCAATCCATGAAGAGTACGCTATCCATGCGCTGGAATAGACGCACGGCGTCCGGGTTCAAACACAACATGGCAGTCATGTTATTGTGTTGATCTGTCCAGATATGGTGGGGTATTGATTCGGTTTGCAGCTTTGCTTCGAGCATTTGGGCACTGGAGAATCCAAGATACGTCCGGCGCTTGATGGATTCTCGTACCGTATTGACTTGACGGTGCAATATGTTGTGGCCCGGAAAGGTGTCGTCGAGAGCGTTGAGAATTATGGCTGTGGAAGCTCCCCACCTCAGGGAAGTTTTCTATAAAGACCTTGATCAGACCCGTTGCCCGGCGTTGAGGACCGAGACACTGTAGAGGCCTCCTGGAAAACTTGTGAGAGTCCTGTCTTTTGTCGAGTGTTGTAGGCTTGAGGTTCCTATTCCCAACAAGTGTCGGGATGTTGGTTTCTCGTATAGCAGGAGATGAGATCAGTTCATGAGATGGTATCTGAGATCTGTGATGGGGCGTTGTGCAGCGCATATCTGACTCTGAAGTAGAATGGGCGAGGATTGAGCACGCCGAGATCCCGTCGGCGTTGGTAAGCGTACAGCAAGGACTTGCAGGCTTGCTTTGTGGTTTGAACTGGCCTTTGTCGGGCACCCTCGTTGAAAATTGGCCGATGTAGCTCATGGCCCCCGAACGCATCACACCTTCCACTTCCATCCGAGCTTGAATCATCTTGCCCAAAATGCCTATTGAAAAAGGGTAGTCGAGTTAATTGTACACGATCATCACAACAAACAACGATATTCCGGCTGTGCATCTTACATTTGAACCAGCCATGAGACGTTTCCCGATTTCAGATTGCCAGGTGAAACACGATACCTGTGGGTCTTGAAGTGAAATGTTGTATTCAGTCATTCATGTCGATTTCATTTTGAGCGCCCATGAATCTAGCTCTGCCCTTCATATAGGTGCAAGTTGAGAAGAAAACCCATCATGTCAACTTGGTCTTCCTATCCACCTCCAACCTTGTTTTCCAACAAAAAGCCAAGCAGCAGCGTTTCACTAGGTGGGTGACTTTGAAACGGTGGATTATCGACCCGCGGATTCAGAATTTCTCATTTTGACCAGTAATAGTGGATTGTTGGATCATCTTGTGAATGACGCATACTAGAGTAGTAGAGTCCGTAGAGTCCACTGGTTATCCATGACTGGTCGAGCCCTTTATGACGTCGTTTGAGAGACAAAGGATTGAGCATTTGCGCGCTCGAGACGATGGACATTCATCAGCGGGTATATGCTGTTTCATCCAGTGTCCAGCAGCAAAAAGAGCAGGCAAGGGTACCACCACCAAGTGGTTGACTTGTCGATCATGAGGTCATTGTTGTTACATTCTTGCGGCTCTTGCAACAAGGATCACCAGTCGAGTGACGGTCATGACATCAAGCTCGACGTCATCGTTTGGTCAGTATGTAGACCTTTGAAGGCTACCAGACGAATGGATATATAACTCTCGAGTCGTCTCACTTTTCATTTGCACGTCTTTCACATCTCTTTGACTCAATCACTCACAGTTTGACTGCTTCTTGAGACTACCACTTTTCGAGACCACCACTCTTGCACTCCATTATCAACATGACTGACGCTGGTAGGCAACCCATCCATGACAAGCTCGCCGCCAAGGCCCAGCCTGAGCAAGACAAGGGAATCGTTCAGAAAGGTGAGTATGCTCGAACGAATATAACAAGGTCGTCTAGACTCACACACATTGCCTTGCGGGGGAATGATTAGCCAAGGATGCCGTGGTTGGAAACACTGACAAGGCCGCTTCTGCGGCTCAACCTCAGCGTGAAAAGAGCACGACTCAAAAGGTCACTGATGCTGTCACTCGTAAGTCTAGTGTGCTCGTGAGCCAAGCCTATTGATCCAAAGATGTTGACACTGTTGACAATACATAGCCGGTAACACCAACCGATAAATGTGACGTCTGTTTGAAGGTGACAGACCTCACATTTCTGTATCGTTGAATAAACAAATCTTGTATTTACGTGCTTGGATTTGTGAACAAGGAATATCCGATTGATGTAGCTTCATGCGAATGGGTCGTGGTGAAAAGAGTTTGGTCAGACTTCAAGTCAGAATGCACTCCCCAGCTCGGTCATTGTCATTTGTCCATGGGCTGCGTGGGTGCGTGATTTTGCGAATTCGCTGCTAGCGCGTCTGAGCGAATTCCGAGCGGGGTCACGGGCATCGCTTTTTGGATTTTTGACAAACCAAACAAAAGGATACCCTTGTCCTTTATTCTCGGTGCATCTCGAAAGCTCATTCACCTACGTTGCACCACCGGCTTGAAATTGAACAGTCTCGTAGATCAAAAACCATGGCTCCGACTCGAGTTCCAGAATCAACGTTTTACCGTCAAGAACTCTCCCGAGCGCTGACCGAGAATGCATTCGCCATCGACCGGTCAGAGCTCCTTCAGCCATCTTCACCCTCGGACGATGAAACCTTTGCCGCCGCGACGGTTGTACTACTCGAAGGCACCACAATAACTATCGAGTGCCTCAATGACGGGTTCAGAGTAAGAGGTCGCAAGGATTCCAAGGTGTATGATACACTGGATTCTCTATTGTTGAATGAATCGCCCAAGAGCATGGAAAAGGTCTCCATGCAGCTCACTTCAAAGCTTGAAAGTTTAATCACAAAGGAACAAGACTTGCAAGTTAGCGAGGATGAGGGTAGTGCTCAACACCCTGGCGAGGGCGAGAACACGATCCAACAACCCATGCCTGCCGTCGCAAAAGAAGCCGAGGAGGCCCAGGACAGCAAGACTACACCTCGAGTCACCCAATCATCCCCACATGAACTCCTTTCATCAGAACGTCAACCTACCACCAACGCAACGCTCACCATTCGATGTATAAAGTCGTTTGAGTATAGGACAGAAAAGAATTTGGTCCTCCAGCATTTGGATTTGACGACTCTGACCGTGGCTCAGCTCATTGAATTATGTAAAGACAGTGAGTTTGGTGCTCGCTTCGACTTTTGTCCTCTTTCTATCTTCATGCTGATGAACTGTGTGCCCTATCACTCAGAAATCAAGACGACGGCAGGGTTCAAGCCGTATCGTACAGTCGTATTCGGTGAGATTGCATCGTGTCCATCATTAGGGTATCCAGAGGATGCTGAATGCGAATGGATTGTACAGATACTCTCAAGCTGTACACTCAGGCTCACTCTCACAAGGTGAGTTGTCATGCTGCACAGGCTTCCGAGAGCGTTGACTCACCTACTTGTCAATACAGACAATGAATTTGATCATCAATTTGGAAAATGACCATTGGATCTTGTCCGACCCAGAACAAACACTAGCAGACGCCGGCGCTGGTACGTTGCAGTTCTTGTATCATCATGGTTCATGAACTGGTCTACTCATCGCTGATGAGGTGATTCTCTTTTTTGTTTTTATTCCAGTAAACGAAACCGAGTATTCATTGTTTAATCGCGAGACATACAATGCCTTCAAGGCGAATCCGACGGTGAGTACCGCGCTTTTGCATCTGCCCCATGATTTCCATGTGTTGATTCCATCCATGACATAGATTAAATGGGAGTAGAGAGAGAGAATGAAGCGTGCCTACATGTATGGGTTGTATCGTTGTAATACATTATCAATCACCAGGTGACGCCATTTATTTACGATTTGGTACGATCGGGCATCGCGCGCGTGTTTTCGATCGAGCAGCGACTCGCTTTCGCCGGTTTCCTCTGATTTTTGGAATCGCAAGACTCCAGTCTGAATCGGGATCGTTTTGAATAAATGTGTTTTTATAACAGAGCAGAGCTGCAGTAGCAACTTGTCTCGTTCTAGGCATCCCAGGATACACTGCCAATTGGGAGGAAAAAATAAATAAAAAAGAGGCAAACAAGATGCTCAAGGACCTCTACGAACCTAGTATCACGCCGTCCGAACTCGCGGCTTTTTCAAACGAGGACATTGAGCAAGTCTTGCTGGCAGAGCAGGTCACCGTTGCTTCAAAGCCTGGAAAAGTCCAGTTCCAAAACTGGGCCAAGACGTTTAGTTGCCACCCAGAAAGAAGTCTGTGTTTTTTTGCCATCTCCCATTCACTCGCGCTGCAGAGCCACTGACATGCTTCGTTTCTTCTGCCCACACACACAGTATTCAAACCTACAACGCCTCGACATGTCGTACTCGTTACTGAGCTCGCCCGTCGCCACAATAAACCTATTCGTTGCGCCGGAGTCGGTCATTCACCATCAGATCTTGCCTGTACATCCGCATGGCAAGTCCGAACAGACGCACTGTCCAAGCCCATTAGCGTGGATGCTAGGTCAACACCCCCCATGGCTCACGTTCAATCTGGCATGATTTTGCTCGACTTGCACGAATGGCTCAAGAATAATGATCCTCCCATGGCGATCAGCAATTGCGGTTCCATCTATGACCAAACCTTGGCGGGTGTGATTACCACATGTACGCATGGAACGGGTTGGGATTTCGAGGTGTTGACCGAGTTGGTAGAAGAAATCGGAGTTGTCGTGGCGGGAGGTGACGCCGGCGTCGATGGGCAACCCGACCACAAGGGGACAGTCAGACAGGTACGGTGCTCCAAGACGGTCGAACCCGAGCTATTCAACGCCACCATTTGCGGACTAGGCCTGACGGGTATCATTACCGATATCAAAATCAGGGTCGAACCTGCGTTTTGCTTGAAACAAGTCAAAGTCCCCATGCCCATGGCCGACTTGCTCTCCCTCTGTGACCCGGATACCGACAGCACTGAAAAGGCAAATTCCACATCTGAAGTGGCCCCCTTGCTGTCATCACGGCATCTTCCTGCCTGGCAAGACAATACGCTCGAGTTTATCGCAGAGGTCAAGCGGGATACCTTGGCTTCGGGTTACGAAAAGACGGGTCAAGGTCTCTTGGACCAGATTGCTCAATCTGGGGAACATGTCAGGATGTGGTACTATCCCCAGTCGGACAAGATTATGATTGCCAGAGCGAACCGAGTATACGAGGTATGTGGCCTCCTCTTCCACTGTATTATTGGTGACCACACTTGCTGAGGGTTGATTTTTTGCTCTCTTTTCACCAGCCTCCCATCAGACCGAGTGCTCTGTCGAGTTGGTGGAACACATTCACGAGCTACCACATGACACAATTTTTCTTGTTTGGAGCACAATTGGTTCCCCGAATGACTCATTGGGTCGGCCGATGGGTATGGTGGTTACAACGGCACGGACAAGTCGCCCAAGACGATGGGTACCAGATTTACGTGTTTGACTGTCTAGTGAGTATTGGCATCTTTCTGTGCTCGTACCCCATCGTGTGCATCGACTGACAAGTTGACACGGCGGCGCCCTCCCCACTCAGTTCCCACAATACACAACTGAATGGGCGATTCCTTATACCCGAACGGTGGAAGCCCTAAAGGAAATCCGAGACTGGCTCCAGACCGAGCAAAGCGACCCAAACGGAGAACCAGTCCACTGGCCTATTGAAATCAGGTTCAGCAAACCAGATGATATCTGGCTCAGCCCGAGTTACGGTCGCCGTACCACTTGGCTCGGGATCGTCCAGTACAGGTGAGCGCCCCCGGAAAACCGTCCCGTATTGTCACACCATTTGCAGCAGCACCCATAACTGACGAACCACATACTACATCCCAGACCCTACGGTTTCGCCGTCCCTTACCAAAAACTCTTTTCGCGATTCACGGATATCATGAAAACCCACGAGGGACGCCCGCACTGGGCCAAACAGCACGATTTCACCCGTGGTACGCTCAAGGGCATCTACCCCAAATTCGAAACGTTTATCGAGACGAGACAAGCGTGGGACCCAGAAAACCGATGGGCTTGCGAGTATGGCAAGAGACATTTTGGAATGGAGGATGATGGAGATGGGCAAGGTGATTTGATAAAAGAGGTGCCCCGTGGATGAGTCAAAAGGTGTCTAGTGTTTTTCCTTCTCGTTTCAGCATGTTGGCATATATAGAGACAGGGCATATAAATGCATTGTAGGAAAAGTGACGAGTTTCTCTACCAACTTGTTTGAGTGTCCAGTCTTGCATTGTTGAATGGATTGACCGAGTCTCGATTCCCCGGATTTACCGATTTTCCGAATATGACGCAAGCAAGTCTCTCATCTCTCAAGGCATGCAAGGTGATAAAAGCGATAGAGCACCCCCTATCAAAAGTCCAGCGCCCCCTTCTCCAGCTCCATCCAGGCCCACACTGGCTCCTTTGGTAAACGCACACGCTCACCATGTCTCAAGACACCGACTCTGAAGATGATTTCATGTCGGACAAGTTTCTCCTTCAAGCCGAAGCAGCAACCACCACAGCGTCCGGATCCTCGGCTTCCTCCAAACGACCGACCCAACAAACCTATGCGGAACGGAGAAAAGCAGCTCAACGAAAACACCTGGAATCTCAACCCAAGAGTTTGAAAGCGAGAGAGGAAGCTCGAAGAAAACAAGGCCTCGAGACGAGTTTGTTTCAGGCGGTGCATGAAGAGCCGCAACAACAGCGCGGTGTGGTTGATCGCAAGGACGAGGGAAAGGAAACGATACCCGTAGCGGCGAGTGATAAAGCCACACGGATGATGATGAAGATGGGTTGGAAGGTCGGAGAAGGGCTGGGGAGGAAAAGGAGCCCCGATGCGGACCAAGTCAGTGGAGCGAATGGTGGGACAAGCGATGATGAAGGAACAGGCGATCTGGACCCGAGTCATGTGGGTATAGCTTCCAAGTTTGGGATGGGAATGCGAAAACGACGGAGGTCGAGTGAGGAGACTAGTGAAACCAAAGAGGCAAGCAAGGTACAAAAGCATCAAAGGCTGGAACCGCTCAGGGTATCCATGTGGGCCGGTAAGTTTTTCCCTTGCTCTCTGTGCATTAGTAATTTTCTTTTGGCTAAACCAATGTGAGACTCGTGAATCACCAGGCAAAGCGGGGTTGGGAACACGGCAGCCGCCAGCACCTGTTGCTCTAGGTCCAGGTCAATTAGATCCTACTCGATTGGCTCAGCTGGAATCCTCGACTGCAGACTTTCGTGCCCGTCAATCGGGAGCCAACGAGGCGAAAAAGCTCGAATCTCGAGAATGGGCTGCTCGCAAAATCCTGGTGCAACTCGACGAGGCGGACAAGGGTACGAGGTTTCATCCTCTCCATGTCATCCCGACAGCGCCTATCCAGACGATCCCTGTGCCGTTGCTTAGACTGGTCTGGCCGGAACATGGACACGACATGGCGGATGCTAGGAAACAATGGATGGCAGGACGAAACGGAGTGGACGACACGTATGGTCATGAGGATGGTGTCGGTGGAACTCTAGTCCGAGGGGGGGTCGCTGGCAAGGACAAGGATGAGAACCGAGCAAGAGCAGACGCACTTCGAGATCAGATGCGGAGAGATGCGTTGGAGAGTGTCGACGATTCAGCTCTAGGACAAGAGCACCAAGATGGCCCGGTCGCTTTTGGCGATGTAGCGGCAGCTGCACAGCTCAATCAGACAATATACAACGAACAAGATGAGATTCCAGACAAGGATGCAGTGGATTTAGCCCCTGTCGATTGGTCGGCTCAGGTCGAGGGAGTCGAAAAGGTGATGGCGATGGATGTGAGTAGAGCAGCGCATCCTTGTCATGCATAATGGTTTCATTGCTAACTATTCTTTGGGTGTGTACAACGACAGCCATCGACTCACTTGTCGTATGTACTAGACATGCTGCGTACGGAGCACTTGTATTGCTTTTGGTGTGGACACAAGTATACGAGTGTCGAGGAGATGGAGGCGCCAGGTGGATGCCCTGGTGACGAAGAGGATGATCATTAGCGTATCATTGGCCACATGTGAGCCGTCATGCATATGCTATCCGTGGTCATTTCAACTGCAAATGTGGCTACAATCGAAGACTGCGAGGTTCACAAAGGCAAAGCAAATGACTTGGTCAGCTGTCAAGTAGCCGAAACGGGATCGATGTCGTTGATGAAGTCGAAGAAGTTGTTATTCAGATTCGACGTGAAATCCACTCGACGAAACGCAAGTCACTCGCATTCTGTTTCGTGGCTCCCGTCTTGTATAGCATTTTCCGGAATGTAATCTGCCTGGTCCGAGTCTCCCACCAGTGAAGATGTGCCATCAAGGATGCATAGCAACACTGGCGAAGAAGCAACCGTCATTTGGCCCCGGCGTGTCTCATCTTGTTGTGGTTTTCAGACGTGGGAAAAGAGAGAGAGAGAAAGAGAGAGGCCATGTACTTACTCTCTTGTATATGCCTAGCTCTTGTCCGTGGTTGAAATGCACCGTCTATCCCTGCCACCATGGCCTCAGCAAATAAATGTGCATGTATCTCTGAATTTGCATTCGAATACGCGGAATAACTGCTACCGAGCCAAGAGATTGACTCGCACAATCCCAGCAATCTCACTGGCTCTCAGTACGTATAGCGACCAAGCAGCAACGTTGCCATGAGCCAATAATGGAGCCACCGCCACCACCACCGCCACCGTCATCTAGTGTCAACGGCCCTGAAAACTCTAGCAGCAATAGCAGCAACAAGAAGAGAAAGACGAGTACCAGTGATGGAGGGATGGCTGTGAGGGATTTCGCTGCACATCCATTGGGCGGAGGATCGCCGTTTGGAGGGTATGGACATTCATCATCCACCACCACCGCCGGTGGAGCCTCTGTGACCTCTCTTCGGCCACCGAAAAAGGTCGTTAAGAGACGGAGGTCAACCAAGGGGCAGGACGACTCGAATCGCGACAGTGGTCCAGCAGGTTCACGGAGGTCAGACGAGGATGCACACGACCACGACGGCGACCACCACCACCACCACCAGACGGACGCTGCTGCTGCTACGCGACCACCCCAGACCAAGTCATCAGGTCCCAATCAATCAGGTTCCTTGAACGAAGACGATGGGTCCACGGCTGAATCAAGTAGAGGTCCAACGACGTCGGGAGCCAAGCTGACTGAAGCTTATAAACGCTTACAGTCAACGAGAAAAGACGACAATAGCAGAGACGAACAAGGGAGCGAGATGGATGAAGGGCAAAGCGGAGAGCCAGGGCCGACCAGTGCAAGAAGTGGTGGCTCTGGAGGGCCGAAAAAGAACAAACGCAACAGAGTGCATTTTAGTTGCGTCGAGGTGAGCGCAACGTCGTTTTCCTCACTTGTTATGGCCATTTCTAACGTATTGCGTCGTTTAACAGTGCCATCGGTGAGTTGCTTTTCGTTGTGATAGTCACCCCGTGAGACCCAAGGATTCACGGCTCCTCTTGAAAACCCTTTGCAGTCGAAAACAAAAGGTGAGGCACGAGATACTCTGTGAATGTCAAGACATTGTACTGATGACCTTGCCGTCCCTGCGAATACCAACCAGTGCGATCGCAATGATGTGAGTTCAGATTATCATCTACAGCGCAACGTTGAAGCTTACCGTCATCATCCAGCCTTGTGGACAATGTATTGCTCGCAAAGTGCCAAATCTATGCAGACCGTTCATCAACGGCGTTGAAGATCCTACAGTGTGAGTAATGGCAACGTCATCCTCTCACAACCGCCAAACCGTCTGACCGCGATATCACGAAAGATACGACTCGGACATCAAGGCTCGACTGACTCGAATAGAAGACATTCTCGCTACTCTCATTACCCGCTTGCCCACACCT
The DNA here is from genome assembly GCA_039545395.1 of Filobasidium uniguttulatum. Classification (NCBI taxonomy): domain Eukaryota; kingdom Fungi; phylum Basidiomycota; class Tremellomycetes; order Filobasidiales; family Filobasidiaceae; genus Filobasidium; species Filobasidium uniguttulatum. Next base: position 359,336 of record BCJK01000005.1, on the reverse strand, counting down.
GGCTCAAATGACGAAACCGATCACGGCGCCTCGTCATCTCAACGGCATGCCCACCGAAATGTGCCAAGTCCAAGGCCGATAGCTATAGCTCCTGCCCCCTCGGGAGGCCTCCCATCGTCAGCCGTAGTCTCCAGACGGTCTCGAGACCCGCATGGTCAATTCCCTCATCACCCCGGTGGAGGAGGTCGTCGAGGCTCATCGGCCTCTGTAGACGTAGCCATGATCACGGGCATGGCCGGAGGATCGACAAGTGAAGCCGCTGCTTACTTGGCCGAATCGCAACAACATCAACAACATCACCATCGACATCATCTCGGATACGATGTCAGGGCATCGTTGGGTACCGGCATCGAAGGGATTTTGCAGAATAATGGAGGCGAGGAAGTGTTTCATCCTAAAGGCTCTGCTGTGCCAACAACGGGTTATCTATCCTACCAAGGTCCCGGATCAGACCCTCAAAACACACCTCCCGTTCCACTCTACTTTAACGCAGTGCATTCACCTGGCGACCATCCGTCTCCCCATTCAGGTGCGGGGTCCGTGGTGATCCCAGGAGTTGGACGTGTCAGAATCACCCTGGAACCTGCTTCCCCCGAACTCCAAGAGATCCTCAGAACGTTGAGCGAGTCAGGTATCACCAAGGCAGTCCTGATTGGGCTACTCATGGACTTGCCCGACAAGGGACTCAGTGATGCGCTGGTGGAACTTTACTTTAGGGAAATCGACTGGACGAGGTACAAGATGAACCGTCCCCACTTTATGAGGCGCTACACTGCCTTCTTCGAATCGATACAACAGAATCCAAGCAACCCCCATATTGACGCCGATACGCTCAAGTGGCTGCCTCTCATGTATATTACCCTTGCCATTGCCACCTTGTCCGCCCCGGAAGAGATGGTCGGCGGCGCTCACGGGCAAAAGTCTTGGAGCAGACGGTTCTATGGAAGCTCCCGATCTGCATTGACCTGTGCAAAGGCACTGCAACGGGATAATCTTGATATCGTCTATGCCAGTCTGTTGACGGCCAGGTTCATGTTCTTGACCAGGAGAGCTGCCGAAGGATCAACCCCATTGACTTCGGCATTCCAGCTCGGCCTGTATCGTGATGGTTCCGTCTTGAATTTAATGGACAAAAAGGAAGTCGAATTGAGACGACGTGCGTGGGCCATGGTTTACCACCTCGACCGAACCAATGCGTTGCTGGTCGGTAGACCGACATCGATTTCTGACGCTCATACGGACACGAGAGAACCCACCAATCTCGACGACGACGAGCTTGAGTCGCCTGATTTCGATCCCCGGGGGCATCCTCTGACAAGCCCCACCGAATACACCCAGGTCATTCTACGACACCGTCTGGCACAGATCATGGGAAGAATTTCGGATCAAACGTTTGCGATCAAACCTCCTGATTATTCCATGGTCTTGCGCTTGGATCAAGAATTGTTGGACTGGCAAAGCAAGCTGCCGCCATTTTTTGCCTTGTTCCACCCAGACACCTCATTTGATCAGCGGTACAACTACATTTTTGTCCAGCGCCACCTGTTGGCCTGTGAATTTCTGTTTGCTAGAATCACTCTTCATCGGTAAGACCTCGTGCTACTTGCACAATGTGACATATACCCGCTCACTGATTAATGTCCCACAGGCCCTATCTCTTGAGAAAACGGGATGTAAAGAATCATTATCGCTATTCCCGGGAAGCCGCGATAGAGTCAGCCAAAGCCGACTTGCTGGGACGCAGAGCATTCATGTTTGAGAAACCTCAAGATCTCAAGGTCAATAGCGGAGGCTACCGAGTTCTCAACTCTTACATTGTTCTCGGGGTAGCCATCAAGATGGAGCCTCTTTCACCCCGGGCCGAAGAGTTGAGGCGGTTGTTGGACGTGGTTGCCGGACTGGCCCCCGATGAGCTTGGGAGGGTATCGGAACCCATCGTTCGAGACGAGCTTGCCATTGTCGAATTTTTGACTCAGCGGGCCAGTCAACCCATGGATGGTGGCGGTGTTAGTGGCCCCGCCAGTGTTTCTTCCTATTCCGTCCTTGGTGGTGGAGATCAAAGAACCTCCATGGCAGACCCTACGGATGAATCGGCAGAAACCATGGCGCAGTATCAACAACAGCAGCAACAGCAACAGCCACCAAGACCCGGTATGGACGATTCCGCTTGGTCATTTGTCGCCCCCGGAATGGCCGGTCTCGATGTCCAACAACCCTTTTCGCCGGTTCCAAGAGCACCTTCCGAAGTCTCCATGGCGGCCATGTCTGCCGCTTCTGGCCTTCCTGGCCCTCTACGTCCGCCCCCACCTCGAGGGCTTGCCGCTCAACTGGCCGCCATCTACGGGGATAGTAAGCAGCCGGGTTCTCAGAGTCAATTCGGTAGTCTTGAACATTCCGTCCAGGGTTCACCGGCGCGTGCGCAATCGCAACAATTGACGTATGATGCCGCTAGCATGGTCGCCCTACAAAATCTCGAAAGTCAGCAGCAGCAGCAGCAAGTCCCGGGCGGTGATGCAGGGTTCCCACCAGCGACGAATAATTCGGGAGACGGCACTGCGGGCGGCGGGGACCTTGCGATGGACCAAACTGCCATGGCAAATCTAGATAATTGGTGGAACGACCTGTCGATGGGTCAAAACACGCCAGGTGTGTTTAACCCATTTGCCCTGGCACAGTTTGGTCAGACGGAAGAAGGCGATACAAAGTAAGCGCCACCACCCTGTTTTGTTGTTTCTTTTTCCAACGCTTTTATTTCGGTCTGATTGACTGACCTCCCCCCCGATTGCTTGTTTTGTTTGCCTCTTTTTTTTTACAGCGAAACGGCGTTTTTGAATATGCTCTTGTCGACGATTGCCAATAGCAGTGCGCCCGGAAACTCACTATGAGTTTTTCCATTCGCTTGGTTGATGCTGTTGAGGACGAGAGAAGACAAAACCAAGTTGCGCGCATATAACTTTGAGAATTGATTCTCGCCAGAGCTATGTGGAACGGGGGCCCAAGGGAGACAATGAGTTTTGGGTTCTGGGCAGGGTTTGCGAGTACATGTAACCAGAATCGTTTATAGTTGCATAGGGTATGGTGTATATGCGTGTATATCACACGGAAAATGCAACATGGTTTCTCGGCAGTGCAAATGATCAAATGTCTTCATCACCGCTAGTCTAGTCTCCCCTCCTTCAACAAAATGTAGAGGTGCCGGCGCCCCCGAGAAGCAACGCAAAAGTGACGACGCCCACGCCCCATCTCTCGAACAATATGCCAAAAGAATGTGTCATGACGTTTAAATTTGATCAAAATGATACAAGTCCCAATCCACGAGTCGAATAGAAGAAAAAAGCACGTTTTGTTTCGTAGTAGTGTACACATGATCAAGAAAATGCCTTGATGGTACAACCCAATACATCCCTCTCTGAACCATTCTCGTCTTGCTGTCCGCCATCACACCTGACTTGCACCACGTCATGCATCGTCGTTGGGCTCGTTTCTTCCCGACGAATTGGCATGGTCGGGGGCACTGACTGACCCACTGCGGAAAACCATGTACGCTCATCGTGATCAGAGTCCCCGCCTGCTCCTCCCGTGACTCCATCCTCTGTGCTTCCACCGCAGCCGACATCTTTTCCAACCCAGAGATTCCAATCGAGCAACGTAGCAAGTGCGAGCTCCCCTCGGCCAATCTCCTTGACATCTAGATTCGAAACCTTGGCCCATGCACGGTTGGAGTAGACTCGATCGTGGAGGAACTTGTGTGCCACAATCAGTGCAGAGAGAAAGGCTCGTCGAGGACACAAGAGAGGTGAATCATTGGGGAGTCGATTTAAATCGGGGTGGTAAAAGTCGTCTTGGGATGAATCGGTTGATGCGGACGAGTCGGTCGTCAGGGATGGCAAGCTCGAGTCGTCTGAAGGACTCATCAAGGTTTGACGAATCCGCTGCAAGATCCAAGACAATGCGGATTACATGAGCGTCGAGGGTTCGCATGAGGATTTGATGCTCCGTTCAGCAGGATTAACGTACCAGGAGATACCACTCTGCACATCGGAGAGTAGCACACGAACTTTTGCTTCTTCGCAAAATTTCCCTAATGAAAGCTCGCAATGGGACAAGTCCATTTGTGGCAGCCGCTGCATCCCCTTGTTGCTCAACGGGGACTCTGCGTGAAGCGTCAAAGCCACACGCCGAGGGCCATATGGAACAAATAAGATCATGTACATTGTCTGTGTAGGCGGGTAACCCAATGTTCAACAAACTGCAACCACATTGATGGATATAGTCAAGAACACGATCAAGACTCACCGACCATCTTTTCTGCCATCATCTTTTTCATCCCTTGACTCTGACAAACTTGACTTTCGGTCGCATTACCCAGAGGAGGCTTTTGATCGTCTCGGGTCTTGTTGAGGGTGCGGTCATGTTTCAGGGCTTCTTTTCGAATCGCATCAGTGTCATCTTTTTGGCAGTGCCAATGAGTAGCAGAAGCTGCAGCGGTGACGGCTTTTGCAAAGATGGGCAGAGGAATGTCGGATCCAACGTCTCGAGGGTGCTCAAGGTTCGAGTCACTTGAAGACGAAGGTGTATTGTTTGCATTGAACAAGGCACTGGACCCGCTACTCGTAGCACCATCTCTTGAATCACTCCTCGAAAAGGTTGATCCTCGTTGTTGCAGACTAGGAGCGACAGGAGGTTGTTCAGTCTGGCTCGACAATGTGATGGGTTCAGAGGTACAAGGCAAGCTTTCATCGACGGCCATGGGCTGGGCCTGCTCGGAGGGCTCTTGAACACATTGAAACTGATCCTTGCCATCAGCAGCTTCCTTTGCAGCTGCACCGACCTCTTTCCTCCAACTCCTGATATATGATCGCGCTGGTCGCAAACCAGATCCCAAGGCCGAGGTACCAAAGGGAGGTGTTACAGACTTGTTTTGGGATGTGAAAGGCATGCAAGGGTTGGTTCTCTTGTGTCTCTTGGGCGTGGATAAGATTGACTTCATGTTGTTTGATCTTTTGATTTGCGCATGGGGACGCGTTGGTTGGAGAGACAATGGAGGCGAAGAACCCGACAATGACGAAGATTGATATTCATGGTGCTGGGGAGTGGAGATGTAGAGGCCTGATTGCCTTTGACATTGGTACAGGTCTGCAACGTGTCGAGTATTGGGTTGCTGATGAATGCTTGAGGAAAGATAGGGGTTGTAGGCTAGTCTATTGGATGATATGGTGGTTGCGTCGGGGAAACCGTTGAATCCGCCGGGAAGCGATGGAGGGAGAGGAGTGCTGGGTTGATTTTGCATCTTGATGAATGTATGAATGAGGGTTGATTTGACCTCCAACTCAATTTTTTTCTGGCAAAGTTTTGGGTCAGAGCGAGATCAAAGGTGGGTAGAGGATGTCTCCGTTTCTATAGGTGGAGTAATTTCGAGTTTTCCGTAAGCGAGTACCGGGAGGAACCAAGGTAACTTTCAAGGCGTTCAACTGATCTCGAGTTCCTGATGTGGGTCAGGCTGTGTTGTTCGAGAGGGCTGAGGCTGTTTGTTTGAAAGTGGTGGCGGTTCGAAGAAATGAAAGAGGAATGGTTTCGTGTCAGGTCCTGATTTAGTGTTGTCTAACAACGGCAAATGGCTTGACGGTGGCGATGGACATGTTGACAGTGACAAATACGTTGATGGTGGCGACAGTGTTGACTTGAATCATGGAGGACATTTTTTTTATCAGTCTTGAGGTTCTTGTAAAATGAAACTTGTCGTTTTGCTGTTACCGTAGACGGATGCCTATCTTATGTTGTTGATGCCGTTTTTGAAAGAGAGTGGTGTGTATTGAGCTGAGACTATTGCAGGTCCCTAGCTACGTCTTTATGACGATTTCTTTTCGAATTCCGTTAGCGAGAGTCACAATACCGGTGGCAATATTGACAGATGACCGAGTGATAGAGCTCTATGAGCGTCTCACGATTGAAGATGGATGGGAAAGATTTGGTAGTCGAAAGAAGGACCTGAGGGTGCATGAGCAAAGCCGACAAGGACGGTCAAAGGCGAAACGAAGAATTAGTTGCTCGTCTGACTTGACATGAGAGTCCTGGAAATGCTTGACTCACCTTTCAACCGACCAAAACCTCGGGGGTTTGGACTTGACTTGTCAAGTCAAGCAAGTCCTAAATGGAATAGCTCGTCGCACTCTAGTAGAGATTGACTCGCTCTCCTTTTCGGCTTGTTCGTTTTAGAGTGTGACTCGGCCACACTCCTTGACGTATGTGTATGTGTGTGTACTTTGTGCTTGCTTTTCTGACTTGATGATACGTAAAGACTCGTGTGGCTGCTAGTTTTCCGAGATGCAAAAAGTGACCACCGAATAAGACGATGGGAGTTGGAGCAAAAGTGGTGGCCGTCAATGGACCTCTAGCTAGCCAGAGAGAGAGAGACAGAGTCACGAGAAACCTCGCCACCAATACCGGAGCTCTCAAGTCAGCGGCGCACGCAAACTAGCGCTCTCCTGCCTTTGCTGCTGCTGTCTGTGCCGCGCGGAATTAATCTCTTCTGCTTGCATATGATGCGCGTCGTCCCTGCTTTGGCCGTCCATGACCAAACTCACGGACATCCCCGAGTCGCACCGCGGGTTTCTGCTAGGGCTTGCTCACGTGATAATATGACTAGGAGTGATTTAAGGTGACAATGCCCGGGAAGCTCAAGTCGGTCAACATGACAATGGACGAGAGGGATGATCAAAGTGTAAAGCTTGTTTTTCAAAGAAGTCTAGGGCAAACAAACGATCACCCACTTGCCTCTTTCCCATCGATAGGTTGCCTCTTTTTGTTTGGCAGCAAATGTCACATAATGAATACGTAATTAAATACAGGCACGGATCATACAATCATGGGATTCAGACAAACAGATCGACAGCAGCAAGTGAAGCATTTTGATTAGGCAAGTTGTCATGGTACGCGTGATGACAAGGTATGCCTCTCTATTTGCTCTAGTCTGCTCAACGTCACCGCTTTGCTCGCTACATGGTTTAGGTTTCTTGCCTTCCCATGCTCTATAGCTCGTGATGGGCGGGTCCAAAGCCAAATCTACCAAGGCTACCATCAGTCACCGGCCGCTGCGGGACGGCAACACGGACAAAAGACAACATGTCGTTGACCTCTCCATTCAGAAAAGAACCTCGGAGCCCGGAGAGGCGGCCTGGACCATCTGCGGCAATTAAGAGGGAAATCTTGAATGTAATCATATCGAAGGGTTCAAGAAAGCTGCAGCATAATTGACAGCCGGTCAGCCTAGTTGCGAGTCGTCCAGGATCCAGTACAGCCAACGTGAACAATGCACAAGATCACAGGATGTCTTGCCTCATCTATTTTTTTTCCTCGAGCGCTTGAGCTGAGGTACGGCAGACATAGGCAACATCCAGCGGGTTCAGCTCTTGGGTACAGCTCAGCATATCCAGACGGTTATCAAACGTTGGCCACCTCATTTGGCATGGTTGCATACATGTATGTACGTACGGTGGAGTAAAGATTGACTCTGCAACTCACCGAACATCCCTTTTTTGGCCTTTTGCTGGTAGACTACGCTTTCCTCTTCACACTCTAGAGTCTGCTGAAAAGCATTCATACTCGATCGTGGTCCGGGACAAACGTAGTGACCACTAATGGAGAACCACAATTGCATCCTTTCACATTACGACCTCGTCCTCGTCGAGTGTCCAAAGGTTGCAACTTGCTTGTCAGGTGAGTCTCGCGTCGTTCTACTTGACGAATGCCTGGGACTGACTATCGACTTGTCGTTCCCTATCTGTTTTTCCTTGACCCTCGACCTTTACCACCATATGACTTGGATCGTGCGGGGTCCTTTTATTTGACTGCTGGTATCCCTGTCTTTGGCATTGCATGGTCGCAACCAAAGGTACACACATCTTGGATCCGATGCCTATCCTTCAACTACGCCCCAGACCAGGTTCGGACAAGGTTGCCAAATCTGATTCGCTCGAGTTCTTGGTCCATGCGAGCATAGCAGCAGATCCTTGCCATGCAAGCCCCACCGTGCCATTGTCCCCAACAGGAAGCCATGCAAGCGCACCGCGCAAGCCAGTCATTTTGGGCAAGACCCTCGTCGGGCCATCACCAAGGAAAAGTGGTGACGATTCTTCGGTGGCTACTTTTATCTTTGATGATCTAGGTGTCGAGCTGGACGGGAGCCGAGCGGGGCCGAACTCGGCCAGTGACCAGTTGTCGATTCATCCAGAAGCACAACAAGATTCAGACTGCAAGCCCGTCGAATTCGGCTTGAGCTTCACTCTTTACGAATCTCAAGGGTAGGTCCCGACTTGTGACTGAACGTCTGTGTCGATCAGTATGAGCTCATTGAACTCGTTCTTCACACCTAGTCTTGCTGTAAATGAATGCGGAAAACTTGAAGCAAATAGCATCAAGTACGTCCCCTCAAGCAAATTTACAGGAAGGTCCGGTGAGTTTGCTTTTTTGACCACATAGCCTGCTAGCTCAAGCTCATACTGACATTGAACTCACTACGCTATAAAAAGAACCAAGCCCTTTGTGCCGCTCTTTGCTCTCTGAAAACTCAGCCAGCCAACGGGTATACAAGGCGCCTACCATCAGGACACGCTATCCCACCCCTCTTCCCAAGCCATTCGTTCAACCCCGACCTGATAGACCCAGCTCACATACAGGCTCTTTCACAAGGCTAGACAATGTCGGTGGCTGGATCCCCAATCACTCCTTTGGCAACCTACATCCGTCTCAAGTCCAATTCATTCACCCCTCCGTAACTTCATCGGTCATGAGCCATCATGTCCATTACCCACCTACTTTTGTCTCTGGAGTCTTTGGCCCTGTAGATTCCCACACGGGCCCGGTCCCCATGTTGCTCCCTCAGGTGCTACCTGGTTATCCAACCAGTGGTCTTGGGTACGGTCTACACCACCACAACGGGGAGCTTTGGCAATGGGTTCCCAATCATGCCAACTCCGTCGCCGGACCCGTGCAACCAATACCATTGTCTAGTCGACATCATCCACACGTTCAAGAGCCACAGCAACAGCATCATGGACGACCAAGTCCGTTTGTTTACCAAGCTGTCAATGAACCGTTGAGGCGTCCTGCACTACGACCACACGCCATGTCAACCCCACCGCTGGCAATTGCAACCTCTTCACAGGCTCCCCATCGTCGTTTGGCCAAAAGGTCAGGTCGCCGACGGTCTTCCACTGACCGCTATGACCCTCTTGCAATGAATACAAGAGGGACGGGCGAGCATGAACCTGTCACCCACGATGATCTGGAGGCACTAGGTCTACCGTCCCCAGCAGCAGCAGCAACAGCTTCTCAAGTCCAACCAGCTTTCCCCTCCCTACAAAACGGATCACGCCGACCGTCCGTCCACAAACGATCCCGAACGTGTGGGTCAATGCGTGATGTGGTAGAGACCGCCGTTACTCGTCCGTCGCCGCGTCCAAAGAACCCTTTGAGCCTACCGTTACTCATTCAACGACAACGATCTCGACGCTCGACACCCGCCGCCGCTGTTATGCCCACCATGAGGGTGTTAACGGCTTCCAAGTCTCCCGCGCATTCACCGAATACGGCCAGGGGATCGCTCGTTCAGCCTCGTACGAGCGATCTCACCTCGGTCAATCAGCGGTTTGCGGGACTCTTGAATTTAGCCTTGCCCGCCGTGGGTCAACAGTCTGGGTCTGTGCAACTTGATACCCCTCAAAGCGCCAATCCCACTCCGTCAGGGGATGGCAAAAGTAAACACAAGATGCAGCTTGACCACTTGATGAGCTGATAGATTGATTCTCAAAGTTGTATGCATTCATAGTAGAAGAGCACAATAGAACAATAGACCATTTGTATGAACCATCCTTGATCCGACTTGGACGACCGTGTGTGTGTGTGTGTGTGTGTGTGTGTTTGTGTGGTCTGTGTGTGTGTGTGTGTGTGTATGATGGGCTCGATGGATACAAGTTTCATAACGATACTCGTCTATGTACAAAGTACCGAGAACAGCTGTCATCAAACATTACGAGCGCCAATTAGTCCCACAAAACGAGAAAGAGTGAAACGGTCTTCCGCTTTTGACTCACCTCTCGGCTCAAGGCATCCCCAATCTTTTGCCGTCCCTCTCCAGGGATGTGGTCCGCAAAGAACAATTGCAAGTCTCTCGGTTTCTTTACACCACCACCGCCGCCTTGTTCAGCCTTGCGACTCAGTTCCTTCCATTCCGCTTCCTTTTTCACAAAGACTTGCCAAAAGGCATGAGCCGTCGGGAAACATCTCAAAAACGCGCCCACTTTTTCTGGCGACATGCCTCGGATGCACAGCAACATGCGTGCCCAGATGCCCGATGTAGTTTGGTTGGCGTTTTTCCCATTCATGGCCTGAAACGTTTCGTAGGTGGTATGAAAGCAAAGAGACGGGTGTTGAACATTGAGCTTCTCCTTGAGCGTTGTAAAGCTAGTTCGAGAGACATAACGGGGTGGTATGATATGGAGAGACTGTCCGTCCAATGCTTCTTGAATGTTCTCCGTCAAGATGCGCAAAAAGTCGATGGTTTCCGAGAGTTTGTGAGTTGCTTTGAGAAAGAACCCATTGACGATTTGGGTCTGAGATTTGGCCGTAGCAATTTGGAGGATAAGTGATGAGTCCGGTCGTTGATAGGCGCGTTCAATGTCCCAGTCTTCGACGACGTAGTAGACGTGACCCAGACACGATTGCGTCAGGCGGTACTGGAGGCGTGTAGATATGGACGAGACAGGTCAATGGCTGATATACCAGAAAGTAAATATTTGCAGGGCCTACTCACCTTTTGGTCATCATACCGACCGTCTCGGATACTTGAGACCAAGTCATCCAGTCGCTTGCGCTCTACCACGTAATCCAACACACACTCCCTCTCCTCGCCTCTCAGATGCGTTTGATACCCCGGTTTCAGCTTGGCGACCCACGCAGCATCTCCCAGTTTCAAAGGTCTCGTCTCTGTCACGATCCCTTTGCTACTAAGTCCGTTTGTCACAGCGTCTTGATCCCTCGTGTTTTTCACTTCCCTATTGTCCAGCACGAGAATGACACTGTAGCTTCCTGGAGGATAGATTATCGCGCTGCTCTTGTCGAATGGAGGTGGGGCATGAGGATCCAAAGTGATGTCGTGCTCGAGCCGTGTAACAGGCATCGACTCGAAGCGGCTCAATGGGGCCTTGTTGCGGCCGAGCATCGCTGCAGCACCCTTTGGACGAGTCTCCAGCGCTGTCGGGTGAGGTTCGCATGAAATGACTGAGTCGCTGCTGGTGGGCACCAGTCTTCGATTGGGCGCTGCTATGCGAGACGGCAAGGCCGATGTCGATGAGGTTATAGGGATAGGTGGAGATGAGGGTGGCAGATCAAGAATCGGCGGTGCATCATTTGTTTTGGACTTTGGGCGAGGCTTGGGACGGCTTTCTGTAGACTGGCCTACTCGGTCTTTCGTAGGCCCTGACAAGGACGCTGAGGCAGTCGCCAGGGTGGCTGACGACGAGCCCTTGCTGCGCTCGCCCTCGATCTCGGCCCACAGGGAATCAAAATCATTCGCAGCCGGCGTCAAAGATGTGCTGACCTGGGTGGTTTTGACAGGCTGCAGAGGGCGCCGCTCGGGTTTGTCTACATTGAGAATAGGGGACGATGGTGCATGTGTAGAGCTACCGGCGACAGGAGGATCAACTGGCATCCATGTGCTCTTATCCGGAGCGTCCATATCAAGGAGCCATCCGTCAAACATGATACCACCCTCTGTCGTACCCATTGCTTGAGTCATGTGTCTCAACTGGTTTGCTGCTGGGTGTGACAATTCTTTGGCCTCAATCCTGATTTTGCGTCTAGGCATCGAGAGTTCAGGGTCTTCACCAGGGAGTGCCTGATATCGGTTCCTAACGGGATGGTCGTATTTATCTATGTGAATTAGAACAGATCAGTGGGTGGTGGATGTACATGTCGAAAATAGGAGAACCCACCCATGTAGCAGAATTTCAGTTGATTGAGCTTCGATGAGAGGTTCGTTTCAACAGTCTTGGACTTTGGTTTGACAAGTGTCCTGGCAGTCGGTTCAAGGTCTTCGAGTCTGTTACTCTTGGCCAAAGTCGGCTTGGCTCTCGAGCTTTCCGCCAGACTAGCCCGAGAAGCCCCTAATCCAAGCCCGAAGGCGGCGATGGTTTCGTCTGCCGATCTTGTCCAAGCGGCATCGGGTTTGGTGCTTTTTTTCACTGGAACTGGAGGTGAAGAAGGCGGGTCCAGACGGCTCCGCTTGCGCAGTGGGTCACGGTGACTGTCTGACAAGCCTCGAGGAGGAGAAGAATCTGGAGCGACTCTAGGTGAATATGACACGTTTGGGAAAGCGACTTTCTTGACAGCAAGAGCACTTTTCCATCCCTCAATTGTCAGAGAGAACCGGTTGGGACTTCCTCGCTGATTGACGAGTGATTTACCTATCAAGGTCTTCATCGAGGCCCATGCAGTGTGGAAGCCTCCGGTCTCGGATTTTTCGAAATCACTGTCACAATGTTTCCGTCCGGCGTTGATGACTTCTGACTTGGTCAACTTTGCTTCTTCCAGTTCCAACCTGAGAAGATACTCTTGATTCTCGTGCCACTCTTGCAACTCCTGTTCCTTTCCTTCGAGATTGCGTGGAGGCAATGGGAGTGGTCTTTGATACTCATCTGGCACGCTAGTCATCAAAGCAAGAAGAATCGCATAGGCTCCGCTTCTTGGTCTTGGAATATATGTTTTGGGTGCTTTCGCAGTTGAGGTTGATTTGGTCTTTTTCGGAGGAGCTTGTGCGACGGGCTCATTCTCACCAGAGGTATCCTTGCGTTTCTTTGCTGCAGCGCCCGAAGGTGTCTCTCTTAAGACTGCCCCATTACCTTCTACGCCGGCCGGTACTGGTATTCCTTTGGCTTGGCAATGATCTTTGAACTTTTTTTCGAGTTTTCCAACCAGGCCAGGTCCAACCCCGGCAAGGCTGATAAGGTCGCGGGGCGTGGCAAAGACTATCGGGCAAGATCGTATCGAGTTGCATGCTCGTTTGAATGTTTGAGCTGCTCGCATTTCCTTTTTCTCGGCATCCTCGTATACCTCTGTGGGGGGAGCAAACGTCAGCAAACGGTCTCTAGTTGGTGGGCACGGAGACTTACCCTCAGCCCATTCTGGAAGTCGTATCACAAATCGTCATCCATGAGCTCTCTTTGTATGAGTCTGTGGCACGCAGCAGATTGATAAGACCTACCCAAGAACAGCGGGTTCCCGCAAACAACTCTGGCCTTGCCCATCACTTAGAATCCTATTCAAGACCACTATCAAGATGGTTCAGTTTTCAGTCTGAAGACGACGGTCATGGCTCTCCCGATTCTTGTCTCTGACGACTGTAGATAACCTTTGCAGTCTTGCGCGACAAAGTAAACAATCAACAACTCACATATGCTCAACAATAATCCACGTCATCTCCTGTGGCAGGCTTGAGATTATTTGATAAGAGGGGTAACTACCAGTCGAGCAAGCAGTGTGAGCAGCTGCAGCAGCAGTAATAGCAGTAACAGCAAATAGCAAAGGTTGTTCATAACAAGAAAAGGGGCAGCGACCACCAATCCACTGGAATTTCGTAGAACAGATTTCTGGCGTCATGTCTGCACCACAATCCAGGTCGCCAGCGGGCGCCTCAGATTCGGATGAAGGCGAGGATCTTCGAATGCATGGTGACCCGAATGAGAACGACTCGTCCGAGGAAGAGGAAGATGACGAAGAAGAGGCCGAGCGAATAAGAGCTGGATTCATAGTGGATGATGAAGACGAGGAAGAGGATATGGACGACGAGGAGAAAAAGCGGAGACGACGCAGGCATAAGAAGCGAAAGAGGGGTGAGTCTTGGTAAACCGTCTTGTTGCTCTTTTGTCTTGTTACTAAAGTTGAGATCTCATCTCAGCCGAAGCTGAAGCTTTGGATGCAGACGACTTGGAGCTCCTCATGGAAAATACGGGAGGTCGACGGCCAGCCACGTCGGCTGAAGGATCTGACCTTAAACGATTCAAACGTCGTGGTTCAGACGCATCTTCTGCAGATGAACTTCCCGCTTTGGATCAAATGTTCAATGACCGCCAAGCAGCTCGCAATGCTCGTGGAGATGATATCGAAGAAGATGATATGGACGACTTCATTGAAGAAGACGAGGATGAAGAGATGGACGAGGAAACGCGTGCAGAGATTCGTCGTCAAAAAAAGGAGGCCAAACGAGCTGCCGCCAAAAAGGTCAAGAGCTATGCCGGTGCTGATCAACAGACACGCGCAGAGCTGGAAGATATCTTTGGAGATGGAGACGAGTATGCTGCCGCCCTTGAAGTTGAGGAAAAGGCCACCAAGAAGCGAGGAGCGAAAATGGAGGATATCTTTGAGCCAACCGAAATCGCAGACCGATATTTACTTCCTGCCGATCAACGTGTCCGAGAGACAGACATTCCCGAACGCCATCAATTTTCGACGTCAACATTATCAACAAATCCGGTCTACGCCGAGATTACTGAGTTTCCACCACTCGACCCAGCAACATCATGGGTGTCAGCTAGGGTTAGTGCACGCACCAAGATGTGGAGCCAAGGTTTCCGACAGGGTGACTCTCGTGAGCCTCAAGTAATCAGAAAAGAGTTTGAATCTGCCGTCAGAACAGCTCTCGAAGGTCTTTTTGTCGAGAATTACGAGGTACCTTATCTTCATCGACATCAACAAGACGCGTTTGTAGACGAAGCCGGTCAAGTGTCTCTATTGACCAAGGAGGAGCTGTGGATGTGTTACGATCTCGGACTCCGGTACCGCGCCATCCATCAGAAACGTGCTGCGGTCGAAAAGCTCTACTACTCCATGAAAGAGTTGGATCCATCGTTCGAGGATGAGTACTTTGAGGACAAGGTGCTGGTGGTACCTGATGGGACAGCCAGTCAAAGTCTGGAAGCTGGAACAGAAGCTCTCGACTGGCTAGACCTGAGGTACCCTAAGCTCGTTCAAGCTGTCAAAGATCAAGAGGGTCGGATACTGGAGCGAAAGCGAGCGGGTGGTGCAACCATGAAGCGAGCCAAGCACGAAGGTACTATAGGATCTTTTGTCGAGAATTTCGGTATAGCACCAACGGTCGTCGCCACCAATATCGCAACTGGCAGCAGACTCCATAGATCCACCAACCCAGAGCTTCTACCTCATCGACTCGCAGAATCTTATGTCTCCGTCGAGGATTCTTACCTGAGTTCGGAAGATGTGATCCGAGCTTCCAAAAGACTCCTCATCCAAGAGTTCGGGTCAGATCCTCTGTTGTTGCATCACGTCCGTAACCTGGTCAAGGGACGCGCTGTGGTCTGGTGTGAACCTACGAGCAAGGGGCAAGCCAAGATTGACGAACTGCACATGTACTACCGGTTCAAATATCTCGATTGGACACCTGTCGATCAAATCATGGAAGACAGGCTTTTCACTCAAATGCTGACTGCCGAGGCCGAAGGATTGATCAAGATTCATTTTGATCTGGATGCCTCGGACCGAGACGAGCTACTGCGTAAATGGGTCGACATTTACGATGTCGAGGTCGAAGAGGGTGACGAGGTCGCGGAAGCTTGGTCAAACATGAGGCAAGAGATTATTCAAGAAGCTTACATGACATTGTTGTTGCCGCGGGCGGTCGAATGGTTGAAGGACGAGCTCAAGCAGACAAGTGAAGATGCCATTTGCCAACAGTGTCAAGATGAACTAGAAAGGGTGAGTCACAGCGATGCCGCGTGCTCATTTGCATGCGACTCATTCATCATATTGTTTCACAGCGAGTGGATGAACAGCCGTATGGAAGCAAGAATGGCGACTCTGTCAGTGTCCTGGCCATGAGTTTCGGTCGCGGAGGTCACGACGCCATCATGGCCGTTTTCCTCGAAGCCAACGGCCACATCAATGCCCAGACCAAGTTTGACAGTATGACCGAACCAGACGATGTCGAAGAATTCAAGGCATTCCTCGAGGAGCATAAACCGGACGTGATCACGATTGGAGGATTTACTGCACAGACGCACAGACTGAAGAAGGAGGTTGATGGCCATCTCAAGAGTTTCGCCAGTCAGCAGTTGGGCGCCGGTGACCGAATGCCTCAAGGCCTTTCCAACAGCACCGAACAGGAATATCTTGACATGTTGGCTGCCAAGCAAATCCCTCTGATCCACGTCCAAGATGAAGTCGCGCGTCTCTATATGAACTCAACCCGAGCCTTGCAGGAGAACCCTGCCTGGCCCCCGAACGCGAGATACGCGTTGGGACTGGCACGCTATGTTCAGGACCCCTTGAACGAATACTGCTCGTTGGGAAGTGATATCACTGCCATCACCTATGCTCCCAAACAGCAAGCGTTGGTCTCCCAAGAACGTCTCTTGCAGTGCCTTGAACGTGCCTTGGTCAACGTCGTCAATGCTGTCGGCGTTGAAATTAACCAAGCCGTCAAGGATCCCTACCTTGCCAAGTGTCTTCCCTTTGTCGCCGGTCTTGGACCAAGAAAGGCTGAGGCGCTCATCAAGAGTATCACCCGGACAGGAGGAAACTTGAACAACCGCAAGTCTCTACTTACAGACGACCATCTAGAGACCAAGATTTGTGTCAATGCCGCAAGTTTCATTTACATTGCTCATGAGCAATTGTATGAAACCGACATTTCCGATTCTCGTGACGACACAGAGGGGCCGGATCCTCTAGATCATACTCGAATCCACCCCAACGATTACAGCATTGCCCATGAAATTGTCGAAAACGTACTCGGAATTGATCCCGAGGATGCGCAGGAGCAGAATCCGTCCAAGGCGGTCGTCCAGCTGTGGTCTGAGGAAAACGTTTCGAGAAGGATGAAGGGACTGATGATTGATGCCTTTGTGGATGAGGTCAAGAGACGGACTGGCAAATCCCAACGGCTGTTGATTGGCATGATTGTTCGAGAACTTGTGGACCCTTACAAGGACATCCGGCCACCCTTCGCTCTGCCCAATGACTGGGACGTGCTCAGGATGCTTACCGGAGAAACAGATGAGACGGTTTCGGTAGGTAAGATTGTAACCGCCAATGTCACAAGTGTTCGGCGAGAAGGTGCCTTTGTCAAACTCGACTCGGGCATGCTGGGAGAAGTTCCTGTCGCATACATCTCAGACGGCGCTGGCGACGCTCGAGACTTTGTGTCGCGACATCAGGCTGTTCGAGGCGTCGTCGTGGCTGTGCGTCCTGCGGACTTGAACGTCGAGCTTACCATTCGACAAGGTGACGTCAAGAACGCGGCCGAGCAGGCTCTCATCGATGCTCGAGATCGCAATTTCAATGTGGGCGCCGAAGCACTGGACAAGGAACGACAGGCCAAACAGAAGCGGACTCGAGAAGCCGGTCTGCCTCGAGTCATTGATCACCCAGCATGGAAACATGTCAACAAGGCTCAGGCTGAACACATGCTCAAAGACAAGATGAGGGGTGATGTCGTCATTCGCCCTTCATCTCTAGGATTCGATCACATTGCTGTGACATGGAAAGTTGACGAGGGGGTCTATCAACATATCAATGTGCAAGAACTCGACAAGCCAAGCGATTCGGAGCTCGGACTCAAATTGCGCATTCCCATGAGTGACATCGATCCTGAACGAGGGGTCACCTACTCTGATCTTGATGAACTGATCATCAGTCATATCAACGCCATGGTCAAGAAGCTAGATATCTTGACCCAACACGAAAAGTACAGACCAGAATCTCAGCTGGACGATTACCTCATCAATTATGTTCAAGCTCACCCAGGATCCTCTGCCTATGGCTTTTCTTTGGATAGCAAACGTGCAGGGTGGGCCAAATTGTCTTTCTTGAGCCGTTCGCCTAAAAACGGTGGCGTAGTCCAATCATGGCCCGTCAAGATTTTGCCCGGAGCTTACCAACTCTTTGATGCCGAGTTGCCAGGCATGACGGAATTGTGCAACGCCTTCAAAATGCAGTACAAGGCTCGACTAGAAATGCAAAAGCAAGACCCCAACTTTGCTCAAACTCCTCGGTTCACTGGCGCTCGGACACCTGCTGGCGGACGGACACCAGGGATGGCTCGGACACCTGCCATGGGATTGGGTGCTCGGACACCGATGCAGCGAGCGCCCATGATCGGCACTCCTATGCAAAGAGGACCCGTCCCGATGGGAACGACCCCAATGGGTGCTACTATGCCCATGCCATCAGGATTCGGAGGCGGAGGAGGGAATCCTTTTGCTTCGGGGACACCATTTGGAGGAGCTTCGGCAACACCGTTTGGTAACAATGGGTTTGGAAGTCAGGGCCCCTTCCCGATGCCACCTCAAATGCCACCTCAAAACATGTACAATGCTCCGCCGCCACCTTCGACTGGCTTCCCTCGGCCGCCTCCCCCCTCCAACGGTATGAACCCGGAACGAGCGTGAGTGCTTCCTCCTCGTCCTTTTTTTTTCGATACGTCCTTGATGCATTCTGCTCACTCTTGCTGCATACTTTTATAGACGAATGATTGCTCAGCAAGAGCAACAAGGTGGCGGAAACGGATACTATGGCGGCCGATGAAAATATAAAACATAAAATATAAAAGACTCGACACTCTATTTGTACACCTTAACACACGAGGGGCACTTCTTGTTTCGTCCTCCATGTTCTCGAATCGTAACATTTGCATTGTACCAAGTCTAGCTAGTCCAAATGGAATTATACCTGCGGAGAGAACGCTGGGATCGAAATGTTGGTGAATTTATTAGCTGGTGATTGGTTTCAAGAGCTTCTATACAAGTCAATCATTTCGACCAGCAATGTCTTTCGGGTCGGATGCGACCTCGTTGTAAAATCACCATTTATCAGACATGTCCGCAAAGCGCAGCAGCAGCAGCAGCAGCAGTGTCCTTTTCAAACGCCTTTTGTCGTGCTTGCATCCTCGACCACCAATTTTGCTACACGGAGACACCTCATCTTTTCCTTGGCCGCTTGCGAGTGGTTATTGATCAACCCGGAAAACGCTCTTGTCGCATCTTTGAACGGCTTGACAGCGACGTCCTTGGACTCAACGACGGTGTTTCCGAGGTGAACATGGTTGGACTTTGGGGACGTTAGGGTGGACGGCGGCAACGACTCGTAACCAGAGTCTGAATCTGAAGCCATCATCGTACTAGTCATGCTACGAGTCGAGTCGGATAGATGTGGTGGTGGGTCGTGTTTGGCCAGAGGAGAAGGTCTTTTTGCTCGGATAGACCAGTTGCTCAGCAAGCTCGGTCCTCCCGGGTGGTCTTGGAGATAGTCGGAGGCATCTACGAAATACCCGTCGATCAACAAGAGTGTCTTGCCCGCATCCACCATGCGCTCGGCTTGACTAGAGGTCCATGTTGGAATCTCGTTCTCAGGCTTTGGCTGCTCTTGAGTTGGTACTCGCGCAAGCAGGCGGTCAGCTTGGAGTTGATGAACGTGGGCTTTGGCTTTAAGGATATCGTGATCTGATGTTCGCTTGATCGTGGGGACGAGTGAAGTGTACTTGTGGAGAAGCCAGATGATCCATTTGGTGGGATCCCAGTCTCTGTTTGTATGAAAAACGGTTGAAATGAGACAACGGTCGAGGAATATGGCATGGAAAGAAGCTTACTGTGGATGAGGCCCGTTCCGAAAGTCCTGCGGAAACAAGTGGTGATAGCTAAGGTGCAACTACGGGTTAGCAGGTCTATATGATTAGTTGCCGAGAGTGTACTTACTTGTGGTTTCCTTCACCACCGGTTAGAATGGCAAGAAGCTGTGCAAAGGGGCATACATTTTCAGCACTCGGCCTGAGCATGACCCCAAGCAAAATGAACAAGACCTCACATAATTTCCTCGAGCGGTTACTTCCTCTGTATAAGGCTGCAATCCGGTCCAATGGGCCAATGAGTTGATGCAAAAGGTAGTGTGCCTATCCGATTGACTTGTCAGGTACTAGATGATTCATGTCTGTACGGGAGCATGTACACTCACCAAATGAGCAACCGTGCGACTAGACCGCCCCAAACGTAACCCCCAACGGCATCCCCCCAGCAGGCAGCCACTAACGTGGGTAACACGAGGCCTGAGAAAAGTGCGATGTAGATAAAGTACTTGTGCTGGAATCGAACGACTGGAGGGAAATGGACACAATTTTGGTAAACAAACAGTGAAAAGTAAAAGAAAAGAACTCCAATCATAAACTCACTGGGATCAGCTTCGAGATCGTCCTTTTCAATGAGCTTCATTCTCGAGTAGGTCGGCTTGCGGAAGATCCAGCCACAGTGAGCATACCATAGACCTCGTGTGGCAGGGTATGGGTCGTGGACGGGATCATCCGTGAACCGATGGTGCAGTCGGTGCCTCATGACCCACCACTTGGCACTCCCTTGGAAACCCAGGCTTGCCATCCATGCTAGGGCAATTCGAAGAGGTGTGGTTGCAGTAAACGCTCGGTGAGACCATAAACGATGGTAACCGATGGTGACTCTGTGAGATTGGTCGGTTATAGGCTACTTCAGTTGGGATGGAATGGAAAGAACTAACCCAAACGTTGCCAATTGCCAGCTGGTCAAACACAGTCCGATGGTCTTCCAAGATAGCGATCCAGGTGTAGACAAGAAAAAGACGCCATAGATGGCAAAGAGATGAAAGCCGATAAAGAAGATGGTGTTGGACCACCAGATAGGTGCGGGTGGCAAGATCTTTTTCAGCTCTTTTGCAGACATGCTACCATGATGGTGGTGGTGGTGGTGGTGTTGGTGGTGCATGGTCAAACTGTGCGTGAGATGGTTAGTCCAAGTGTTCTACACTCTGAACCAGTTGCAAGTATCCAACAGAAAGGTCAAGATGAATGTGACAATACCACCACCCACCACTGACCAACTGTTGAGTCCGGTGTCCAACAGATAAACGAGAATGGATGGATGGATTCACGATAAACGACACTTCGGCACAACGAGCATACGGGTGGTTCAACTCACCTCGGTCCCGGCCATCGTCGATCGATCGGACCTGTTATCGATAAAACAAGCGCCGAGTTTGCTGAGTCAGCAATCTCAAAGCGGTTTAGGTGGCCGCCGTGAACTAAAGCGGACTTTGGCTTTAGATACGAGATTTAGACTCGAGAGTGCTGCCAAAGCCAACTTGCTTTAGATTGCCCCAGCTGGCTTTGGAGGTACACGCTGCAACGCGTTGCCTGTTGTGAATTGACCGCCTCACGCGTCGGGCCACTATCCGGCCTTAAGTGGGGCGACGTGTATCTATCTCGCCAGCGCGAAGGTTCAGGTTCGTCTCCACGTCCTCGTCGCATGTTCGAGACACGGCGGAGGACAAGGTGGTCTGGCTGCTAGAGAGACTGAGACCACCATAGATTATCGACCAGCTCTCAAAAGAAACACACAGGAAATCTGTCAAGATGGGTTGTGAGTGACGCTTGCGCTGGCTGACTCCGTGGTGACGGCGTTGCTGATGCGTATAGAGCGTGTTTTCACAGTCCGTTTCCTTGAGCTCGTCCGACCCTTTATGGGCATCCTCCCCGAGGTCACTCCTCCAGACAGAAAGATTCCCTTCAACCACAAGGCATTATGGACAGCCACAACCCTTTTGATCTTCTTGGTCATGTCCCAAGTACCCCTCTACGGAATCATGTCCTCGGATTCCTCCGACCCTCTGTACTGGATGCGAGTCATTCTCGCAAGTAACCGAGGAACGCTGATGGAACTCGGTATCACCCCTGTCCTGACATCCGGAATGATCATGCAGCTTTTGGCTGGTGCTCAGTTGGTCGAAGTTGACTTTTCGCTCAAGGAGGATCGAGTGCTCTTCAGCGCTGCCCAGAAGCGTGAGTAGATTATCTCTAGTCTGGGCACGTCTCAAACCAAAACTCATCATGTTCTCGGTTGTCATCAGTCTTTGCCCTCATCATTGCCTTTGGACAAGCCACCGTATACGTTCTTACCGGCCTCTATGGTCCCCCTGGATCGCTCGGCGCCGGAGTCGTCTTGTTGTTGATTTTGCAGCTCGTCGCGGCCGCTTCCATTGTTTTGCTCCTCGATGAGCTCTTGTCCAAGGGCTACGGTCTCGGTTCCGGAATCAACCTTTTCATTGCCACCAACATTTGCGAGTCTATCGTTTGGAAGGCTTTCAGCCCTCGTACCATCAACACCGGTCGAGGACCAGAGTTTGAAGGAGCCGTCATTGCCCTCTTCCACTTGCTTTTCACTTGGAACGACAAGACCCGCGCTCTCAAGGAGGCTTTCTACCGGGACCGACTTCCCAACATTATGAACCTCTTGTCCACCGCCATTGTCTTTGCCGCCATCATCTACCTCCAAGGATTTCGTCTTGAGATTCCTGTCAAGAGCGCCAAAAACCGTGGCGTGCGAGGCACTTACCCTATCAAGCTCTTTTACACCTCCAACATGCCTATCATGCTTGAATCCGCCTTGACCAGCAACGTTTTCCTCGTCAGTCAAATGTTGTTTGCCAGGTACCCCAGCAACCTCTTGGTCAAGCTCTTGGGTGTCTGGGAGCCTTTGGAAGAAGCTTCGGGCCAACTGCAAGCCGTCTCCGGTCTTGCCTACTATATCTCCGCTCCTCGATCCATTACCTCGGCCCTTCTCGACCCCTTGCACACCGTGCTTTACATCGTCTTTATCGTCTCTGCCTGCGCCATCTTCTCCAAGACCTGGATTGACGTTTCCGGCTCTGGCCCCAAGGAAGTTGCCAAGCAACTCAAGGACCAACAAATGGTCATTGCTGGTCACCGAGAAGGCTCCATTTACAAGGAACTCAAGCGCGTTATCCCCACTGCCGCCGCCTTTGGAGGTGCCGTTTTGGGTTTGCTCAGTTTCACCGCTGACATGATGGGTGCTTTGGGCAGCGGAACTGGAATCCTCATGGCAGTCACGATCATTTACTCGTACTGGGAAATTGGAATGAGGGAGACTGCCGGTCCTGATATCGCAGCCATGGGTGATATGCGTGAGTAGTCCCCCCTACTCTTCTTTGATCAGTGCAAAAAGTGCTGACAATTAGCACTCGATAGTCTTTTAAGCGTTGCAAACTGGACTGAGATGAGAGAGGTTGTGCGCAGAGATCAAGTTGAAGATGCAAAAGAAGGAGAAACCAGCAGTCAAGAGGTTTGCCAGCATCATGGACGTGTAGGCAAGGAGAGTGTGCGCATAGTGCATCGCACATGGAACCCAAAGCAAAGCGCGCTTTCGTGCGTCACATCCAAAAACAAAGGTTCCTACTGTGTTTTAGAGGTAGCATGTCGTTATAAGCATGAAAACATTTCGAGCCATGTCGTCTATTTTCAAGGTGGACCGACTGGTGAATCTCGGTAGGATTTGCTTTACACACCATTTCACCAGGGATATACTCGTTCACTCGTGTAATGCTATACCCGATCAAACAAGTCTTTAGCACTCGCCCTCGGCTCCAAACGCTAGAGACGTCTTGACGTAGAACAACATGTACGCCTTTTGCGCCAAGACCTGGGCCAATGATATCGGCGACACTTTTGTTCAGGGAAAACCACACTCGAAACCAGGTCAATCGCTTGCAATCGGTGAAAAAGATTGGTCAAGGGGGCGGCAAAAGGCTTCTCCTCACCTTTATCGTCATCCAGTAAAAACCATCCTGAACCAGATTCTACGCACGTCCAGTAATGCCCATTGTCCAGCTTGCCTTCGTGAGTGACAACCGAAGCGAGCTTGTAGTGGTACAGTTCTGCGGGTAGGTCGGCTGGACGGCTGGGAAGGATGAAAAAGAGATTGACAGCGGGGTGAAAAAGTCAAGTCCTTGTTGCTATCTCGGGACCACGGAGAAGCGCCCTGGGCAAACCAACGACTAGACTTACCCTTCGAGTGCGTCGGTCATGTAAGGTCTCATGTCGAGTTCGGTGGGGAAGTTCACCATGGTATCGACTTTGAGCAAGTTGCTGTTACTATGCTCGAAACGCTGTAGCGATAATCATTCGAACGAGTCAGATCATCAGTACTAAACGTACTAACATAGGGATCGAAGAAACGCTAGGACGAACAAACTCAACATACCTTTAACTGAATGGCCAGAGTTGCAGGGAGTGTTTTGAATGATAGTTGCTTGACCGCTTCCTGGGATGGCAGAGTAGGCAAAGTGGGGACGTCACGTCAGCGTGTCCAGTCACCCCAATTGGGCGTTCAACATGGGCAAGTGTCCACGAAGAGCTGTACTTACCGCATGGCCATTCGAGTCTTGGCACTCGCTGCATGCATATTCTCTCTCACTAAGAGGTTCCTTGGCGGTGAACCTGATGCAAAGATTTATCGAGCACACACAGATAAGAACGCCAAATCGAAGACACACACACACACACACACACACACACACACACACACACACACACACACACACACA